>WOXC01009506.1:0-119994 GCA_011680675.1 Gymnobelideus leadbeateri | reverse complement strand
TTTTTTCAATTGCATGTCCAATTCGTTGATCTCCCTTCTCTCTGCTTTAATTAAGTATGCACTCAGGGATATAAAACTTCCCCTGAGAACTGCCTTTAGTGCATCCCACATATTTTGGTATGTTGTCTCATTATTATCATTCTCTTGAATGAAATTATTGATTGTTTCTATAATTTTTTGTTTGACCCACCAATTTTTTAGGATTAAATTGTTTAATTTCCAATTAGTTTTTAGTCTATCTTTCCATGGACCTTTATTGCATATAATTTTTATTGCATCATGATCTGAGAATGATGCATTTAATATTTCTGCCTTTCTGCACTGGATTGTGAGGTTTTTATGCCCTAGTATATGGTCTGTTTTTTAGTATGTACCATGCACTGCTGAAAAGAAAGTAAATTCCTTTTTATCCCCATTCATTTTTCTCCAGAGATCCATCATATCTAGTCTCTCTAAGATTCTATTCACCTCCTTAACTCCTTTCTTGTTTATTTTGAGGTTAGATTTATCGAGTTCAGAGAGGGGGAGATTAAGGTCCCCCACTAGTATAGTTTTGCTATCTATTTCTTCCTCTAATTCCTTTAACTTCTCCTCTAGGAATTTGGATGTATACCACTTGGTGCATATATATTAAGTAGTGATATTGCTTCATTCTCGATGGTGCCTTTTAGTAGGATATAGTTTCCTTCCTTATCTCTTTTAATTAGATCTATTTTTGCTTTTGCATTATCTGAGATAAGTATTGCTACCCCTGCTTTTTTTACTTTAGCTGAGGCATAAGAAATTTTACTCCAACCTTTTACCCTTATCCTGTGGGTATCCCTTTGTTTCAAATGTGTTTCTTGTAGACAGCATATTGTAGGATTATGGTTTTTAATCCATTCTGCTATCCGCCTCTGTTTTTTTTTTTGTTTTGTTTTGTTTTGTTTTTCCATGTCAGTTTTTTATTATAATTAAAGAAACTAGTTCTCTAACAATTTATGTACATTACAGGGTATTCTCTTACACAATCTTTCTTTTTAATAAGATGGAAGATAGAAAACAAGACAGTAAACAGATACTCTATACCCTGACTACAAAGAAATAAAACCCAACTTTAGAAAAATACAGGAAA
The DNA here is from genome assembly GCA_011680675.1 of Gymnobelideus leadbeateri. NCBI lineage: Eukaryota > Metazoa > Chordata > Mammalia > Diprotodontia > Petauridae > Gymnobelideus > Gymnobelideus leadbeateri. Next base: position 118,880 of record WOXC01009506.1, on the reverse strand, counting down.
AATTTCAAGTTAAAAATATATTCATTTGGTTAAAAGCCATCTCCTTCATAACATTCATTTATAGTCTAGTATCAAAGCATGCTTCGCCAATCCAATTTAATCTTCTAATATGCCAAACTTCTGGACTAAAAATTTTTGTCCAATATTTTATGGGGGAAAGGGAGGTGTCACTGGTTTTGTAACAATAAAATACTTTGCTTTTCTAAAAGAATAGCCTTATTGCAGTAAATTTCTTTGCTTTTATTCTAAAAATTATTCTCACCATCATTACTTTAGAAACCTGTGATACATGTAGTTTTCTTCAGATACGGTATATCCAAACTTTTTGTAGAAACCAACATTTTGTGGAAGACATTCAAGGGTAATTTTGTAACAGTTCAGTTTTTTACTTAGCAGAGTAAGAGTTGACAATAACAATTTTCCCAGTTGTTTTCCTCTGCATTCATCACTCACAACAACATCTTCTACTCTTCCTCTCTTTGCACATGAATGGATGAATTTATGTTCTATTATCAGAGTAGCAGTAGCAACAATCTGCCCTAGAGTGACATCTTCTACAACTGTAACATAATAATCCCTGGATTTCCTCATGTGCTCAAATGATCTCATAAATTGTTCAGGGCTGACCATTCCAGTTTCTGTCAGTTGACCAAGTACCTTAAAAAATCCTCTGTTTAGATCTGCAGTGCAAAGGGGCCTCAGAACCAAACCATCTCCTGGGTAGGTTGGGGAAATGGCTGGAGAAAATGTTGCAGTATTCTGGCTCCAGTCCACCTCTTTCAATAGACTTGGGTCAAACATAGGTGTCTCATCAGGTTTCATGACTGCAGTGAGGACAGAGAGGGAGGCATCAACATCTGGGTTTTCAAAGCCGGGGGGCTCTCAATGGCTGCCCAGAGTCTCATCTAGTCAAATCACATAACACTTCTCAAAGTGAGCCCCAAAGCAAAGCCTCTCATCAGGGTTTATATCTATCCGCCTCTGTTTTATGGAAGAGTTCAACCCATTCACATTCACAGTAATGATGAGTGTCTCTTCCCCTCCATCCTATTCCCTCCCCTGTTTATGTTTTTGTTTCTTCCTTCTCCCTTCCCCTCCTTGAAGTTTTCCCTTATGACCACACCCTCCCTCAGTGTTCCCACCCAGTGATCCCTCTTCTTAACCTACCCTCTCCCCTTACTACTGTTTCCCTCCCTTCTAATCCCTCCTTTGGTCTCCTCCTTTTTACCCCTCCCCCCTTACCCTTCCACTATCTATAGGACACAATAAGTTTTTATACTTATCAGAGTAAATTACTCCATGTTTGATTCCAAACCAATGAGAGTAAATTTCAAACAGTGCTCCTCTCCCTCCCTCCTTTTCCTCTATTTAATGAATTTATGTGTCTATTCACATTAGAATCTTAAACTTCACTGATTAAGTTGGTCCCTCTTTGAACCAGAACCAGTGAGAATAGTGTTTGAATGATGTTCCTCTCCCTCTTTCTTTCCCCTCTTCTATAGTGTGTTTTAATGCCTCTTCAGATGTCATATTTCACCTTTTCCTATCTTGTCCTTTCCTTTTTCCCATTACAGTCCCTTTGATCCCCTTAATAGTTTTTTTTTTAGACTTCAGGTTAGTGCATTCATATCCACACCCTCTATCTAAGTATAACCCTTTTGAAGGTCATGATAATCATAAAGATTTCCACTATTGACAGTTATCAGCTCCACATATAAGGATGTGAACATTTTGCTCTTGTTCCATCCCAAGTAATGAGCGTGTGTTTGTGGGTGTGGGTGTGTGTACTTATGCATGTGTGAGTCTGTGTTTCTCTTGTTTACCTTTTTATGTCTTTCTTGAGTCTTGTAATTGGAGATCAACTTTTCCATTGACCTCTGGCTTTTTCATTAGGAAGTTCTGGAAGTCTCTTATTTCATTAAACGACCATCTCCTTGCCTGAAAGATTATGCTCAGTTTTGACCACTTCAGATTTCTGCCTCTATACCCCTGGGCTATAAGTAGGCTTTTGTTGGTGATGTGAGGTGGGGCTTGTTGGGACCCCACCCTCTGTTCTCTTCAGACTCCTGGCTGTCTCAGTTACACCCCTTCTTGGAGACTCTCAAGCCTGGGGCTATTTCCATTAACTTGGGATTTCAGTCTGGGTGGGAGACTTATCTTTGGGTTTTCTGCTTCATGAAGGAGGGATGGGAGGAGCAGCTAGAATTTACTTTGCCATTGCAGCCCCTGTATTATACAGGTAGGCAGTTTCAAAACTTCCAGGCTGGGGGCCGAATGTAACCAGAGAAGCCACTCTCTCCACTGGGGGCCCAACTCTCCTACCTGACTCCAATGACCCTTCCTGTCCGGGAGATGACTCAGATTCATCCTCTGTAAGTCTGCAGGCTGGGGCTTTTGCTCTCTCTGGTGTAATCTGCTTGTCTGCTCTTAAGTCTGAGCTGTGCAGACCCCACTCACTCTGCGCTCGAACTTTCCGGACACACTGGGAAACCTCCTGGGCTGGACTCTGCCACGCTCCATCTTCCAGTGGGCTCCGTCACTCAAGAATCCACTCAGATTTACCCTTTGAGACTTAGTGACCGAGGAGCTCAGCGAGGATACTGCTTCCTTTCCGCCATCTTGGCTCCTCCCCCATGATGATTCTTGAACCTCAACTCTGTTTTTTTCCTCAAGAATGCTTGAAAGTCCTCTATTCCACTGAATGACCGTATTTTCCCCTGAAACAAAATACTCAGTTTTGCTGGGTAGGTGACCCCTGGCTTCAATCCCAGCTCTTTTGCCCTCTGGAATATCATATTCATCATATTCCATGCCCTTCGATCCCTCAGTGTAGAAGCTGCCAGGTCCTGGGCTATTCTGATTGTGTTTCCACAATATTGAGATTGCTTCTTCCTGGCTGCTTGGAATATTTTCTCCTTGATCCAGGAATTCTGGAACCTAGCCATAATATTCCTGGGAGTTTTCTTTTGGGGATCTTTTTCAGGAGGTGATTGGTGGATTCTTTCAACCTCTATTTTGCCCTCTGGATCTAAAACATCAGGGCAATTTTCCTTAAGAATTTCTTGAAGGGTGGTTTCTAGGTTCTTTCTTTGATCATGGCTTTCAGATAGTCCAATAATTTTTAAATTATCTCTCCTGGATCTATTTTCCAGGTCAGTGGTTTTTCCCATGAGATATTTCACATTGACTTCTATTCTTTCATTTGTTTGGATCTGCTTAACAGCATCTTGATTTCTCATAATGTCATTAGCTTCCATTTGCTCCAGTCTAACTCTGAAGGAATGAGTCTTCTCAGTGAGCTTTTGAGATTCTTTTTCCATCTGGCAAATTCAGCTTTTTAAGGCATTCTTCTCCTCATTGCCCTTTTGGGCCTCCTTTGCCATTTGAGTTAGTCTATTTTTTTAAGGTGTTATTTTCCTCAGTCAGGATATTGACCCTCATTTCATACTTTTCCTGCATCCTTCTCATTTCTCTTCCTAATTTTTCCTCCACTTCTCTTATTTGATTTTTAAAGTCCTTCTTAAGGTCCTCTATGGCCTGCAACCTGCTCATGTTTTCCTTTGGGGCTTTTGGAGCAGGGTTTCTGACCTCACAGTCCTCCTCTTCCTCTTCCATGCTTTGACCCTCTTTGCCCCCCAAATAGGAGTCTAATGTTGCATTTTTCTCTCTATTTTGTTTCCTTCACTTTGGCATGTTGCCACTTAATTACTTGACTTTTGGGCTTGTTGCCACAGTAGGACTCTGCCACCAGACAGGGGGGGCTTCCATCCTGATGTTGGGTCTTCACAACTTCCGGTTCTGCCAAATTGGATACCCACCCCAGACCTCCCCCTCAGACCAAAAAGGAAACAAAATAAACAGAAAAATGCAACATCTGTTTATAGCCGATAATATACCAGTCTATATTAATAGAGGAAATTCCTCATCTCATGCTTCTTATACTATGAAATCATGGAACCATATAAAAATGCATCTAACTGAAGTGACAGAATCCACTGGGAGACAGAGCAGGGCACAATCCAGCCCAGGAAAGTGCCCACGTGAGTCTGGACAGGGGGACCAAAGGGTATGTGGGGTCTGTACAGCTTGGACTTGGGAGCAGACAGGCAGACTACACCAGAGAGAGAAGGAGCCCCAGCTGGCCAACTCACCCATCCCAAGGACAAATTGTAGCCATCTCACCAGCATCTCACCAGGGGACAGGAGGAATCATTAGAGCCAGGTAAGAGAGAACTCAGGGCCCCCAGCAGAGACAGAAGCTTCTCCTGGGGCTATTGGCCCCCAGCCTGGAAGTTTAGAAATCATCTGCCTGTTTTACCAGAAGCCAGGATGAAAAAGTAAACTCTGGCAGCTCCAATTCCTCCATGATCCAGAAAACCCAAAGAAAAGAGTCCCACCCATGGTGAAATCCTAAAATAGTGGAAATAGCCTCAGGCTTGGGAGTCATTGAGAAGGGGTGTAACTGAGGCAGCAAGGAGTCTGAAGAGAAGAGAGGGAGGGTCCCAACAAGCCCCACCTCACCTGACCAGCAAAAGCCTTCCCAAGCTGTAGCCCAGGGGTACAGAGGCAGAAATCTGAAGTGTCCAGACCACCCTTCCTCCACAGATAACTCTGTGCATATCAGCATACCTAGTTGAGACTCCTGCCTTAGCCTCAAACTAGACACCCAGAGGCTAAAGCATTCAAAGTCAACAACCAGGCCCTTAGCTCACAGCCTGAGAAATTAGGAAATAGGAAATTACAATGGGAAGGAAGGAAGCTGAGAAGGAGAAGGGAAAGGCAAGAAAATCTATCTGAGCTTATTATGTAGGTCAAGAACAACCAAATACAGAGGACAACTTGGACTCTTTACTCACACCTGAGACCACAGAAGGAAATATGAACTGGTCTCAAGCCCAAATAGCATTCTTGGAGGAGCTTAAGAAAGATTTTAAAGACCAAATCAGGGAGGTAGTGACCAAATTGGAAAAAAGTTTCACTGAAGAAAACAAATCCTTAAAAAGTAAAATTAGTGAAGTAGCTGGAGAAAATACCTCCCTAAAAAAGGACCTTCAAAAACTAATTGAAGACTACAATTCACTAAAAATTAGAATCAGTCAAATTGAAACATCCCTATATGAGGAGCTGATAACTGTCAATATTGAAATTTATATGATCATCATGACCTTTAAAAGTAATAGATAGTGGGTGTGGGTATGAATGAACTAACCTGAAGATAAAAAAAAAAGAAAAAAAAACCTTATTAAGGCACCAAAGGGGGGGATAAAAGGAAAGGATGAGATAGAAAAAGGTAAAGTATGCCATTTGAAGAGGCATAAAAACACACTATAGTAGAGGGGAAAGAAAGAAGGAGAGGAACATCATTTAAACACTATTCTCACTGGTTCTGGTTCAAAGAGGGATCAACATAATTAAGTTTAAGATTCTAAAGTGAATAGACACATAAATTCATTAAATAGAGGAAAAGGAGGGAGGAAGAAGAGCACTGTTTGAAATTACTCTCATTGGTTTGGTGTCAAATGGGGATTAACATATTCTGATAAGTATAAAAATTTATTGTGTCCTATAGGCAGTAAGAGGTTAAGGGGCGGGGGAGAAGGAGAGTAAATGGGGAGATTTGAGGAGAGGGAAATAATAGTAAGGGGAGAGGGTAGGTAAAGAAGGGGAAGAGACAGGTAGTCATCATTACTGTGAATGTGAATGGCATGAACTCTCCCATAAAACAGAGGCGGATATCAGAATGGATTGAAAACCATAATCCTACAATATGCTGTCTACAAGAAACACATTTGAAACAGGGATACCCACAGGCTAAAAGTAAAAGGCTGGAGTAGAATTTATTATGCCTCAGCTAAAGTAAAAATAGGAGGGGTAGCAATCCTTATGTCAGATAAAGCAAAAGCAAAAATAGATCTAATTAAAAGAGATAAGGAAGGAAACTATATCCTGCTAAAAGGCACCATCAAGAATGAAGCAATATCATTACTTAACATATATGTACCAAGTAGTATAGCATCCCAATTCCTAGAGGAGAAGTTAAAGGAATTGGAGGAAGAAATAGATAGCAAAACTATACTAGTGGGAGACCTTAATCTCTCCCTCTCTGAACTTGATAAATTAGTGAAGAAGGAGTCCTACCAAATTCTTTCTATGACACAAATATCGTACTGATACCTAAATCAGGAAGACATAAAACAGGGAAAGAAAGTTATAGACCAATTTCCCTCATGAATTTAGATGCCAAAATTATAAATAAAAGATTAGCTAAAAGACTACAACAACTTATCACAAGAATAATACACTTTGATCAGGTAGGATTTAATCCAGGAATGCCAGGATGGTTTAATATTAGGAAAACCATCAATATAATTGACCATATCAACAATAAAACTAGCAGAAACCACATGATCATCTCAATAGATGCAGCAAAGGCTTTTGACAAAGTACAATATCCATTCCTATTAAAAACACTAGTTAGTATAGGAATAAATGGAGCCTTCCTTAAAATAGTTGATAGCATCTATTTAAAACCATCAGGAAGTGTTGTATGCAATGGGGATAAACTAGAAACATTTCCGATAAGATCAGGAGTGAAACAAGGGTGTCCACTATCACCCCTCTTATTCAATATGGCACTAGAAATGCTAGCAGTAGCAATTAGAGAAGAAAAAAAAATCAAAGGAATCAAATTAGGCAGAGACCAAGCTATCACTCTTTGCAGATGAAATGATGATATACTTAGAGAATCCTAGAGAATCAAGTAAAAAACTACTTGAGACAATAAATAAATTTGGCAAAGTTGCAGGATATAAAATAAATCCACATAAATCCTCGGCATTCCTGTATATCTCTAATGAAATTAAACAGCAAGAGATAAAGAGAAATCCCATTTAAAGTTACTGTAGACATTATAAAATATTTGGGAATCTACCTGCCAAAACAAACCCAAGACTTATATGATCACAACTATAAAACACTTCTCACACCAATAGTCAGATCTAACTAACTGGAAAAATATCTATTGCTTGTGGCTGGGTCAAGCTCATATAATAAAAAAGACAATTTTACCCAAACTAAATTATGTATTTAGTGCCATACCAATCAATTTACCAAAAAACTACTTTATAGAGTTAGACAAAATAGTAACAAAATTTATCTGGAATAACAAATGATGTAGAATATCAAGGGAATTTATGAAAAGAAATGCTAGGGAAGGTGGCCTAGCTATATCAGATTTTAATCTGTATTATAAAGCAGCAGTCATCAGAACTGCTTGTTACTGGGTGAGGAATAGAGTAGTGGATCAATAGAATAGATTGGGTGCACGAGATCCAGCAGTTAATGAGTATAGTAATCTATCGTTTGATAAACCCAAAGACCCCAGTTTTTGGTATAAGAATGCACTATTTGACAAAAACTGCTAGAAAAACTGGAATGTAGTATGGCAGAATCTAGGCATAGACCATTATCTAACGCCATATACCAAAACCAAGTCTAAATGGGCGCGTGATCTAGGTATAAAGGATGATACTGTAAGCAATATGGTAAAGCAAGGAATAGTTTACCTGTCAGATTTGTGGAGAGGGAAAGACTTTATGACCAAACAAGAATTAGAGAGCATTATAAAATGCAAAGTGGATAATTTTGATTACATTAAATTGAAAAGCTTCTGTACAAACAAAGCCAGTGTAACTAAGAACAAGAGGGAGGTGGGGGAGATGCCCACATTCAGAGAAATAACCAGAAAGAACTGAGTTCGAATCCTTATGGAAGCAAACTACTTGATCTTTTTCTTTTCATTGTTTGGTTTTATTTCCTCTTTACCATTTTTCATTCCATCTAGTACAACCCACCTTTGTAACCTGACTAATGTCTAAAGTGAAAGTATTTGCATATCCTATACTGGACTACATGCCATTGTGGGGGGTGCTGGAGGGAGGGAAGGGAAATTTGAAACTCAAGGAACTATGGAATTGAATCTTGTAAACTAAAAATAAACAAATTAATTAAAAATTCAAATAAAAAATGCATCTAACTTAATTTGAATATTTTCTCTTTCCACAGTTACTGGCTTTTCTTCAGAGTATATTTTTGAAGATTACATGAAATACAATAATAACTCTTCTTATGTTCTGGCTGCCATAGTTTTTAATCATGACTTCCATGATGGCAAAGATGCCCTACCCCTTCAGGTAAGAAAGTCTCGGCATATTTTCATTATACTTCCTATTTAATAGGAATCCACAGATCTGAAAAGTCCTCAATAAGTATAAAGCCAATCATGAGCAGCTCTCCTGAGGACTGCTGGCTGTGAATAACTTTAAGGATGTGATCACATAGTATAGCTCTCTATTCAGCAATAAACTAAAGCAAACATTCAAGAAACTAAAACACAACATTCACAACAATATAGCATAACAACGTATTACTAAGGTGGCCACATAGTCTTAAACAAAACATATCATTCAGTAAGTCACAATCTCTTCAATCAATATATAGTATCCAAGTGAAGTCTTCTTTCATCTTGACTTGAAGATTGGCTTCTGTAAAGCTATGCATGAGCAGCTTTCCAGAGGGCTGCTGTTGTGAACGCCTTTCAAGGTTCTGATTACATAGTATAGCAAGCTCTCTATTTATTCAATAACAAATCAGAGCAAAACATTCACAGGAAATCAAAATACAGCATTCACAGTGTTACACTTATCACATTAAATCAAAATACAGCATTCACCATGTTATAACTCAACAACTTACCACTGAAATGGCCACATAGTTTTCACCAAAGTGGTCACATAGTTTTAAACAGTGCAGCCGTTTAGTAACTCAGTCATTCATTCATCGTTAAGGAGGGGGCTTGCCTCCTTAAGGACACAACGTACAAAAGTCAAAGTCCTCCACCCATGTGGTGCAACTAAGTTACAACTTACTTCAACAATCACTACTCAGTACCCTTTTAAGGGGTAGTGGAAAATACAAAAGCTATCCACCCCTGAGTCACAAGTAAATTACAATTTTATCAGTCACTACTCAGTACCCATGGAGAGGTCTTTTCATCTTGATTAAAGGCAGGCTTTCAGCTTTCATGGTTCTTTTTCTATGGTCCCAGCTCCTGCCCAAATCTAACCAATTGCCACCTGAGTTCAAAGGCAGACAGCTTCCAGTTCCTTGTTCAGCTCTTTGTGTAGTTCCTGCTCCACACTGAAGCTCACAGCACCCTGTCCATCCCAAATCCTTCACAGTCTCTGTTCCTAATAAGGCAAGGCTTAATGAAGCCACAGTAACATTCATATACATTAACAAAGCCACAACAACATTTGTACAAAGTACTTTCATCACAGTCATACTTCCTCAGTCTTCGGCAGCTCCAGCTGGCCCTTGGGAGTCTTGCTACCACAGGTTTGAGTTTTGCCACCACAAATCCGAGTTGTGTGTCAGTTCTTAGTTCTCATTTCTCTTCTCAGTTCTTCTCAATTCTCAGTTCAGTCTTCAGTCGAGCAGTAGCACCCCAGCCTCCAGTTACTCACTGAGGGAAATTCTCTCTCTCTGTCTCTGTCTCTCTCTCTCTCCCTCCCCCCCTTATTCCCTCCCTACCCCCCAGTTGCTGTTCTGCCTTCACAATGCTTACCCCAAGGAATTCTGTCTTTCCCAGCTGGGGATTTTCTTTACATAGGTATTCACTCCTCCCTGTTCAGTCCCTTCCTGTTACATCAGCAACAGGGATCATACCTCCTGTTTCTTTACAGAGGTTTAATTTGAAACTAGGTGCTAAGTACCTGTTAGCTTGGCAATACAAACGGATCTTCATTACTATTACAACTTCTACACCCAGGGCTCTTCCTATGTGGACTGTCTGCTCCCAGCTCTTGCCTGGATTCACCCTATTCTTGCCTGAATTCATCCAAATCTTGCCTGGATTCACACATATGCAGCTCTTTACTCCAGTTCTATGTCACAGCTCAAGGGGACAACTCCACTCCAAGTTCTTTGCAGCTTCTGTTTCTAGGAAAACAAAGATTGACAGAGCTACAACATTTACAAACATTAAGCTTAACAAAGCTATAACAATACTTATACACATTACTGGCACTATGATCTCAATTCACTTTCTGGCTAACAAAGTAACACAAATCAGCAGATGAGGTTTCTGTCTGAGAAATCACACACAAATCAGCAGTAAAGTCCTCTTTCAGGACTTCTGTAACAACAATAAAGTCCTCTTTCAATGGACAGAATGCTTCTGGCTGACAAAGTAACATTAACACAGACAGAAAAACAGGGTGCCAACATTGCAAGCTTTCTCTTTCTTAACTCTGCTCTCTCCCAGCTCTTCTCTAGCTTTTCTCTGCTCTGTTCCTTCTTGTTCCATCCTTCCTGTTCCACTCTTTTGACAAGGTCCTCCCACCATGGGCTCCATGTGATTATGTTAGGCCTGTTAAGGGCAGGGAAGGTCTTCAAATTCCCTTAGGCCTATCAAGGGCTGGGAAGGTCTTCAAACTCCTTTAGGCCTATTAAGGGCAACACAATGCATACTGTTTCCAACAGAGACTCTTGATACAATCAGTTGTGAGGCTCAAAGGCACTTGAATAGCTAAAACAAGCAGCAAATTACTATATTGCTTGCCATTACATTCAGTCATAAGACCATCTGGCATGTAGTGATGCTTTCATTACTTAATTTTTTGTCACATGCTAGATGATCACTTATTTGACTTCCATGTGGGGAATAGTGGGTAAGAAACATCCAATAAAAATGAATTTATTTTGGAGGGAACAGGTTTCTTGAAGTCTTACTATCAATGATGAACCCCATTCCTTCACATTTTTTCGATTCTCTTGATAGTCTCAACCTTTTTGTTCCTTCAGATGAATTTTGTTATTATTTTTTCTGCCTATTTAAAGTAATTCTTTGGTAGTTTGATTAGCATGGCAATGAATAAGTAAGAGAGTTTTACTGACCAGACATTATTCTAAGTACTGGGAATACAGAGAAAGGCAAAAATACTATGTACCTAAAGTTCACACCAAACCTTTTAATGATCAAGAAATTCAGTGAATAACTACAGTAAATTACTTCCTCCAACTCAGTACTGAACAAAGTCATCCAGAAACTCTTGGGAAATAAAAATACCCTCCAGTAAATCCAATATCAGCAAAAAGGAGCTTTCCTGTATAACCAGAAGCCATTGTAGCCCCCAAGACTTTGACTCCTGAGGCAGTAAGAGTAGGGGCTGGGGCTTCCCTGAGAAAGTCCCAGTACTGGAATATTTGCAACCTTGAGGAGGTTCTTCAGACTCCAAGTGATATGGAACCATAGTGTTTATACTGAGATGGCACAGACATAGATAATCTTAAGGTTCCAAGCATTGTGCTCTGAGATGTCTGAGATGGCCCCGAAGAGATAAAGAGGTCTAACCTTGGCAAGTGAAGGTTGATATAAGAATCCTTGAAATACAATGAGAGACTCAAGCAGTGCTGACCACCTTTGTTCAAAAGTTCAGCAATGAGGCAAATTCTGACACAGGCACAAAGCCCCAATTCAGAAACTAAAAGTGTAGAGATGAGTAAATCAAAGAAAACAATATCAACCAGTGTAAAAGAAATTATTATAATTCTAGACATCCCCCAAATTAAGAGGAAATATATTTGTAATAACTGTAAACAGAAACTCAAAGGAAGAAACAAATTTACCTCAAAAACTATGTGAATACCTAGAAGAAATTAATCAAGAGGTTTTAAAAAATAAAATAAAAGCCCTGGAGGACATTTGGAAAAGATTTAGAAAAGAACATGATAAAACCTTCACCAAAAAATGGACTCACTGAAAACCAGAATAGCTCAAATCAACCAACGCCTGTATGAGATAGCAAATATTAGAATAGAATAAAAAGACGAAAATTGTTAAAATAATGTAAGATACTTGATAAAAAATAACTTAAGAAACACTGGACTTCCTAAAAAAACATATCCTTTTAAAAGCTGGACATTAAATCATTAATGAAAACTATCCAGATCTGTTAGAATCAGAGGGCAAAGGAAAGATAGAGTCTTTTAAAAAGTAGAACTACCTTGGGGCAGCTAGGTGGCGCAGTGAGTAAGAGCACCGGCCTCGGAGTTGGGATGACCCGAGATCGAATCCAGCCTCAGAAAATGAGCACCCATGCATAAATAATGACTAGCCGTGTAACCTTGAGCAAGTTACTTAACCCCAATTGCTTTAAAAAAAATAAAGTAGGACTGCCAGGTATTAGGTGATTCTGACAACAGCTTCTTAGTACTTGAACTACTTCATTTTTTTCTTTGTTATATATATTTTGCTTTTTGGCTAAGACATTCCTGGTACTTTTCCTTTTGAGGTTCTTTTCAGGAGTTACAATTTTTGCCCCGTTTTTCCCCTACCCATTACCCCAGAGTAGCAGTCCCACAGGATATGCCCACATCCAATCTGCTCTCTCCCATATCTTTTCCCATACCCCCTTCGACTTTTCCATTAGAGCAAGGTGAGTCTCTGTGCCCCAATGCCTGCACATCTTATCTCCCAGTTACATGCAAAATAGTATGAATAATAGTATTTCTATATATTTGAAACATTTAATTTTAAAACCTCGAATTTCAGATCCATTCCCTTCCTCCCTTGTCATCCATTCCCTCTGGGAAGATAAGTAATTCAGTATATGTTGTACATGTCTAGCTATGCAAAACATTACCATAGTAGATATATTGTAAAAGGCTGCTTATAATTCCCTCCCACCGATCCCACCCCCCACCTGGTCCATTCCCTACTTTGATCCTGTCCCTCTTCGAAAGTGGGTACTTCCAACCTCCCCTCCCCCGAGAATGCCCTCCCCTCCATCATCCCTCCCTCATACTTCTTCCCCCTACTCTGCTGCAGGGTGAGATATCCCATTTAGTATGTATGTCATTCTCTCCCTGAGCCAAATTCAATGAGAATATGATTTTGGCCATTTTGCCTTCCTGTTCTACCTCTCCCCTGCAGCCACTTCCCCTTGCTTCTTCTACAGGAGATAGTTTACCCTACCCTGTCTCTCCCCATCTGCTCTTGCCACTTTCCTCTCTTACCTCATAATTTCACCCCTTAAGTATCATCCCTTCCCAACAAATTCAACCTATGCCCTCTATCCATGTATAACTGTAAACATATATACTCACATTCACATATGTATTCATATGCCCATATACCCTTCTTCAATTATTTTCATACTGAGAAAGGTTTCATCAGTCACAGTTATTGTTTTTCCATGTAGGAATGTAAATAGGTCAACTTTGATAGGTTCCTTTTGATTTCTTTTCCCTAATTACCATCTCAGGCATCTCTTCCTTCTTGTGTCTGGATGTCAAATTTTCTATTCAACTCTGGTTTTTTCCTCAAGAATGCTTGAAAGTCCTCTATTGCACTGAATGACCATATTTTCCCCTGAAACAAAATACTCAGTTTTCTTATGTAAACAAATGCTTTATTAACTTCTGTTTTACATCATTCATTTCCGCCAGATTTTGAGTTACAATCATTCCCCCCCACCTGTTTTTCCCCTACCCACCCTCCCAGAACAGCTGTCCCGCAAGACATTTCCCCTGAAACAAAATACTTAGTTTTGCTGGGTAGGTGACCCTTGGGTGACGTGGGTAGGTGACCCAGCATCATTCCCAGTTCTTTTGCCCTCTGGAATATCATATTCCATGCCCTTTGATCCCTCAGTGTAGAAGCTGCCAGGTCCTGTGCTATTCTGATTGTGTTTCCACAGTACTGAAATTGTTTCTTCCTGGCTGCTTGTAGCATTTTCTCCCTGATCTGGGGATTCTGGAACCTGGCTATAATATTCCTGGGAGTTTTCTTTTTGGGATCTTTTTCAGGAGGTGATCTGTGGATTCTTTCAACCTCTATTTTGCCCTCTGGATCTAAAACATCAGGGAAATTTTTCTTAAGAATTTCTTGAAGGGTGATTTCTAGGTTCTTTCTTTGATCATGGCTTTCAGGTTTCCAATAATTTTTAATTATCTCTCCTGGATCTATTTTCCAGGTCAGTGGTTTTTCCCATGAGATATTTCACATTGCCTTCTACTCTTTCATTTCTTTGGATCTGCTTAACAGCATCTTGATTCCTCATAAAGTCACTAGCTTCCATTTCCTCCAATCTAACTCTGAAGGAATGAATCTCCTCAGTGAGCTTTTGAGATTCTTTTTCCATCTGGCAAATCCAACTTTTTAAGGCATTCTTCTCCTCATTGCCCTTTTGGGCCTCCTTTGCCATTTGAGTTAGTCTATTTTTTAAGGTCTTGTTTTCCTCAGTCAGGCTGTTGACCCTCATTTCATACTTTTCCTGCATCCTTCTCATTTCTCTTCCTAATTTTTCCTCCACTTCTCTTATTTGATTTTTAAAGTCCTTCTTAAGGTCCTCTATGGCCTGTAACCCGCTCATATTTTCCTTTGGAGCTTTTGGAGCAGGACTTCTGACCTCACAGTCCTATGACTGTTCCATGCTTCAATACTCTTTGCCCCCAAAATAGGAGTCTAATGTTTCATTTTTCTGTTTATTTTGTTTCCTTCACTTTGGCATGTTGCCACTTAATTACTTGACTTTTGGGCTTGTTGCCACAGTAGAACTCTGCCACCAGACAGGAGAGCTTCGTCCTGAACATGTGGGGGGAAAACTTCCGTTTCTGGTAAGCTGGAAACCTGCCCCACGACCTCCCCTTCAGACCACAATCCAGATCCAGGGAGGTTAAAGCAAGAGCAATTAGCCCCGCCGCCGCCCCCCCCTCCCCCCCCGAGACTGATCACTGGATCTTCCTACAGTTCGCAGGCCAGGAGCTGGAGCCACCACTGAAAACTACAAAATGGCATATCTCCTCAGCGGCTTCTGGCCCCCAGGGGAGGAAGCCGACGTGTTCCCCAAATACTGGTCCCAAAGTCCATAGGGCACTAACCTCTCACTTTGTTCTAGTCATGTCTATGTTGATAATTCTGGAATCACCACAGCTGCTGGAGTTCTGGGGTCCCTCCAGCTGGCTGTTGGCCCGGCCGCCCTGGTGCTAAAACCGCGGGTCGCGGGGACCTGGGCTCAGCTCTCCATGCGCTGCACCCTGCGCTGCCGGCTCCCAGAGTGCTGCACTGGCCCTTCCTGCAGGGCTGCTGGGCTGTCCTCAGTGGGTGGTTAGTTTCTCTGTGTTGTTCTTTGGATGCCAGGGCTCCAGAAGTTGTTCAGAGTCCCCTTTTACATAGTTTGGAGGTAATTTGGAGGGAGAGAGCCTTGGACGTGCTGTTTCTACTCCGCCATCTTGGCTCCACCTCCCGAAGCTAGTGACTTTATGCGAAATCAAGATGCTGTTAAACAGATCCAAGCAATTGAAAGAATAGAAGGCAATGTGAAATATTTTATGGGAAAAATCACTGACCTGGAAAATAGATCCAGGAAAGATTACTGAAAGCCATGATCAAAGAAAGAACCTAGAAATCATCCTTCAAGAAATTCTCAAGGAAAATTGCCCTGATGTTTTAGAACAAGAGGGCTAAATGGAGGTTGAAAGAATCCACAGATCACCTCCTGAAAAAGATCCCAAAAATAAAACTCCCAGGAATATTATAGCCAGGTTCCAGAATTCCCAGAATAAGGAGAAAATACTCCAAGCAGCCAGGAAGAAACAATTTCAATATTGTGGAAACACAATCAGAATAGCACAGGACCTGGCAGTTTCTACATTGAGGGATCAAAGGGCATGGAATATGATATTCCTCAGGGCAAAGTACCTGGGATTAAAACCCAGAATTACCTACCCAGCAAAACTGAGTATCTTGTTTCAGGGGAAAAATATGGTCATTCAGTCGAATAGAGGACTTTCAAGCATTCTTAATGAAAAAAATCAGAGTTGAATAGAAAATTTGACATTAAGACCCAAAAAGCAAGAGATGCCTGAGAAGGTAATCAGGGAAAAGAAATCAAAAGGAACTTATCAAAGTTGAACTACTTACATTTCTACATGGAAAAACAATAACTGTGACTGATGAAACCTTTCTCAGTATGAAAATAATTGAAGAAGGGTATATGGGCATATGAATACATATGTGAATGTGTGTATATATGTTTACAGGTATACATGGATAGAGGGCACAGGTTTAGTTTGGTGGGAAGAGATGATACTAAGGGGTGAAGTTAAGAGGTGAGAGAGGAATATGGCAAGAGGAGATGGGGAGAGGTGGGGTTGTAAACTATCTCATGTAGCAGAGGCAAGTGGAAGTAGTTGGAGGGGAAGAACAGGAAGGCAAAAAGGCAAAACCATATTCTCATTGAATTTGGCTCAGGGAGAGAATGACGTACATACTAAATGAGATATCTCACCCTGCAAAAGAGTAGGGGGGAAGGGGATGAGGGAGGGGGAGATGAAGGGGAGGGCATGCTGGGGGGAGGGGAATTTGGAGGCACCCACTTTTGAAGAGGGACAGGATCAAAGTAGGGAATCGACCAGGTGAGGGGGTGGGATGGGTGGGAGGGAAATATAGTCAGTCTTTTACAATATATCTACTATGGTAATGTTTTGCATAGCTATACATGTACAACATATACTGACTTGCTTATTTTCCCAGCAGGAGTGGGTGACAAGGGACGAAGGGAATGGATCTGGGATTTGAAGTTTTAAAATTAAATGTTTCAAATATATATAAATACTATTATTCATACTATGTTGCATGTAATTGGGAGATAAGATGTGCAGGCATTGGGGCACAGAGATTCACCTTGCCCTAATGGAAAAGTCGAAGGAGGTGTGGGAGAAGATATGGGAGAGAGCAGATTGGATGTGGGGATATCCTGTGGGACTGCTATTTTGGGGTGATGGGTAGGGGAAAAACGGGGTAAAAATTGTAACTCAAAATCTGGTAGAAATGAATGATGTAAACCAGAAGTTAATAAAGCATTTGGAAAGAAAAAAAAAGATTTAACTCCAAATTAAATGACATAATAAGTTTAGGAAAGAAGCTAAATATAAAATAAACTCACAAAAATCTTTTGGTAGATTATCAACAAAACCTAGAAGGAAAAGGAGTTCCTTCCAAAATAAATACAAATTGATTAAAATATCTGGTAGCCCTGCTATCAATATACAAAAAAGTCATAACTACAACCACAAAATACTCTAAATAACTAGAGAGATAATGAATGCTTATTGTTAGGTTGTGGCCTCTTATGAGAATTTGTAATTTCTCAAGAAAGGTTAAAAAGATCTGTATTCTGTGTGTATTTAAGTTTGGACACTGAATATTTCCTATCTGATACAATATTTAAGGGAGAAGAAGAAAAATCATTTAGCAATAGTATCATAGCTGAAAATTTGGAAATTTTTTCTTTCAACACATCATAACCAATTACAATTAAATTTTTTATTCCTATGGAGCTATAATAATATAATAGATTAATAATAATAATAAATAATAAATATTTACTAGGTTTCTCCTACATAAAGAATTTCATATAACATTTTTCTTTCTCAAATTTAAACTTGTCCAATTGTTAGAAATCTTTTTTATATTTTGCAGCTTCTTAGCAAGTTATAATTAAAACAAGTTCCTTTCTCAGGGTGAATGATCTTGTCTTTAGAGATAGTTTCCAGGGGCTTTTGGCAATTTTACAAAATAAGTCAAATTGATATGAATTCTAGACAGGAGGCGGTGGGGTGGGAGGGCTGAGCTAATGATTATGTCCCTGCATTGCTAACTCTCACAGGTGGAGTGGGAATGTTCTGAATGGGCAGAATTAATCTGAAATAAAGTTTTCACCCAGTCTCCTTTCTACATACATTAATCAATTAATAGTTTTACAAGTCCCAATAATTGATAACCAAATTGTTTTAGTTGTAACCTCCTCTCTAACTTCTATGTGGCAGATATAAACAGTAAGAGACATAAGTGACATAACTGTTTTTACACAACTTCTTTCCTCTATCTTTTGGTTTCCACAGAATTCAGATTAAAAATTTACTTTATCTAACACTATGTCTAGCTTAAAATTATCTCTAGAATTTTACTACAATTAAAAAAAAACAACACAATGACATCATGACATTAATTGCATTTCCAAATCATCACTTGCAAAAACTATTTTTTTAAAAATTGGGCTTATTAAGTGCAGAGCTTTTTCTCCTCTCACAGCTGCAGAGTCTGATTATAGATTTAGAAGTTTGAATGGAGGGGTTCATCTGCTTGTCTAAAAAATGTGTGGGCTTCAGGGTGCCTCAGGGCTGTTGCTAGTGGGGTCCTTGATAGATTTATTATGCTTTCTCCTTTTAGTCAGATTGGGAGGGTAACTTAAATTCCCTGTTACTTCCACAGTACTCTCTCTTTTAATCTGATCTAGGATGGCAGACTTTAATAAATTTTTGTAAAATGTTTTCAGCTGATTTAACTTTTACACCAGTAAGTTTTATTTAACTACAAAGCTTTGAATCCTCTAGCCATTGAGCTGGGAGTGGCACCAACTCCCTTATCTCCCTTACTAGAGAAGCTCTGAGGTGTTTCTTATCAGATCTTAGAAATATCTGAATTTGCCTAAATGTCAATTAGTATAATAAATTTTGACTTATCTATAGCATCAAATTAGAAGTCACACTAATTGAGTTTTTTACATTCCCTAAAAAGACCAGAATGAGTTCAAATTGACTTTCAGTAGCATTCTGAATACACATTTTTTTTTCTCTTGTAGCTGGGGAAGGAAATGGTTGAATGTTTGTTCATTTGCCTCTTTGATCTAAGGGAAAAAATTCCCTTATTATTTCTTATCACTTTCTTGTCACTCCAGTTGGCCAGAGTTGAAATGAAGAGATTTTCAAACTTTTAAAACTTCTGCTCACACTTTTCAAATGCAAAGTCTATACCTTAATATATTTTTTCAAATTCTATCCTAATACTTCTTATATACTCTATTACTTGCTATTACCATCATATAAAATAAAAATACTTATTCCCTCTCATACTCCCTAATCTCTCACCAGCTGTTTGTGAATCTGGCAGGCAAGAAAGGAGAGGTGAGGGAGGGAACAAGATAACATTTCAAGGAAAACCCTGCAGTCAAGCTGCATTTTAAATCTTATAGATGACTCTCATATATAAACCTTATAAATCTCACATATATCTATATAAATATATATCTCACATATATCTATATAATCTATATAAATCTCACATAAATCTTATAAATTACTCTCATACACTCATTCACACAAGAACACAAAAACAAAGCAGAATAGATGCAGAAAATAACAGAATAGATTCAAAAAGCTGAGAGAATGGAGATTTCCTGAAAAAAAAAATTAAAACAGTTGCTTGGCACTGCAGAAAGACTTACTTGATACTTTTCTTCCGATTTGTTTCCGATACTCCTGGACTGTGTGGAGACAGCTACATCACACTGAATTACTCGAGCCACCCCCAGCACTTTTATCTCTAATGTTAAACATATCTTCAATATATTCCATAGAAAAAAGGCAGAAATGGGGTAATGCTGGAGTCCCTCCTCCATCAGTCTCCCACTCATCTGTCCCCCCACTGTCTTTTCTATTATCGAATCTATTGCCTCCTTCTGTGGAAAGCAGCGACAACCTGTTTCTACACATTCTAAAAATTCTTTAATTTGTCTTGAGGTTTTAAAACTCTAGCATAGGATTCCTTGTCTCTTTAAAGTGTGTCTGTCCCATGATATCAGCACGCTAACTCCAATTCCTCATATAAGCCTGAATGTTGCTGAGTGAAGAAGCACCTAAGGAAAAAAGCCTGAGCAGCCAAAACAAAACCGACTTGAGCTGACTGCTATTCTGCTCGGGAAAAATGAAAGTGCTGCTTGACAGCTCTCTAAGCTTTTGCCTACTTTATGCTTTATAGCACGGAGCTCCTATGCATGGGGTTGAACCACCAAAGGTTTTGCCACTTAGGTCGGTCCCTGTTCAAGGTGCCAAGTGTTGGGGACTCATCCAGATCCCAACACTTTGGTTCTTGGTGACATGATGATAAAGACATAGGTCAGGCAGGATGCAAGCAAGCAGTCCATTTATTATGTATTTGCTGTATCCTTTTATACCCTTATGACAAAGAAATATAACAGTGAAGATAACACAGACCCTCATTCCCTTGGACTCTGTAGTTCCCATAATTAGTTTGGAAAAACATTTTCTCTTATTTAGTACCTTATCTTGCACCTGCATCAGTTCATGGGTTCATGGAGAAGCCTTACACCAGCCTTTCTCTAAGCATAACCAAGTGCACAGCCTGGTGGGATACAAATCCTGGGATGGACTTGAAGTTACTTGGCCTAGCTCCTCAATAGGAGAAAATTTGGAACTCCAAGTTGTATAAAAATAATGTTCAAAGTTGTTTTTACATGTAATTGGAAGAAAGAAAATACCATTGAGATAATTTCTTCCCTAGTTTACATATTTTTACAGGTATAGTTTTCTGATTGTTCTTTGTAGGTTAACTACTCGCTACGTTTCAGTAACACTGCAAGAAATCTCTGGTTCTTTTGGAAGAGTACTGTGGTTCAATCTGAGGTAGCAAGTTGGCAAACACATCTTCTCTTTCCGGTTTTTCCTGAATCAGGACCCAGAAATCCTGAGTTTGATGATGGAGGAGCACCTGGTAAGAATGAATTTAGATTTATATTTTGTTTAATTGCTTAGTTGTTTGCCTGCATTTTATGTATGTGCTTGGGGCTTTTTCAATATTTGGTGAAATCTTTATGTTTAGTTATCATTGTGGCTTAAAAGACTTAATTTTGTGTTTTTAATTTATATTGTTTATGGTTCAAAAGAGTCTAGCCCCTTTAAAAATCTAGGCTTCTGAGTTTATGGAAGCTAAATGGAAATATTGTCTGTCCTGAACAATTAGGGATAGATCAAAACCAAAGAGAGTAGAGTTGGTTAAGTAAAAATTATTTGGGAAATAATTGCATTATTATTAATATTATAATTAATATTATTCCTGGAAGGTATTTGGTTAGGGTTTTTCTTTTCTTTCATCTTTATAATTTTTTTCTGATTAAGACTTTTAAAGTTTGAGACATCACATCTAGGGAATTATTTGGGAATGACTTGAGTAGCACCATAATATTAATATAGCACTTAACAGTCTTAACTTGGACTTACATCATTTGTTGGAGGAAGCATAGCGTAATGGAAAGAGCAGTGGATTTGGCATCAGGAATATTGGTGTTAGGGAGCTACCCACACATGCAAAATAATTCACTTATCTTCTGAGTTCTAGGAACCTTTCTGCCCTTGGAGTATGGAAGACAAGGGCTAGGTGTTTGCAGCCAAAATAAATAAATCAGCATTGAGTACATGGAAGTTTGTATTGAAGGGAGACTGGATAAAACAGTGTGGAAGTATGAATGTCAGGAGGTTGAGAACCTCAGCAGTTTGTACAACAGTATGCAGTAAAGCTGAGACAATCAGTTTGAGTTAAGGTTGCGATTGCAGTTTCATCAAGTTCATAGGGATTCAGTATGTATATGAAAGACATCTGTGCTGTTTTTCAAATCCCCCATGGCAATACTAGCATTTCAGAACAGTGAAAAGATTAGTAATCAGTTTATTTGGTAGTATTTAAATGAATCTCCAAGTTTCTGAACTTCATATAGTTTCTGTAAGGGAAAAACAGGTGCCCAGAGGGGCTGAAAGGTTCCTACAACTCAAAAGATAAGTGAAATTATTAGATAAAGCAATCTTCTTTATTTCCTGTTCCATGGAGTACCTGTGAGTCATCTTTTTATTAACTATAGTATTCTTTTGTCTTCTCATTTCATTAAAAACTAGAATATCAAGATGGGTGTGATACCACCCCTTTAGAAGTGTGTCAACTTGTTGGTGATTATGACAGAATCTTAAGTTACTAACATCAAATGTCTGTAGACAATATAACAACTGAGTTAGCATTCCCTATATAATTTTTTTGCTACTCTGCCACTGTCACTACAGAAATGAAAGAGGACAGTAGAGAACTGAAAGCCATTTTGTATTTTTCTGTTTTATGGATTAAGAAACACAAACTAAATTAACTGTATTTAATAGAGAATTCCCATAGCAATGGGGGTGGTGCTTTCTCCTTGCTAAAGCCAACCCTAATGCCTTGATCCCATTCCCTTCTCTAGGAGCTGGCATCCTCATCTTCTTCTGTCCAATTTTCTTTCTCTCTATCTACTGTTTTCTTCCCAGTTCTTTTGGGTACTCAGATCTCTCCCATCCTTAAAAAATCTTCTCTAGGCCCTCCCATCTCCTGTAGTTATTCCCCTTATATCTCTTTTCCTTTTCTGAACTCCTAGAAAATGTTGCCAACACTCATTATTTCCACTTCTTCACTTACTCCTCAACCTTTTTGCAGCCTGACTTCCTACCTTATCAGCAACTGAGACTTTTCTGTCCAAAGTAACCAGTAATCTTTTATTATGCATATCTGCTGACCTTACTCTCTTCTCATTCTTGACTTCTCTGATGCATTTGACACTGTGGAGCATGTTTCCCTCCAGTACACTCTTACCTTTCTTGGGTTTTGCATCACTGATCTCTCCTGGTTTTTCTCATACCTGTTTAACTGCTTCTTCTTAGTTTCTCTTGCTGACTCATCATCTATATCATACCCCTTAACTATGGGTATTCCCCAAAACTCTGTGAGCCTTCTTTTCCTACAATATCTTTTTTTGATGATGTCATTTCCTATTTTATTTTCATTTGGATGACTTGGAAGTCTAAATATCCAATCTCAGTTTCTTCCTTCAGCTTTCGCCACATCGCCAACTATCAGTTTATTGGATATTTAAAATGGATATCCTAGAAACATGCCATAGCACTCATTATATTTCCCCTAAAAACTTGCTCTTCTTCTAAACTTCCCTATTTTTGTCAGAGGAACCCCCATTCTAACAGGCTTCCAGGTTTATAATCCCAATGCTATCCTGACTATTCATTTTCACATCATGTATCTTGATCCATTGCCAAATCATGCCAGTTCTATATTACAATATCTCTGGTATATGAACCTTTCTCTCCAGTCACACAGCCATCACCTTACTTCTTATCTACATTGTTGCAACAATCCATTTAACGTTTTCTAGCCTCAGGCTTCACCAATTCATCCTCTACAGTGCCAAGGTGATTTTCCATAAGTGCAGGTCTGCCCATGTTGCTTCCCTATTTGGTCAGCTCTGTTGCCTTTCATATAAAAATATAAACTTCTCTGTTTAATATTTGAAGTTCAGCTCTCTCCCCAACTGTTACTAGTTATTCTGGAATGTTTAATACCTATCACTTATTCAACATACATTTTCAAGCACCTCCTATATGTTAGGCACTGGACTAAGCACAAGGGATATAAAGTTGATCCCTGCCCATAAGGAACTTACATTCCATAGGGAGAGACAACATATATGCATGTGTACATATATATGCACATATATAATTACATATAATAAATATAAGATTATTTGGGAAAGATATTACTTGCTGAAGTGATCAGGAATGGCCTCATGGAATAAGTGTCAACTTGAGGTAAACTTAAAAGAAACTAGGAATTCTAAGAGGAGAAATATATAAGAGTAATGCATTTTAGACACTTGAGTACAGACTTAGCTAAGGCATGTAGGGAAGGGGCAACATATGCCAGGGGAGTCCAGTGACTACCACCTCCCTTCAGATCCTGGAAGAGATAGCCCAAGAACACTGAGAATAACAACACCCCCCAGACTGCTAGCCCTACTTCTAGCAGCCATCATGTGAATGAGCAAAATCAGTGGAGAAGAGACCATCATCCCTGTCACAAATAAAAGTGACCTGCGGGTCACTTACTAGAAGTGTGTGGATAAATCCAGGAGCCTCAGAAATAGGAGCGTCCCCTCACTCAGATTACTGGCCTTGCTTCCAGCAGGACCATTGCAATCATTATTCAGGGAAGCAACCATTGTGGAAGTATAACATTGTGAAAAGTTGCAACTTTCATTTCTTCAGCAGCCATACCTACTAAAGAGTCAAAAGGAAGTTCTTATCACCAAATCCTTGGCACTTTCAAATGGTTTAACATCAGAGACATTTATGGTTTTGTTAATGGAAATTACAGAGAGAACAGAAATGATAGTGGAGAAAGAGGATACAGTACAGCCCAATTCCCCAGTACAACTCTTATAACAAAGATCAAGAGAGAGTACCAGACTAAGTGATGATGAGAAATCCATGGAGAAAAGGCACAGTCATTTTTTCTAGCCTATCTCAACACAGAGAAATAATCAGAGGCCTTCCCACTAGGAGGGATTCAGCCAGCCAAGCCCTCACAGAGACTTCCCACAGCAAGCTGGTACAGGACCTACGGCTATAAACTTCTAGACAAAAAGAAGAACTAGCTGGTAGTTCTTTCACAGAGACCCTGGAGCTAAGCTGTAGATTCAATAGATTCAAACAGAGTCTGGAACCTATAGGGAAGTAATCATGGCAGAGATTAGGGATCACAGATATGGGCCTATGGGATTGCTCTGATCTTGGTGTAAAATCTCAGATTAAGTCCATAGCCTATACCTGAATGACCAGGACATGAACTGCAGACTAGGACTGAGCCTCTAGTTCTATCACACCAATCTTCCAACAGGATCTAGGCTTTAGCCCAGAAAACTGACCTTGGCCTTATAGATAAGAGACCAGGGCAGAGACTGCAGAAAGAGAGAGGGTGAGCTTATAGATATGTCCCTTTGAACATACAGAGCTCCCTAACAGAGGATGTGCATTTTCACCCAAGGGCAAGCCTGCAGTTGTGTTTCCCAGATTTTCCCTAGATCAGACAGATCTTACTGGTAAACAGTACTCAGTTATCTAGAGAAAGCATCAGGATTTCAGATAATAAGGGCTAAATATGCCCTCCAGAAAGTGCACAGAGACTGGTCCTAACAATAAAAGGCTATTATGGAGCCATGGAAGCACAAGACACAAACTCAGAAGAAGGAAATATGAATAAAGACTCCAAATAAAACACAGCTCATCCAAAACATAAACTACAATTCCTGGAATGATATTATGAATTAAATAAGAGCTTTAAGGGAAAAAATTAAAATAAGAATGAGAAATCTGGAGGAAACATTTAAAAATTATTTTTATTTTTATTTTTTTTTTTTAAGCAATTGGGGTTAAGTAACTTGCTCAAGGTTACACTGCTAGTCATTATTTATGCGTGGGTGCTCATTTTCTGAGGCCGGATCTGATCTCGGGTCATCCCAACTCCGAGGCCAACACTCTTACTCACTGCTCCACCTAGTCGCCCCTTTAGGGCAATTGGGGTTAAGTAACTTGCCCAAGGTTACACGGCTAGGTTTTTTGTTTGTGCGGATTAAATGGCGGGGGGCCAGCTCTGAACTCAGGTCCTTCTGATTCCAGGGCCGGCGCTCTATTCACTGCGCCACCTAGCCGCCCCTAAAAATTATTTTTAATAGCTTACTTTAAGAAGTGCAAGACCTTATTTAAATAATAGACTCCTGAAAATTAGAATGGAACAAAGAGAAGTTAATGACTCCTTGAGGCAACACGAAAAACTAGGACAAAATCAAAAGACTGAAAAATGTAAGGAAATATAAGATATCTCATAGCAAAAACAACTGACCTGACAAACAAGTTAAGGAGAATAGAAATCATTGGATTGTCTGAATACCTTAACATCATCAACAACAAAAAAGAGCATTATTATATTTCAAGAAATCATGACTGAAAATTGCTCAGACTCAGAGAATGAAAATAGAAAGAATCTCTTGGTTGCCTCTTGAAATAAACTACCAAGTAAACACTCTCAGTGACATGATAGGCAAAATATAAATATAACATAAATATACTTTCAGGTCAAAGAAAAAGTACAGCAAGCATCTAGAAAGAGTTCAAATACAAAGAAGCCACAGTCAAGTTTACACAAGATTAGGGGGCTACCATTAAAAAAGGAGAGTAAAGCTTAAAGTGCAGTGTTCCAAAAAGTAAAAAATAAAGGTTCACAGTCAAGATCCCATCAGAATAATCCTACAAGAGGAAAAAATGGACCTATCATGAAAAAAAAATGGATTTCTCCCCTCTTCCCCTCTGCAAAAAGGAAAGCTAATGAAAAGACAGGATCTGGGTAAAAACTTTTAAATGTGGGATTCAAGAGAAACATAAAAATGTAAACATGCCTGATATAGTGGAAGAAACTATTCAGTGATGATAGGGGGAGAAGCAAATCTCCTCTTAGAAATCCTAGTGTCATCAGTGATCATAGAGGAAATTAAATAGTCCAGAAGAACTTTATGTGGTTTTGTTATGCATTGGTATTCTTGAAAGAAGAAAGAAAAGGGGAGGGGGGACAACTTAAATCTTAAGTAATCAAAATGTATAAGTAAATTACTGTACAAATAAAGAGACTGGAAGAGTATCAGGTGAGTCTCTTTACAGTTAAATCAGTCATTAGGGCAAAATTTATATCTCTCAGCACTTTCATCATCAAAAAGAAAAAGAAGAAATCTTAATTAAATGCCAAACTAGAAATGCTGAATATAAAAAGTGACAAACAAAATTAAAAACAAAAAAAAAATCATTTTTAAATTAACAGTAGAATGGATTAAGAAGCACAATCCAACAATATGATATGTATAAGAAACATGCTTGAAATGTAAAGATTTGCACAGTTAAAATAAGGATCTTTCTTAAAAAGTGAAATACAGGGGCGGCTGGATGGTGCAGTGAGTAGAGCGTTGGCCCTGGAGTCAGAAGGACCTGAGTTTGGATCCGACCTCAGACACTTAATGCACACACAAACAACAACAAAAAAAAACCTAGCCGTGTGACCTTGGGCAAGTTACTTAACCCCAATTGCCCTCCAAAAAGCAAAAAAAAAAAAGAAAGTGAAATACATAAATCGTTAGGTGATTTTACTAAAATAAGAAAAAAGAAAAACAAATTATTAGTATCAATGATGAAAAAGAATTCATATCAGAAATTCTACCAGCTTTTTGCCAATAAAATCAACAAATTAAATGAATATTTATAAATTTATGAAATACTTAGATTCATAGAATAAAAATAAAGAATTTAAACAACTTAATCTTCAGAAAAATTAAATAAGTCATAAGAGAACCATAAAAGAAAAAAATAACTTAGAACTAGATGGATTTATAAGCAAATTCTATTATAATTGGCTTGGGGTACAGTGAGAGAACTTGACTTTTTTAAGCTAAGGTCTTTCCCAGGTCTCAGTTTGTCTGAGACAACACCCATTTAGTGATTGAGGCTAGGTAAAAAATGAGGAAAAGAATGGCAAAAATCAGAGAAGAGAAGACCCTCAGGGTTTCTGGCCAAAACAGAAACAATGACTATTTACATTTACTCTGAGCTATCAGAACCCAGTGACCACGAGGCTTAGGCTGGGACCTGTTGTTGATCTATCAGTGGGAGCCAGAGTGATTTAGATTTAAGGCATGGTCCTTAAAAAAGGAATCTAGCCATAAACTCTAAGATATCTTGTGAGGTTTCAGCAATCAAAATTTTCATTCCTTTAGACAGAGAACCATCAGGTAAGAATATGATCAGAGGGAGAGGAAGGAGGGAGAGGAGGCAGGGAAGGAAGGAAAGAAGGAAGGAAGGAGAACAGAAAAGGAGGAAGGAAGAAAGAAGTAACTTTGTTACCCAACTGGCGCTGGCCAGTTGGGTCCCCAGTGAGCCAGCTACTATTAGTCCCAGAATTGTGTTTCTCCTTTATTCTCAAAGAGGACCATGACATCAAGAAGGTGATGGTCTAGAACACCTAGCATCCAAAAGATAGTTTTAAAATATATATATATATAAACTGATGCTCACGGAGCTCACTCAGCACTCCTCCTTCACCTCTAGCAGTGAGGGTGTACTAACAGGTCCAAGGGCATGGTATAAGCTTATAACAAAACCCATGCCCCTCCCTTTTACCAGTGCCATGGTGACCCACATTCCAGTCTGTGTAACTTTACCCTGGCCTCAATAGACAGTAAGGTTACCATAACCCCTTAAGATCAAAAACCTTCCTAGGTTCACAACCCTGTAGCACCAGCACTGCAAAGCTCTAAACTGCAAGTGTCAGGGTAGATAACCTCATGATATCAGCAGAGCCAGAGATGGGCCAATGACCCTGTATTATGAGAACTGGTGCTAGGGTGGACAACCCCATAGCACTGGGTCTCCAAAGCTCCAAACTCCCAGTGCTAGGCCAAATAATCAAGAAAATACAGACAGTTCTTACTTTATGCAAATTTGCATTATGCAAATTTAACTTTACATAAAGAATTCTGGTAGAAGTCCACAATCCCAAAGAAAATTATGAAAATTCCTTAATGCAAAACAGATGCTATATGATAAGATGCTGTATGATGTGGCCTGCATAAATGGTAGTGTGAAGCTGAGAAGCATTTCTATGTTAGTTCCCACATAGATAGTGAGTGATACTGTGCCTTTCCCTGTGTTTAATAGTGATCCTTATATATTTTCACTTTGGCTGGCAGCAGACATGTTCTTGAGAGAAAATGTGAACCATCTCATAAATGCAATCAGTAGACTTAGAAATGAAGGTAAAAATAACTAGAAAATATGAAGGACAAAAGTTGTCACCAGTAGCATATTAACTTAGTCTTGTGGTGTCAACTATGATCACCATAGTAAATGATGTTGCCTAGATAAAGAAGTATGCAAAAAGTAGTGCTTATGTAAAGTTGACTTACTGGTTGAAACAAAGAAGGTGCTTTTCTAGAGATGGAGAAACTATTAACTATAGATATGAATAGAAGAGCAGATTCAGAAGAATATTCTTTTAAGCTTGGTGATAATTCAACCTGAGACTTGAAGCCTCTTTGAAGATTTAAAGGTAAAGGTAAGGATCTCCTGAAGAAACACAGGTATTTATAGCAAGCAGTGATTGATTTACAAGACTTAAAAGTCATGCAGAATTTCATAATGTGCAGGTATCAGGAAACGCTACTGGTACAGATATCAGAACAGTGAAGAAGTTCCCAGAGTTCTTGCAAAAAATAATAGATGCTTTACATGTGGTAGCAAATCTTTAATGTAGATGAAACTGACCTATTTTATTTTTTAAAAATGCCTTCTTGACTACATCTCAGTGGAAGAAAAAAACTATGCTAGAGTATAAACTTTGGAAAATAGAATTACTCTTCTGCTTTGAGTGATTGCATCTGGAACTTGTCAATTAAAACCTCTTCTCGTGCAAAACTCAGAAAATCCTAGAGCATTGAAAGGAGTCAGCAAGGTAACACTGCATTATTTTGCTAAACCTAGAGATGGATTACATCTTTGAACAAGTTGAAGAAATTGAGAAGTTTTGTAACGATAACGGCATTACTTTCAAGATTCTGCTTATTTTGGCCAATACTCCAGGTCACCATTCCCATCTGAATGATTTTAATGAAATTTTAATGAAACTGTAAAATGGTCTACCTTTCTCCTAACATTAACTCATTAATACAACCTACTATCAGTGAGTGATTGCAAATGTCAAGGCATATTATTTATGCGTTACATTTGCCCAGGCAATTACAGCTTTGGATATTTATAAGGACTTGACATTGAGAGGTTTTTCGAAGTCCTATGACATTTACTATGTAGTCCAGAATATTGCTAAGGCATGAGAAGATGTAACAGAAACATATATGAAGAGGAAAACTTGAAACTTTTTAAAATCAGGGGATTGAAGATCTTCTTCAAGTCATTTCCAGTACTAAACCTTATCGCTGTCATTGTTGTGAAGGA
Organism: Gymnobelideus leadbeateri; assembly: GCA_011680675.1. Lineage (NCBI taxonomy): Eukaryota > Metazoa > Chordata > Mammalia > Diprotodontia > Petauridae > Gymnobelideus > Gymnobelideus leadbeateri. The sequence goes on along the minus strand of WOXC01009506.1, from coordinate 89,105 downwards.
CTTTTTCAATTCCTGTCTCGATTTTTATGTACTAGATTTATCAGGAATTTCTTTGGGTATTCATTTCTAACTCATTCTGCTCCCTCCCCACCCCAGACCCTCTCCCTACTAGCTGATTCATTATATCACTTAAGGTTTCACTAATTCTATCCACAAAAAGATACTGTAATTTTGGAGTCAAGACTTTGGAAAAAGAATTGTGACTTTGGAGATGCCTTTTATCTCAGTTGGTTTTTGCTCAAAGAATAAAAAGTACCACTATGGGAGGTGTTTTTCAACCTCTTGTGCTGCACATCTTTAGTATAGTGAAAAGGATGCTAAACTTGGCATCAGAAAATGTTTTCTTGGGGCAGCTATGTGTCCCAGTAAATAGATCGCCATCCCTCGATTCAGGAGGACCTGAGTTCAAAACAGGCCTCATACACTTGACACTTACTGTGTGACCTTGGGCAAGTCACTTAACCCCAATTGCCTTGCCTTCCCCCCTCCAAAAAATTTTATCTTTAAAATTGTCTTTTTCTGGAACTTTGGACACCTCACTTACTCTCTCTAAACCTGTTTCATTATCTGTAAAATGAAAACACCTTGCAAGGCTATTATAAGCATTATATGAGCTAAAGTATGTGAAAAATTTGTAAGTTATAAAACGTGGCATAGATTAAGGTTTTGATAATATTTCTTCTCTTTCCTTATTCAGGGTATTTTGCTGAAGGGTTCCTGTCTGTACAACATGCTGTTGATAGAGCCATAATGCGATACCATGCAAGAAATACTGCAGCAGACCTGCTTAATACCACCTCTGTTGTTATAAAGAGGTTTCCATTCCCAGCTACTTCTATTGATAATTTCCATACTATTCTCTCCTTTTTTTTACCCTTGACGGTTTTATTTGTTTTCTCCATAACCATCTTCAGCATGATCCATTTTATTGTGTGGGAAAAGGAAACTAGATTGAAGGTAAATCTACTTATATTTGGTAGAAATGCTGTGGGGTGTTGGAAACAGAATCTGAGATTTGCAGGAGACATAAGAGGCCATCTAATATAACCTATACATGATCAAGAATCCCTTCTGTAGCACCCTCTATTCAAGGACCTATAGTGAATTGAAACATATTACTACCTCAGGAAAATCTTTTTATTTGGGGATAGTTATAATTTTTAGGAATCTGTCTTCACAGTAACTAATGTCTACCTCTGAAAATTCCATTCATTGTTTCTACTGTGTTCTCTGGGACCAAGTAAAGAAAATTTAATCAACTTTCTATATAACAACTCTTCAGATACTTGAAGACCATCCTGTCTTCCTTAAATCTTCTCTCATTCAGGTTAAATATTTCCAGTTCCCTCAATTCATTCTTGTACAGCATTTTCTGTGGTTCTTTCATCATTCTGGTTACCCTTTTCTGGTTATGCTTCCAATTTTCTGTGTCTTTCTTAAAATGTAATCTAGAACTGTATTATCACCATACCCACCTCATTCTGGACACTTTGCCTTTTTAATGCAGCTTTGCAAAGCATCAGTTATTTTGGCTTTTAACTTTTAACTCATATTTAATTGCTATCCACAAAAAAACTCCCTCAAAACTTCAGTTCCTTTTCACGGGAAAAACCATCTCCCCTTTGTCCTTCCCTTTTTGAATTTGATTATATTGAATGCAATTATAGAGTATCATATTTATCCCTGTTAAATTTATTTGATCTAGCTATTATTCTAGGCCTAAGAGGAGCTTCTTTTGATTTTGTCACCTATGGTATTAGCTGTCTTTGTGTTACCTGCAAATTTGACATTCATGTCATTTATATCATCATCCTAGTAAGTCTTTGATAAAAATATTGAACCACACAGAGCCAAAGGTAGGTTCCAACTCAGCTAGTGACTTTCTTCCAGGCTTTTCAGACTCTTTAGGTCTGATTATTGCATTACAAATCTACTTAAATCTACTACCATCCAACCTGTATCTTAACATCTCAACCACAAGGATAGCTTTAAAGGACTGAGAAACAAAGATAATTTCATCAAGAATAGTTCATACCTTAGAAACCCCATTTTGCTTTTTGACAAAATGACTAAAAATAGAACAGAGATATGTAATATTTGTATGATGCTTAAATCTAACTATGCTATATAGATATATATATGTGCGTGTATATATATATATATATATATATATATATATGCGTGTGTGTGTGTGTGTGTATGTATGTATTGCATTTCCCTCATTTACTTTTAGTTATTCTGTCCAAAAGAAATGAGGTTAGTCAAGACCCATTCTTGATAAAGCTGTGCTGGCTTTTAGCGGTCATTGTTCCCTTTTAATAATGTGTTCATAACTTTGCCAGACATCAAAGGCCAATGTAGCAACCTACAACCTTTTTTTTAATTGAGACAGAATTTGCCTTTGCCAGATTTATAATACCTTTCCTCTTCTCTAGGATCTTTCACAATCAGCAACAACATTATTAGCAATCACATCTGCCAGTGCTTTTAGTGGTCTGTATTCTTCCACATTTCTTTCACATATTCTTCCACACTTTGATTTCAAATCACTGAAGACAGTTCACTTCTATCAGACTTTTATTTCTAAGACTTTTCTTTGGTTTCTATTTCCCTCCTAATTGTTATTGTTCTGCCTTTCCCAATTTAAAAATCACTCTCATTGGGAATAAAAACAGAAGAAAATAAGTATTTTACTAATAGCTCATTATTATCATACCATCCACCTCAAGTTGAGATCCTCTCTCTTCTTTGAAAGTCTTATCTCCCAGGTAGTCCCCAAATGAATTTTTCATTCATTTCCAATATTTCCTGTATGACCATCTTATTTTTTTATACTTCTTGTAAATGCTTCTTAATACCTGAGTTAAATCCCTATTACCTAATGACTTTGTATTTTGAAACTCTGAACTCATTCCTGTACCAAGTTACCAAGAGATTTTGAAGCTACAGGTCTATGATTGGTTTTTAGGGCATCTCCATTTGTCCCATGAAGAATTAAACAAGGAGTGAAGTCGGCAATTCTTTCTTTTAGGCAAGAAATTGCTTAGGAAATCAGTTATATGATTCCAGTTCACCCGCTGACTTGCTGCAAAGCATTAACCTAATTTATACAAATAGACCAAAATGAATATGTAATATCTAACCCTTAAAAATTTAATTGTCTTCAATTTTTTATCACTTTTTGGGTTAATTTTTCTAAAATATATTACTACACATTATATTTGAAAAACTACTTCAAGTGTCTTCTCCCTTGTTCAATTTTTTTTAATTTAATGAACAAATTCACATTTACTTAATTCATGCATTGTTTTATACAATTATATGCCTCATAGCCTTTGTCTTTCTCATCTTAAGAGTTTGATTTTTTTCAGTATGTTCTCCTGTGGTGTTCTTTTTAAAGAGGAAAAAAAGTATTATTTATTTTTTCAATATTATATATTTTAACATTCATTTTTAAAAATTTTGAGTTATAAATTTTCTCCCTTTCTCTATCCCCTCCCTCACCCACTGAGAAGGCAAACCATATGATATCAGTTATTTATGTGAAGTCATGCAAAGCATTTCCATATTAGCTATGTTGCAGAAATAAAGTAAAAAAATATACTTCAGTTTGCCCTCAGAGTTTATCAGTTCCGTCTCTAGAAGTGAATAACATTTTTCATCATGAGTCTTTTAGAATTATCTTGGATCATTATATTGATCAGAATAGCTAAGTCACAGTTGATCATTATCATAGAATTGCTGCTACTGTGTACAATATTCTTCTGGTTTTGCTTATTTCACTCTGCATCATTTCAGCCTTAGTCTTCCGAGGTTTTTCTGAAACCATTTCCCTCATCATTTTATAATAGTAGAATAGTATTGAATTGTGATGGTCTTTTAAACTTTGATTTCTTTAGCAAAAAAAAGTATGCAAAGAACTAAAAATTATTATATAACCATTATATAACTATATTAACAAAACCTAAAAGCTAGAGAATTATCATACCTGGATATATTGAAAAAGTTATAGCTTCATAATTATGCAGTGTAACATGTCTTTCTCATGTCCCATTCAAAAAACAAGTATTATTCTTTTCATTCCACCTATTGGCTATGTACATTGTTTCAATATACTAATAAACCAATACTAATGCTTGTTACATTTGAAACATGAGTTACTTGTGATTTCTGAAGTGTATTTATGGTTCAAGAAAATCACTTTTTAATCTCCCTATAAGATTCCTTTTCTACTTGGGTTCTGGTTTTAGTCATTTCTACTGATCCATAATTGGGATAAAATTGGGCACCATAGAACAGACATCACAGATTTTCTAAGAACCAGTGTAAGAGTTAAAGAAAAAAGTACCTTTAATGAAATCCTTGATAGAAATAGTTTTTTATCTACATAGAAATATGCTAGGTCACATACCTTTTGACTTTTTTGGCTTCTAACAGGAGTACTTCCGCATAATGGGGATTAATAATCTGTTGCTCTGGAGTTCTTATTTCTTCATATATTTTGCGTTTCTTCTTTTTGCCATCATTTTGATGACCGTGATATTGGTTAACAAGGCAAGTGTTAAGTGTTTTATGTTTGTTTGTTTGTCTGTTTGTTGTTTCAATTTCACTAGGCAGTACTTTACTGAGTGAGAGAAATTACTCTATTAAATAAAACATGAAGCAACATTTATGTAATGTCAAATAATGTATCATCAAGATGTTAGGTAGTATAACTGAGGGCCTTACCCTGGAAATAGCAGGAGAAAAGAGAATCCTCAAGGGTCAGAAACATAGAAGCTCCACAATCCCTCCCCACTTACACTAAGGGAATGCAGTTGAGAGGGTTAATAGTGAAGTAGAATAAAGGAATTACTCACCTCTACAGTAATTCGGTTACATTCCGTTCTACTGTGGATAGCTGATAATTGCTTTAGTGGTACTATAGTATTTAAAAATCTATTTCCTTGTCCCATTTTAACTTGTCTTTTTATAAACTACACTTATTTATATAACAAAATTGACTTATTGGTATGATTTTTTATGGTAGATTATATACCTGCCAATAATTCACCACAGTCAAGGATCTTTGGTGTTTTTCTTTCTGATGTGCTCTGCCATTGTTTCCATATTCTTCAGCTTTATGGTCAGCACATTCTTCAACTCTGGTAAGTCCAGAAACCCAAGTATTTTAAGTTTTCCTGCTCCTGGAGGGCAGGGACTATTCTGGAGTAGAATGAATGGGATCACTTATTTATGTAGAGAGGTTAACCTTGATGAGACAGGGATGAAAGAGGAGATAGTGGCAGGAAGCATGTGGTGATATGAGGATGAAGAAGAGGGAAGGAGAGGGAGCTCCCAGTGAATGCACTCAGTTTTTGTTTTTTTTCTGTAAATTACCAACCAGGGTTGCCAGCTTAAAGGATGGGAGAAAAGGTGCTGTGAGGAGAGATAAAAAGGTTTAGAAGATCTGCTATAGAGAATGAGATAGTGAGCTAATTATGGAGGTATAAAAAGATTGCCTAGCAGCAGTGGCAGATGAGTTAAGGATATATAACAAAATTGTGGTGGACCCAGTTGGGATAATTGCATGATTTTCTTTACCTTTGTTTAGCAGCACATGTAGCACATGCTTAGTAGTGTAAGCAGTAGATGGTGGGATTATCTAAGACTGAGACTTACAGGACACAATTTGGCAACAGGATAAAGGGTCAAGGAACTCAATAAAAGGTCAAGGAATTCAATAAGGGGATAACTTAGAGATGAACTTGTTCACCAGGCGGTAAAGGATGAAGTATAGGGAATACAGGACTGATGGCCTGGGAGAGAATTGAGGGGTCTAGGGAGTGGAGGTAACAATAGATAAAGAATAGAGTGTAGTTTTAAAAGGCAGAGGGAAATGTAGAATGTCAATAGATTGTTCTCAGATAAGGGTATTTCAAAGTTCATAATCATGGAAGTTGTATATTTATGAATGATGGCAATATCAAGGTTGGGAGCATCTTTGTGGGTGCCTGAGGTGGTGTGGAGCAACAGGTCATATAAAATGTATGATGGAATTATACTGTCTGTACCCCCAGAGTTTTTAGACATTAACGAATGTGGTATTAGAAGATCTGATCCAGGAAATGGTTGTCTGCTTTGATGCTGTCATCTACTCCCAGAACCCATATAGAGCTATAATCATAATAGTATTTATATGAGTTCCTTATGATTAGCCAAAACCTTTACAAATATGATCTCATCTTATCATCCCAACAGCCCTGAGAAGTAGTTGTTGTTTTTCCCATTTTATACATGAGGAAACTGAGGCTGGGAGAGGTTGACTGCTTTGCTTGGGGTCACATAGTATCTTAAGACAGGATTGGAACTCAGGTCTTCATGACTCCAAGTCCAACACTTAATCTACCAGATATCTAATTAGGATAGCATAAAACATGGAATTCCAGAAGTATTTAATAGTTTTCAGAGAAGCTAGATAGATAAGGCAGATGTATTCTACCTAGGGCAAAGTAATTTACTCCAACCCATCCTAAAAGGATTCAACATCCCATAGCTATGCTCCCAGGATGTCAACATGAGAACAAGGCCTGGTCCTAACAACCAGCTGAGGAGAATGCAAAAACAAAACAAAACAAAACAAAACAAAACAACTATGTGTACAGTGGAACATCTCACCTTGTCAATTCTCATACTAATTCATCTTCCTACATTCACCCTTAATAGATGTAAGTGTCTAGTTAGCATGCTTAAAACATTGAGAGAGCCCTGAATTTTTCTTTTCATAATCATTTCATCCCTTGCAGTAAGCCCAGAGTCCTGATATAGTAAAAGAATGGTAGTTAAAAAAAAAAGCAATCCAACATCCATCTAAGTACATTTATCACTTGCCATATTTATCCTCCTTTACCTTCAAGTAAAAAAAGAAATAAATACATTACTTGTGTTCCCAAGAGCTGTACTTTCTGACCAGAATTTTAGTTTGCTGAGGTTGTTTTTTTGGACTGGCCTTGTGAGATCCCTATGCTAGGGTATTTCCAATGAGGAAAATTCCCTTCATGAGTGGAAATTGGCATCTACTCTAGGTTTATCATTTTAAAGAAATGCCTTGAACACTGGAAGGAAAAGGGACTTACTGAAGGTCATGTAGCCTGGAAATGTCAGAAGGATGAGGAGACAATAAATAGTACCATTATATTCTGTCCTGTAAGCTGTACTTCTAGAGTATTATACTTAGTTCTGCATGCCTCAAATTTAGAAAGAACATTGACAAACCAGGATTTGTCCTCTCAGAAAGCTGAAAAGGCTTGAAAGAATCCTATACAATGATTTGTGAAGAAAATGGGGATGTTTAGTTTGAAAACAAACCCAGCAAAAGAAACTTGAAGGGGCCAGGGAGAGCTTTTAAAGTATTTTAAGGACTTTGTATAAAGTAGAGAGACTACTCACATTAGGTAGATAGACTAGAATAGACAGACTTGGTTATTTTTAGCCCCAGAAGACAGATCTAAGATGGATATTACAAAGAGGCAGATTGGGGTTTGGTTTATAAAAACCTTATAGAATTTTTAGAAATATCAAAAAACCCTAATGAAATGCTTTGGTATAGGTAGCAAGTTCTCTTTCACAGGAAATTTTTAAGTAAAATGTCTGAATTTTGTAGATGGGGATTCCTGTCCTGGCACCCCTTATATCTTTCCAGTTCTATGAGTTCAAGATTTGTTTCCACATAATGTTGCACTTTGAGAATTTCTCTTACTATTCAGTTCTTAGTAAATAGTCATTTAAAAGAAAACTTCCATGAACATAATTATTTATCTTTGTTTAAGTTGTTGTAAAAGACCATAATCTTTTGATACAGAAGGGCAATTCTCAGAAGAAAGTTTCTTTAAGTTTTTATGAGTGAAGTATTTGATAGCTGCAAAAACATTTGGACTATATAACTGCCTTTTTGGGTCAGAAAAGGGGGTTTGTCCTTTAAGTTATTGTGTATTGTTTAATGATTTCTGTTTTCCCTTTCCAAATTTCTAGCTAATACTGCTGCTGCTATAGGGGGTTTTCTCTACTTTATTACCTACATCCCATACCCTTTCATCCGTTCTTATTATGATGTGATGACTTTCAATAAGAAGCTGTTTTCCTGTCTTCTTTCAAATGTTGCAGTACTATTGGGGATTCAGATTCTAATTGCCTCTGAAGTTACAGGTAAGTATGCTCCACCATGACCAACCCTGCCCTCTCCCCAATGGCACAAGGTCTTCAAGGGTAGGACTACTTTTTTTTGTCTTTATATTCCCAATATAAGAGGCAGTATGGCACAGTGGATCTCAGAGTCAGGAGACTGTAGGTCCTGCCTCTGACAGATCTCGGCAAGTCATTTAAATCCTCCATACACTCAGAGTCTCTGAGTTTGTAACCTGCATTGGTAGACAGGTTCCTTATCTAAGTTTCCCTACATCATAAAATCACAAATCTGGACAAAAATAAACTTCCTCTGTAGCCCAGTGCCCTACAAATTGTAGATTTTTAAAAAAATGTTTAAATTGAATAGAATCCCTTTAGAGTTCTCTCTTTGCTGATTTAATCCCTAGGTACAATTGAGGTCATAACAATGGTTTTAAATAATAATAATGATGACAATTGAATTTACATAGTGCCTCGAGGTTTACAAATTTACATAGATGATCAAGTTTCTGCCTCTTTGTGCAGACATTTTGCAATATTTAGAGAAATTGCTTTTAATTAGTACAAAACAAAAGTTTTTATGATAATTACATTTATGTTCAGTGTCTTATTTCCAAGGGTAACCTGCTTTTCTAAGGGTTTCATGGTAGACATGAGGAGAAGATACAAATGTTTGCCAGTAAGAAGGGTGGCTAGGTGGTACAGTGAATAGAGCATAGGCCCTAGAGTCAGGATGACCTGAATTCAAAAATCTGGCCTCTGACCCTTGACACTTACTAGCCCTGTGACCTTGGGCAAATCACTTAACCCCAACTGCCCTGCCTTCCCCTCTCCCCCCACTAAAAAAGTACTGTACCAACGATTTGAGCCTATAGTGAACCATGGTGAATTGTGTACTGATTCGAAATTTATTACCTTAGATTTAGATTTTTTTATTATGTCTTTTGAAAAAGGGACTGTGGTGTAGTGGAAAAAGTGATGGACTTGGAATCAGGAAGCCAGTTTCATTTCCTGGCTTTTTATATAGAAGCAACATAGAAAGAAGAATATTAAAAGAAACTACCAGTAATTTATGAGAAATGAAATTCAAAAGGATCCAGAAAAAAAACTTATGACCCCAAATAGCTACATATAAATATGGAAAATATGAATAATTAATGGGTTAAACTGCCAATTTGTCTTCATAGGTATCTCAGAGACTTGGTGGAATGAGATTTATGTATAGAGTTTATTATGTATAGTGTTTGGAAAGTATACATTACTCAAGAGGAATAAAATAACAGTGATGGTATAGCACTGTATATTAAGGAGAAAATTCAGATAGGAAATAAGATGGAGATCATTTTGGTGACAATCAACAAAGGGAAAATAAAAAAACCGTGTTAGGGAACTACAGAGCACCTGTATCAGGAGAATTAAAGGGGTGATGTGACACATGTGATACAAAGAGACAGCTGACAAATCATTGCATCTTTGTTCCAAATCTGAGTGCAATAACTCCCATAGGTCATGGTTTCAAGAAGTCTTAATTGTCTGGAAGGATCAGTGGCAGGATGGTTATCATGGAAATGATCAGCTAGGATGTGAATCTGGGAACATAACAGGAAAAAAAGGCATTTCAGCAGAGTATGAAAAAGATACACCACTAGGAACTTTATTCAGTAGTTTGGGATCCCAATAATGAGTATTCCTAGTTCACAAAGCAAGACAATAGGACAACCTAGAGAAAAAGGTTCAGGTAAACTTCACAACAACAAAAGCCAGAGAAACTTAAAGAAGCAGAAAAAGTTAAGAACATCAAGGTGTTTGATTTTGCCAATGCAGTGGTCAGGCTGATGAAGGAAATACAGCTGGCATCTGGAGAAAATAAATCACTTTTCAGGCAGAATAAGAAAGAAAACCCATGCACTGGTGTGTTTTCTATACTCTTAGCATCATCTGCCCCCTATTTGAAGAAAAAAAAAAGTGACATGAGCAACTTTTTGGATTTAGATCCAGGAAGAACATTTTAGATGACTCCAAATTGGACTAGCAGAATCTTTTGAAAATCTCTTTTAAGGGCAACTTAGTTGCTTAGCCTGAAGAGGGATAATCATGCCTTTTCCCCCTGAATCCCTCCCACTTTTTAAAAACTTAACTTAAAAAAATTAACAAATAATTTTTCTCCATCCTACCTTCCATTCCACTCAAAATAAAAACATTTTAACAAATATGCAGAACTGAGCAAAGCAAATTCCTATATTATCCAAATATGGGACTGTCCAGAAGTGTGTTCTACCTCTCTTTCAGGAGGTAGATAGCATTCTACATTACCGGCCCTCTGGAATCATGATTGATCATAGGACAGCTTTAAGGAAGAAGAAGAATTGTTGAGTAACTGGCCATCCACAATTGAGGGAATGAAATGTACATGGAAAGTAAACCCTTTCTGGACTAAGCAAATAACAGTTAGAGTCTTAGGCTGAGCAAAATGAAGCCAAGATGATATAACAACATTACCTTATGGACTCTTATTTTTGTGCCTATGAAATATTTCATGTCCCTCTCTCATCAGCTATTTCATGGAAAGATTATTCAAGTGTTCTCTTTTCTACCTTGAAGTTTGGTCTATATATCTTATGTGAAAGTGAATTGATTTATTTTATTTTCACTGTGAGAGAGCATTCTGTGACTAGTAAAATAGTGGGAGAGTATTCTGTGACTGGCAAAGTAGACTGACACCCTTTGCTGTCTCCTTCCTCTAAAGCAGAATCTATCCCAATTTAATCTAACATTTACCAGCTCTAACAGGGTTTGCAGAGATTTTTCCCAGCTTCATTACGCTTATGGAAGTCTAGGGACAACAATCCTTACATGAAATAAGCCTCAGGTTGCTGAAATAATTTTTGACTTTATTACCTAAAGGAAGCCCTTGCACTAATACCTTTGAAAGGGAAAAAAGATCAAAGAACATTCTTTATGGCCAAATTCTAAGCCTTCTAATTAGAGAAGCCACAGAGGCAGAGTGTAGTTATAATGTGTAAATTTCATGACTAGTGTGAGTTACAGAATGAAGAGTTTTAGGGAACATTGTAGAGGAAGTCCAGAGTATATCCTGAAGAAAAATGAAGGCATGACTAGCCTTGGTAACTCTCCTTAAATAGAGGGTCTATGAGGAACCATACAATTTGAGGAAATGGCCACAAGGGCAGAGGGTAGTACTGCCTGGAGATGAATGAAGTCAAAACCAGAGGCTAAAGTAAAAATAGAATCTACTAATCATTCAGTAAATAAACTCTAAAAAAGTGTCTGAGGAATGTAACCAAAAACCAAAGCGCCCACATTAAAGAAAGAATATTTCAACCATCTGGGAAAAATCAGTTTTCAAGCACCATGGGTTTAAAGCTATAAGGCACACAGTGAATAGAGCATTGGACCTGGAATTAGGACAAACTGAGTTCAAATCTGGCCACAGACACTTACTAGCTGTATGGTCCTCAGCAAGTCACTTAACTGCTGGCTGCTTCAGTTTCCTTGTTTATAAATAGGAGGAAATAATTACACATACCTTCTAGGATAATTCTTAGGAAAAAATGAGTTAATATGTGTGCTTTGAGAACCATAAAACACAAATTAAAATGATAACTATTATTTTTATTTAGAAACATCATATCAAACCTGACAGATTCTATTATAAACAAGAGCTCTCAGGATACAATATTCAAAAAGGCAAAAAAATATAAGCTTACAACCAAGAATAACTTAGTTTACAAAGTTGAAAATAATTCTATAGGGGAAAACATACCTTAAAATGAAATAGAGTACTTTCAAGCATTTCAAATAAAAAGAACCTAGAAATCATCCTCCAAGAAATTCTCAAGGTAAATTGCCCCGATGTTTTAGAACAAGAGGGCAAAATAGAAATTGAAAAAATCCACCAATCACCTCTTTTTTTATTTTTGTTTGTTGGAGGGCAGTTGGGGTTAAGTGACTTGCTGAAGGTCACACTGCTAGTTTTTGCATTGTGTCTGAGGCCGGATTTGAACGCAGGTGCTCCTGACTCCAAGGCCAATGCTCTATTCACTGTGCCACCTAGCCAACCCACCACCAATCACCTCTTGAAAAAGATCCCAAAAAGAAAACTCCTAGGAATATTATAGGCAGGTTCCAGAGTTCCCTGATCAAGGAGAAAATATTACAAGCAGCCAAGAAGAAACAATTTGAATATTGTGGAAACACAATCGGGATAACATAGGATGTGGCAGCTACTACACTGAGGAATCAAAGGGCTTGGAATATGAAATACTGGAGGTCAAAGGAGCTGGGATTAAAACCAAGAATCACCTACCCAGCAAAACTGAATATCATGTTTCAGGGGAAAGTATGGTTATTCAATGGAATAGAAGACTTTCAAGCATTCATGATGAAAAAACCAGAATTGAATAGAAAATTTTGATATTCAGATACAAGAAGCAAGGGAAGCATGAGAAGGCAAACAAGGAAAAGAAATCATAAGGAACTTATCAAAGTTGAACTATTTACATTCCTACATGGAAAAACGATAATTGTAACTTATGAAATTTTTCTCAGTATGAGAATAGTTGAAGGGAATAGAAATGTGTGTGTGTATACATATATATATACATATATATGTATATATATGTATATATATATGTATGTATGTGTGTATGTCTGTATAGGAGGGTATATGGGCATATGAATACATATGTAAATGTGTGTATATATGTGTACAGGTATACATAGATAGAGAGCATAGGACCAATTGAATAGGAAGGGATGAGGTGAGAGAGCAATATAATGAGAGGAGATGGGGAGAGACAGAATGGGGTAAATTATCTCATATAGAATAGACAAGGGAAAACTGTTACAATGGAGAGGAAGAACAGGAAGACAAAAGGGAATGGGTTAATCTTACTCTCATTGAATTTGGCTTAGGAAGGGAATGACATACACACTAAATAAGGTTCACCCTACAGGAGAGTAGGGAGGAAGGGGCTGAGAGGGGGGATGGTGGAGGGGAGGGGAGGTTGGGGGGGAGGGAAGTTATAAGCACACACTTTTGAAAAGGGACAGGGTCAAAGTAGAGAATAGAACAAGTGGGGGTGGTATAGGATAGAGGGAAATATAATCAGTCTTTCACAATATATCCACTATGAAAATATTTTGCATAGCTACACATGTACAACCTATATTGAATTGCTTATCTTCTCAGTAAGGGTGGGTGACAAGGGAGGAAGGGAAAGAATCTGGAATTCAAAGTTTTAAAATCAAATGTTTAAATATATATAAAACAGGGAAATAAGATATGCAGGCACTGGTGTATAGAGATCCATCTTGCCCTACTGGAAAGTCAAAGGTGGGAATGGGGAGGATATAGGAGAGAGCAAATTAGGGGAGGGGATATACAGTGGGATCACTATTTGGAGGTGTTGGGTAGGGGAAAGAAAGGGAGAAAATTTGTAACTCAAAATCTTGTGGAAATGAATGATGTAAACTAAAAATAAACATAAAATTTAATTTAAAAACACAGAAAAAATCTTAAATAATCTCTCCTCAATCTGTTTTCTATGTCTTTTGTTTTTCTGATGAGATATTTCATATTTCTCCTATTTTTTATTCATTTGACTTTGTTTTATTATTTCTTGGTGCCTCATGGAGTTGTTTTCATTGCCCAGTTCTAAGTTGTTGTTTTTTTTATTATCTTCAGGTTAGTTCATTCATACCCACACCCTCTATCTATGTATAACCCTTTTAAAGGTCATGATAATCATATACATTTAAATATTGACAGTTATCAGCTCCTCATATAGGGATATAAACATTTTGCTCTTGTTGCATCCCAAGTTATATACATGTGTGCATGGGTGTGCATGTGTGCATGTATGTATGTATGAGTCTGTGTTTTCCTTGTTTACCTTTTTATGTCTTTCTTGAGTCTTGTAATTGGAGATCAGATTTTCCATTGAGCTCTGGCTTTTTCATCAGGAAAGTCTGAAAGTCGCTTATTTCATTAAACAACCATCTCCTTGCCTGAAAGATTATGCTCAGTTTGCTGGGTAGTTGATCCTTGGTTGTAGTCCTAGTTCTCTTGCCCTACAAAATATCTAATTCCAATTCCTCCAATCTTTTAATGTAGAAGCTGCTAGGTCCTGTGTGATCCTGACTGTAGTTCCGTGATATTTGAATTGTTTCTTTTTGGCTTCTTGCAGTATTTTTTCCTTAATCTTGTAATTCTGGGATTTGGCTACTATGTTTCTTGGAGTTTTCAATTTGGGATCTCTTTCAGGAGGAGTCTGGTGAATTCTTTCAATAACTATTTTATCTTCTGATTCTAGGACTTTAGGACAGTTTTCTTTGACAATCTCTTGGAGGATGTTGTCCAGGCTGCTTTTTTCATCATGACTTTCTGGTAGACCAATAATTCTTAAGTTAACTCTCCTGGATCTGTTCTCTAGGTCAGTTGCTTTGTCCAGTGAGATATTTTACATTTTCTTCCAATTTTTCAATCTTCATGTTTTGTTTGATTGACTCTTGGTGCATCATAGAGTTCTGAGTTTCAATTTGACTGATTCTAACTTTTAGTGAATAATAGTCTTCAATTAGTTTTTTTTTTTTTTTAAGCAATTGGGGTTAAGTAACTTGCTCAAGGTTACACGGCTAGTCATTATTTATGCGTGGGTGCTCATTTTCTGAGGCCAGATCTGATCTTGGGTCATCCCAACTCCGAGGCCGGCGCTCCTACTCACTGCGCCACCTAGCCGCCCCTTTAGGGCAATTGGGGTTAAGTAACTTGCCTAAGGTTACACGCTAGGTTTTTTTTGTTTGTGTGGATTAAGTGTCGGAGGCTGGCTCCGAACTCAGGTCCTTCTGACTCCAAGGCCGGCGCTCTATTCACTGCGCCACCTAGCCGCCCCTTTCAATTAGTTTTTGAAGGTCCTTTTTTTAGGGAGGTATTTTCTCCAGTTACTTCACTAATTTTACTTTTTAAGGATTTGTTTTCTTCAGTGAAACTTTTTTCTAATTTGGTCACTGCCTCCCTGATTTGGTCTTTAAAATCTTTCTTAAGCTCCTCCAAGAATGCTATTTGGGCTTGAGACCAGTTCATATTTCCTTCTGTGGTCTCAGGTGTGAGTAAAGAGTCCAAGTTGTCCTCTGCATTTGGTTGTTCTTGACCTACATAATAAGCTCAGAGAGATTTTCTTGCCTTCCCCTTCTCCTTCTCAGCTTCCTTCCTTCCCATTGTAATTTCCTATTTTCTAATTTCTCAGGCTGTGAGCTAAGGGCCTGGTTGTTGACTTTGAATGCTGTAGCCTCTGGGTGTCTAGTTTGAGGCTAAGGCAGGAGTCTCAACTAGGTATGCTGATATGCACAGAGTTATCTGTGGAGTAAGGGTGGTCTGGCCACTTCAGATTTCTGCCTCTGTACCCCTGGGCTACAGCTTGGGAAGGCTTTTGCTGGTCAGGTGAGGTGGGGCTTGTTGGGACCCTCCCTCTCTTCTCTTCAGACTCCTTGCTGCCTCAGTTACACCCCTTCTCAATGACTCCCAAGCCTGAGGCTATTTCCACTATTTTAGGATTTCACTGTGGGTAGGACACTTATCTTTGGGTTTTCTGGACCATGGAGGAATTGGAGCTGCTAGAGTTTACTTTTTCATCCTGGCTTCTGGTAAAACAGGCAGATGATTTCTAAACTTCCAGGCTAGGGGCTGATAGTCCCAGGAGAAGCTTCTGTCTCTGCTGGGGGCCCTGAGTCCTCTCTTACCTGGCTCCAATGATTCCTCCTGTCCCCTGGTGAGATGCTGGTGAGATGGCTACAATTTGTCCTTGGGATGGGTGAGTTGGCCAGCTGGGGCTCCTTCTCTCTCTGGTGTAGTCTGCTTGTCTGCTCCTAAGTCTGAGCTGTACAGACCCCACATGCTCTGTGGTCCCCTTGTCCAGACCCACTGAGCACTTTCTTGGGCTGGATTCTGCCCCGCTTCGTCTACTAGTGGATTCTGTCACTCCAGAATCCATTCAGATTCACTTTTTAAGGTTTAGTGACCGGATTCAAGGAGAAGCTTAGAGAAGTTACTGCTTCCTTTCTGACATCTTGGCTCCACCTCCAGTTCTAAGTTTTAAGGAATTATGTTATTGTTGTTGTTGTTTTAAAGCAATTGGGGTTAAGTAACTTGCTCAAGGTTACACGGCTAGTCATTATTTATGTGTGGGTGCTCATTTTCTGAGGCCGGTTTTGATCTCGGGTCACCCCAACTCCGAGGCCAGCGCTTTTACTGCGCCACCTAGCCGCCCCAGAATTATGTTTTTTACTGAACTTTTGTACCTCTGCTTCTATTTGTCCAATTCTGATTCTTCAGGTTTTCTTTTCTTTCGTGAATTTTTGTGCCTCTTTTTTACCATTGTCAATTTTTAAAATATTGTTATTACTTCTTTTACCAGTCTCTTAATTCTCTTTTCATAATGTTCTTGCTTCATGATCATTTCTTTTCTCAGTTTTTCCATTACCATTCTTATTTTTCTTTAACTCTTTCAGGAATTCTTGTTGGTCTTATTTCCAATTATGATTTTTCTTTGAGGGTTTGGTTGTGACTATTTTTCATGTTGTTGTCTCCTTCCAAGTTTGTGCCTTTCTCTAACTTGCCACGAAAGTAGATCATTATGGTCAAGTTCTTTTGTTGTTGTTGTTTGTTCCTTTTCCCAGCCTATTTCTTGACTTTGAACTTTATGTTAGAATTGAGCTCTGCCAGCTAGCATTTGGGATACACTTTTCCAAGCTTCAGACTTTTTTATACTGCTGCTTTCAGAGCAAGTTGTGGGGGTCTGCAAGTTTTCTGTGCTTCCAAGGTGGTGTGTTCCTGGTAGAGGTGTGGTCACTGCTCTCCTAGTCTGTGCTCTTAACCAAGAAGGGCCCCTGTTTCCCTGCAGCTGAAAACACTAGTGCTTTTCTTGGCTTTGGTACTGTTATCAGGTCCCCTACTCCCTGGCAGTCACAAGTGCTAGTGATTCTTTCTTCCTTGGAACTGTAATTAGGGCCTCTGCTCCCTTGTGATGAACTTCAAATGCTCCTCTCCACCCTAGAACTATGACCCACAATAAGAGTTGCCAGTCAGCACAAGCTGTACCCAGTGCCAGCAAAGAGTTTCCTATAACCTCTTTCTGACCAGTTTTCCATATATAATTTATAATTTCTGAACTGGGAGATCCAGAAGCTGCTACTGCTTCTGCTTCTATTGCAGCCACCTCCAAGGCCTATCACTGATGATGCTGCTACCTGTGCTATAACCTGGCCCCCACCCTCATGAAAGAAGCCTCTCCTGTCATATCCTTGAAAAGATCTGGCCAGTATTTCTGATGTTCAAGTAACCAAGAAGGTCCCTATTCATTTCCATTTTTTAAAAAAAAAAATTTTGATCTTTATTAATTTATTTGTTTACTTTTAGTTTACAAGATTCAGTTCCACAATTCCTTCAGTTTCAAATTTTCTCCCCCTTCCTCTCCTCCCTCCCCCTCATGGTAGGATACAATCAAGTATAGGATCTGCAAATACTTTCACATTAGACATTAGTCAGGTTATAAAGAAGAATTCATTTCACTATTAACCATATTCTTTTTGTTTATTTGTGAGGCAATAGGGGTTAAGCAACTTAATGTTCTCCTGCGACAAAATCTCTTGATATATTTCTGTTAGAGGAGATTATTAGAGTTTTCTTCTCCACTCTCTTAAGAAACTGAAAATATCAAACCCTGTATTGTAAATTACAGGGGAAAGGAACTTCATTCATTCATGTGAGTAAAATGTTAAAAGCTTATCTGAAAAATAAGTCTGTGCACTGGTAAACTTAGAACAAAAATGAATAGGTGGCTCATATCCAAGATAAATGGAAGATCAGATATTTGTCAGGAGGGATAGAAAGTGCCAGGTCCTGAAAATTAGTGTAATTGCTGAGCCACTTAAGTGACCATTAAAAGATTATAGCAAATGAAACTACTCTCTTCAAGCCTACCACTGATATAAATAGAGTGGTCTTCCTTTGGTCCTCATTCTCAACCTCTTTGCCACTTTTGACACTATTCTCTTCTCCTGTTTTTATGATCCTCTGTTCTGATTTTCTCCCTGCCTCAATCTCCTTTGCTTGATCATCATCCATGTCCTGCTACATTTGCATAAGTTTACTCCAAGGCTCTGTCCTAGACCCTCTGATCTTTATTTTCTGTATTGTTGATAATTTTGTTTGCTTCCATTGGTTTTACCATCACTTCTACACAGATAAACTCCAAATCTATATATTAAGCTCTATTCTCTCCTGAGCTCTAATCCAGCAATAGCACCTGCCCACCAGATGTATGAACTTGGATGTCTTTTGTGAATCTGAAATTTAACATATGCAAAAGAGAACTCATGATCTTCCACTCCCCTCAAGATATTCCTTCATATCTTCCCTATCTCTGACAAAAGTACCACCATCCTTTCAATCAGTCAAGCTCAGAACCTCAGAATCATTTTCTATTTATTCTGGAGGAATAGCAAAGTAAATAATGATTTTAAAAAGGGTTGGTAATGGAAGTAGACCTAGCAGTAACTGATCAGAGACCATACTACAAAGTCATAATTGGCAAACCAATTTGGTACTGGGTGAGAGACAGAGGCAATTAGAGGCTCAGTGGATAGAGTACTGGACCTGGTGTCAGGAATACCTGAGTTCAGCTTCCACTTTAGATACTCACTAACTAGTGACTCTAAGCAGGTCACTTAACCACTATTGGCAAACCACTTCCAGTATCTTTGGCAAGAGATACATACAGGGTTATGAAGACTCATATATGAATGAACAACTGATCAGCAAAGAAACAGGGAGGTAAATCAGGGGAATGCATTACATGTGTGATATACAGAAGCAAATGATGACAAAAACCCAAAGATCCTGACTATTAGTTGCAAAACAAAAACTATTGGGAAACCTGGAGAATAGTATGGAAGAAACTGTTAGAGATCAGTATCTCACCCAGTATACCAAGACAAGCTCCAAATGGGTACATGACTTAGATATAAAGGGTGACATCATTAGCAAGTTAGAAAAGCATGGAAGAATTAATCAGGATAGGACCAAATGACCAAAGGAGAGATAGGTTCATAGGAGGTAAAATGGACAAATTTGATTAAATATATTTAAAAATATTTTGCATGAACAAAACCAGTGAAGCTAAAATGAGAAAAGAAGTAGGAAATTGGGGGGAGGGATTTGCAGTAAATATTTCTAAGGTAAAAGTAAAATTTATGAAAATAAGAGCCATTCCCCAGTTGATATTCAAATGACATGAATAGGCAGTTTTCAGAGCTATCAATCACCATATAAAAATGCTCTAATTCATAAATATTTAGAGAAAGACTAATTAAAACAATTTTGAGGTAGTATCTCATACCCGTCAGATTGGCTAAGTTAACAGAAAAATAACAAATGCTGGAGAGTATATGGGAAAACAATTAATGCACTATTGTTGGAGTTGTAAACTGGTCTAGCTATTCTGGAGAGTATTTTGTTACTGTGCCCACAAATCTATTAAATTGTGCATATCCTTTTACTCAGTGACACCACTACTAGGTCTATACTCCAAAGAGATCAATGGAAGAGGGAAAGGAGTCATATTTTCAAAATTATTTAGAGTAGTTCTTTTTGTGGTACCAAAGAATTGGAAACTGAGTTGATGCCTATCAGGGAATGGCTGAACAAGTTATGGAATGTGAATATGATGGAATACTACTGAGCTGTAGAAATGATGTAGGGGATGGTTTCAGAGAAACATGGAACCAATATTTGTAGGAACATATGTAACATTAAGTGAACAGAAGCAATAGCAACAATATTGTAAAGATAATCAACATTGAAAAACTTAGGAACTTCATCACCCTTAATCACAATTAATAACAATTTCAAAGTACTCATCAATAACAGATATCCACCCCACAGACAGGGCTGATGGACTCAGAGGACAAATCAAAGCAGACTTCCTTCCTTCTTTGCTTCCTTTTCCTTTTTTACTTTCTTTTTCTTTCTGCTTTTCTCCCTCTCTCTTTTCCTTCCTCCCTTTCTCTTTTCCTCCCTCCCTCCCTTCTTCTCCCTCCTTTTTCCTTTCTCCCTCACACGCATCTTTCCTTCCTTCTTTCCACATAGCTAATGTGGGGCTTTATTTTGCATGACTATACATATTTGTAGTGAGTTTGGGATTTTGTTGTTTGTTTTTTTGCTCTTTCCATAGGTAGGAGAAGGTAGGTGGAGACTTTAAAACTGAAAATAAAATAAATTGTAAGATTAAAATTATAAAATATAAAAATACATAAAATTGTGAATTACACAAAAATAAGTGATTATTGAACAACTCTTTTACATGTACACTCTTGCTAGGATCTGTGAAGATTCAAGAAGAAAGTAAAAAGCAGGCCATTTGTGGAAGAGATTATAGTCTAGTTAGAAATGCATAAAACAATTAAATAACAATACATCATAGGCCATATGTACCATAAGTGTTCATTAATAGGAAAGATCAATGTGACTTTGAGTATCTGGAAATGTTTCATGAAGGAGCTTAGATTTGAAATGATCCTTAAAGGATAAGGAAGGATATGTACATTCAGGATATACTAATCAACAATAATAGAAGGATATAAATGAGTCTACTCAGGAGTGATTTTAATGTCCTAATGCTTCACAACTTTTGTACTCTGACTATGAGGAAAGAAAAGGGCTCAGCTCAGAATATTCAGGTACACACTACTAACCCTAACCTAGATTAGTCAACATAAAAGACAGGTCCATGGGTGATTTGTATTTGATATGAGCCCTTTATAGAGTCCATTGCCATAACCCATAGACAAATGAGATAAGTGGAAGTTTCCCAGGAAATTCTCTTTTCTCCAGATTAAGCTTAAACAAAACTTGCCTACTGTGGTTCCAGCCTTTGAATAAAAAGCATAAACATACATTATTTTCTTCTTATTTCCCTAATTTTGTCTTCTTCCTGACTACTTAATGTAGTTATATCCTAATATTAATTTCTCTATATATCTTTTCTCCCTTAGCAATATCATTCATGCCCATAACTTCAATTTCCGTCTCTATTCAGATAACTTCCAGTCCTAATCTCTCTTTTGAGTTCTAGCCCTATTTCAGCTGCCTATCAAATATTTTTTCTTTAGAACTTCAATTTATTAAACCTAACCCCCAAAACCTGCAAATTTTTGTCTTCTCCCCTCATTCCATTATATCTTATTTCTGGAAGCTGTAGGGTAATTGTTATAATCTTAGTTTGTCATGCATAATAACCAAGTTATCTTTGGTTGTGTTTCAGAAAATGGGGTTCAATGGGCAAAACTTTTTCAGCCAATAACCAGAAATGATGATTTAACCTTTGGACATATCCTTGGAATGTTGATATTTGATTCTTTTTTGTATGCCTTGGTGACTTGGTATATTGAAGCAGTTTTTCCAGGAAATTATGGATTGCCCCAGCCCTGGTACTTCTTCTTGACGGTGAGTTACAAAGCTGCTTTTCTTTAAGTTTTTTAATAGCATAATACTGACTACTTTGTGAAAGAATATGAATTACCCTTTCCCAAGGTTTCCTATTTCCAAAATTGAGCTCCAGAGAGTCCATTAAAATGATAAATCCTCTTTCCCCTCCCCTTTACTAATTTTAGTTTCAGTATATTCACTTTTATATATTATCACACTTGAATCAATCCAGTGACCTCAAAAGCCCCAACAGATGTGATAGAAGCTATTATCTGTAGACGGTAATATCATAATCTCAGATATCACCATCATTATCTTCACTATTCACAACTCACTGTCTGCCCTCCCCCCCCAAAAAAAAGACCACCAAAAATGGATAAGGAGAGCTAAATATGTAATATTAATTGTATAAAAGAGAGGGAAAGTTGCCAGAAAGTGAGCAACAGAGGAAAATAAGGAAAAAAGACTAAAATTACCAAAGACTGGGGTGGCTAGGTAGTTCAGTGAATAGAGCACCAGCCCTGGAGTCAGGAGGACCTGAGTTTAAATCCAGCCTCAGACACTTAACACAAAAACTAGCTATGTGACCTCGGGCAAGTCACTTAACCCCAATTGACCTCCAAAAAGTAAAAAATAAATAAGTAAATAAATAAATAAAATCACCAAAGACCTTAAGAGGAAGAAAACTCAAGGAATTTGAGCGTAATCAGATAAAAATTTTGTCATCTCTAATTGCAAATTGAAGGAAAATTATTCAACACTTGATAAGACAGAAGGCCCTGTTGATTTTGAAAAGATGGATGTTCCTGAATGGTTTAAATGAAAAATAAGATTGTTAGTATAGAATTTATGGAATGTACAGTAGTTCTCCCAAATAATTGGGAGAACATAAAAACTTGGATCCACAATTGCAAGACTTATAAAAAAGAGAAGATAATTGACTGGGGACAAAAATATATAGAACTGAAGGACAATCTGAAACAAAACAAGCAAAAAGCAATATTATTAAAAGAAAGTATGTTCCCAATAGAAGCAAAACATTGATCTCAAAGACAGAATACTTAGCAATGACTTAAAGAGTATAGGTCTACTAGAAGAATGTGACAGTTCAAAGAATCTAAGCACTATAATAATCCAAGAAATAATACAAGAAAATTGCACAGACTTTCTCAACCCAGAAAATAAAGTTCCAATTGAGAGACTCCATAGATTGCTTCCAGATTGCTCCTATTGCTAGGCTACAAACACTCAACTTGCTAAATTTCACAATTCCATTGATAAAATATTCTATAGGCAACCAAGAGAAAGACCTTCAGATATAAAGGAAAGTAAATTCAAATAACACAAGACTATTTTGCACTCACCAGAAAATGAAGGAGGAAACATAATAATATGTTCCAAAAAGCAGTAAGATTCAAGATTCAGTCTAAGGTAACATCCTGAAAATCTGAGCCCAAGTGTAAATGAAAAAAAAGATGGATGTTTAACAATAAAAATAGGTATTTGAAACACTCTTAGAAAATTAGACCTAAATATAGTATTTCTTTCTCAAACAACATTGAAAAGAAAAATACAAGAAGAGTAAACAGAGAAACCAAGAACAGCACCACCACAAAATAACAGACACCATCCAGAGATTTCTTTCTAAATGAACATGAGGTGATAAGAGTTAAAACAGAAGTCAAATAGAAGTGATGATGGAAAAATAGTCGTAAGATGTTGTGGACTAAAGCACCTACAGGTGAATCAGTGTTTTTTCATGGAACTAAGTTCTAAAATAGGAAAGCATATTTTAGAAAAGGGCAGGAGGAAGAAGATGAAGAGAAATATGTAATGTACCCTAATCAATTCAAAGACTTGAAAGAAAAGAAAATACCTCCTGTAGGCTCTCATTTAGATCTTATGAAGGAATAGGGTCACCCTAAAATATATAAAAGTGAAGAAACATAGTGTCGTATTTGCAGAGAAAGAAGGGGGGAAATTATGTTTTTGAAAAAAAAAAAGTTAGAGTTAAATAGAAAAATATTTAAGCCTAACTTTCAATTTTAAATGTGAAGGGATTAATCAGTTTAATAAAAAGGAAAAAGACAACTTGGATAAGAAAACAAAACCCCACCACATGTTGCTTACAAAAAGCATTTATAAAACAGAAACAAACACAGAATAAAATGAAGGGCTGGAAAAAACCTTGAATGAAGTGAATTTTAAAAAACAAAAAAAAAAAAAAAGCAGGAGTCACCTCTATTCTGTCAGTCAAAGCAAAAACAAACATGTAAAACACTTTTTTAAAAAATAGATAAATAAGAAACCTTCATTAGGCCGAATCAGTGACAACAAATCAATATCTGTATTAAACTTAAGTGCTCCCAGTGTCATAACTTCAACTGAAAGTTAAGCAGAAGTGAAAATATAGAACTGAAAAAATTTCTGGAGAAAGTAAAACTGAAAGACATTTAAATGGAACTACAAAAGAATAGACATATAAAAATTACATTATATCATATACACATAAATATGTATTTATATTATATGTAAACATATATGTTCATTTTGTTGTTGTTCAATCATGTCTGACTCTGTGACTCCATGGACCACTCCAATAATGTCCATGGTATATTCTTGGCAAAGATACTGTAGTGATTTGCCACTTTTTTCTCCAGTGGATTAAAGAACAGAAAGGTTAAGTGTTTTGCCCAGAGTCTCATAGCTAATAAGTATCTGAGGCCACATTTGAACTCAGGTTTTCTTGATTCAGGGCACAGCACCCTATGCAATGGGTTAATTAGCTGCCTCATATATACATACATATAATTTCCCAGTACTACATAAAACTTTTACAAAACATTGTAAACATGTCTTGCAAATAAATGTAAAAAAGAAAGAAATAGTAAATACATCCTTTATATATCACAATACATTAAAAATAATTATGAGTTTAAGGACTATAAAGATGCTGACCAAAATGGACATTTAACAATAAAATCCTAAATAATAAATAGGTCAAAGAACAAATAATGAAAATATGAAAATTTTGAAAAAATAAATTATAATGAAGACAAGTTATACCAAAATTTCTGGGATGCATCTAAAGTATTCTTTTCAAAGGGAAAAATAATATCCCTACAAGCATATATCAACAAATAGAAAAGGAGAAAAGAATGAACTGAATTTGTATTTCCAAAAATTATAAAGCCAACAAATAAACCTAAGAACAAAATAGAATATATATTTTTTTGTTTTATTTTTTTGTTTGTTTGTTTGTTTTGCTTTTTGGAGGGCAATTGGGGTTAAGTAACCTGCCCAAGGTCACACGGCTAGGTTTTTGTGTGTGTGTGTGTGTTAAGTGTCTGAGGCCGGATCCGAACTCAGGTCCTTCTGACTCCAGGGCCGACGTTCTACTTACTGCTCCACCTAGCCGCCCCTAGAATATATTTTTTAAAAGAAGAGAAATAAACTGGAAATCCCCAAAGTTAGAGACATTATAAAACTAAAATCTCTTTCTCTGAAAAGGCTAATAAAATTATAAACTTTTAGCCAATATGATTATTAAAAATAGAATAGACAATCAGATCAACAAATAGCAAATAAGCAAGTAAAATAACAAAATTAGAAAAAATGAACAAAATAATAGAACTGAATATACATGGTTATGTTTTAAGAACTGAGAACATGAAAGAAATAGAGGAATGCCTTTAGAAGTATAATATAGCCAAACTTACAGAAGACCAAATAGAGATCTTAAATAAACCCGGTTTCAGAAAATTAAGTAGAACTAACTACAAAGAAAAAAGAAATCAAAGGAACAAAATACCTAGTCCCAATGGATACATAAAATTCTATCAAACTTTTAAAGAACAATTACTATTTATGCTACACAAATTATTCTGAATAATTGAGAAAGAAAGCACTCCATCATAATCCCTTTATAAGGCAGAGAGAATTGTAGATGAATATCATTAATGAATATCAATTTAAAGATTTTAAACAAAATCCTGACAGTGATTTATCCAACAAATGATTTAATATAATAAAGGAATTTATACCATATCCTGCAAATTGGCAAGAATGACAAAAGATGTCAATAATCAATGTTGGAGGAGTTGTAGGAAAATAAGCACATTGTTTTTGGAGCTGTGAATTATTTTTTTTGATGGGGGATGGCAAGGCAGTTGGGGTTAAGTGACTTGCCCAAGATCACACAGATAGTAGGTATGCCAGGTGTCTGAGGCCAGATTTGAATTCAGGTCCTTCTTATTCCACGGCCAGTGCTTTATTCACTGCACCACCTAGCCGCTCCTGGAGCTGTAAATAATTACAATTGTTTTAGAAAGGAATTTGGAATAATATAAATAAAGCAACTAAAATACCCAAATCTTTTTTTTTTAAAGCAATTGGGATTAAGTAACTTGCTCGAGGATACATGGTTAGTCATTATTTATGTGTGGGTGCTCATTTTCTGAGGCCGGCTTTGATCCCAGGTCATCCCAACTCCGAGGCCGGCGCTCTTACTCACTGTGCCACCTTGCCGCCCCTGCCCAAATCTTTTGACCCAGAGATTCCTCTACTGGGCTTTCACCTCAAGGAGGACATTGATATAAAAAAAAAAAATACCTGTATACACCAAAATATTTATGGCAGCACTTTTTATGATAGCAAAAAAAAAATAATGAAAGCAAAGCAAATGCCAAAATGATTAAATGAATTGTAGTATGTATGTAATGCAATGTTACTGTGCTGTAAGAAAGGATGCATGTAATGAATATAGAAAAATATGGAAATATCTACGTAAAGTGATGTGGAGTGAAGTAAAACAAAATACACAGTGACTACAACCATAGAAGTGTAAATTACCGCCACATTCATAAAAAAAAGGGGGGGGGAGGGGCGGCTAGGTGGCACAGTGAGTAGAGTGCTGGCCCTGGAGTCAGAAGAACCTGGGTTTGGGTCCAGCCTCAGACACTTAATGCACACAAACAAAAACCTAGCCGTGTGACCTTGGGCAAGTTACTTAACCCCCCCACCAAAAAAAAGGAATGTTGAAAAAATTACTAAATACAGGCATGGATGAAAAGAAGAGCTATGAAGTGGTGTTCTCAATCCACCTTTTCTTGAAAGTGGATGACCCCCAGGTGCACATGGTTTTTTTGGGGGGGGTTTGTTTTTTTGTTTTGTTTTGTTTTTGCTTTTTTGGAGGGCAATTGGGGTTAAGTAACTTGCCCAAGGTCACACGGCTAGGTTTTTGTTTGTGTGTGCGTTAAGTGTCTGAGGTCGGATCTGAATTCAGGTCCTTCTGACTCCAGGGCCGACGCTCTACTCACTGCGCCGCCTAGCCACCCCCTGGTGCACATGTTTTTATGCTTTTTCAATGTATTGATCAGTTTTGTTGGCTTTTCTCTCTCATGCTATTTTTTACCTTTAAAAATTGTTTTTTCTGGCTCTCTATCAGGGAAAAAGGAAAAGATGCTGAGGGAAACTAGAGCACTGTAAAAACAAAAAACATCAATTAAAACTTACTTTTTAAATGGTTTGGGGCCATTCTCTTTTTCTTGTATCACTTTCTACATTATGGCATGCTAGATTTTTTTTATTTGTCATGTTCTTTTGAGAAACCTGTGATCATCAAACTGATCCTCACGTTCTGATGTCAGAGATCAAGTTTTCCTTTATTGTTTTGTGTATTTCTTTCTTTGCTACACCATTAATGAATTTATTTTTAATATTCATATTTGGAACAATTTTGAGTTTTTATTTGAATCCCTCCCTCCAGACCATCCCTGACCCATGAAAAAAGCAAGCAATATGATGTCAATTATAGAGGTCAAGTCATGGAAAATGTATTTCCATATTAGCTGTTTTGTAGCAAAATAAAAAAAAGAAAAAGAAAAGTGGAAGAAAATGCTTCACTTAAGAGTTTGTCAGTCCTCTCTCCAGAGTTAGATAGCATTTTCCATCCTGAGTTTTTTTTGGAATTGTCTTGGATCACTGTATTCATCAAAATAGCTAATTCTTTCACAATTGATCATTACAGTATTGTTGTTTCTGTATACAGTGTTCTGATTCTGCTTACTTCACTTTGCATCAGTTCATATAATTCTTCTGAGGTCTTTCTGAAATTATCCTTGTTTTTTTCTTTCTTATTGCACAATAGTATTCCATCACAATTATTTATCGCAACTTTTCCAGAGATTCACCAGTTGATGGAAATCTCCTCAATTTCCAGTTCTTTGCCACCACAAAAAGAGCTTCTATTAATTTTTATACATATAAATCCTTTGCCTTTCTTTTGGTTTTTTTTTTTAACCTCTTTGGGACACAGACATAGTAATGATATCACTGGGTTAATAGAGATGTACAGTTTTATTGACCTTTGGTAATAATTCTGAATTGTCCTCCAGAATGACTGAATCCAAATAAAATGTTATTTGCTCTGTGCCCACTTTCTACTAGCCTATTTTCTAATTTTCCTGGTAGTCTTTGTCAAGTATTGAGTTCCTTCCCCAAGAGCTTGGGTCTTTGGATTTATCAAACACTAGGTTCATTAAAACTTACTTTTAAAGGGGTGGCTAGGTGGCACAGTGAGTAAGAGCGCCGGCCTCGGATCAGAAAATGAGCACCCACACATAAATAATGACTAGCCGTGTAACCTTGAGCAAGTTACTTAACCCCAATTGCTTTAAAAAAAAAAACTTACTTTTATGAATTGTGTAACTAATTTAATCCACTGATCCACCATTCCATTTCTTAGACAGTACCAGATTGTTTTCATCATTATCACTTTGAAATCTATTTTGAAATCTGTTACTGCTAGACCACCTTCCTTCACATTGTTTTGCACTTATTCCCTGGAAATTCTTGACCTTTTCTTCTTCCAGATGAATTTTATTGTTGAATATAGAGCCAATTATTGTGGAGTAAAGACAGGGACTTACCTGAGCTCTCCCAAGTTCCCCACCAAAAATGTTTTAATAATGCCTCAAAATGAATTCTGGAGCTTCAGAACCACAAAGTGAAACAATTTTCTAGCTCAAGACAACATAGAAGGTCAGCAGAAAAGGTCTGTCTCACTGGGCTGAAAATGGAGCACAATCCAGCACAAACTATGCCCAGCTAGCCAGCAGCAGATTTTGAGGCCATGTGCATCAGGCCATGTGCATTCCAGAGCTCTCAGCCAAAAGACTGTAATAGGGTTACAGTGAATTTTTCAGAAGGAGATTACAAGGTACTCTTTCTGGCAATAGGCGCAAGACTCTGTTGCATTGCTCATATGTGGTACCAGGTCACAGCCACAGGGTAAAGAGGAGCAATAGCAGGAATAAAGACCATGGTCACAATTCCATGGTGGGAAAAAGTAATTATGGTCACTACCAAACCAAAGCATAGGCCAGGAAAGCAGTGAGCATGCCTCTTCTCAGATCATAACACCTTGGAAGAACTGAAAACTTACACATCCCAAGAACTAACTCTGAAAATAGCAGCATGAAAAATCTGAAGCTTGGGACCCTCTCAACCCCAAGAGGTGTGCTTTAAAATAAAGGTCAAAGTCAAGAAGTAGGCTGGAAAGAGGAGCAAACAATAAAATGAGCAAACAAACAAACAAAAAAAGAACCTGACCAAAGAAAGTTACAATAATGAAGAGGAAAGATCAAGACACAACCTCAGAAATTTAAAGTATCTACATGCAGAGGCTCAAAGAAAAATGAAAGTCGGTTTCAGACCCTGGAGGAGCTCAAAAAGAATTTTAACAATCAAATATGAGAGGTAGAGGAAAATTGTGAAAAGAAATGAGAATGATGTGAGAAAATCATGAAAAAAATAGTCAATAGCTTGGTAAAGGAAGCTGGTGCAGATAACTCCTTCAAAATAGGCCAAATGGTTAAAAAAAATCACAAAAAACAACTGAAGAGAAATTCTTAAAAAGCAGAATTTTCTAAATGGAAAAGGGTGTATAAAATTCATTAAAATGGAATAAAAATTTCTTGCCAAGTGGGAAAAGAAGGTACAGATATGGAAAATAAGATAAGTGGAAATACATGGTAATCATAATTGAAAAAATTTTATAGCAAGATACATAGTAATCATAACTGAAAAAAGTTTATAGCAAGATACTCATTTACCAAATAGAAGGAGAACTGAGTCAAATTTATTAAAATAAAAGCCATTCTTCAATTAATAAATGGTCAGAGTATATGAATAGGCAGTTTTCAGACAAAGTAATCAAAGCCATCTATTATCATATGAAAAAAATGTTCTAAATCACTATTGATTAAAGAAGTGCAAATCAAAACAACTTTGAACTATCTAATTTGTTCATATAACATGTCAGAAGGGAAAATGACAAATGTTGGGGTAAATGTGGGAAAACTGAGACATTAATGCATTGTTGGTAAAGTTATATACTGATTCAACCATTCTGTAGAGCAATTTGGAAATATGCCCATAGGGTTAGAGAACCTTTGACCTAGCAATATCACTACTAGGTCTGTATGCCAAAGAGATAAAAAAAGAGAGATTTTATAAAAGAGATTTTTTTAAAAGAGATTAAAAAAAGAAAAGAAAAAAAGACCTTTATATTAAAAATATTTATAGCAGCTCTTTTAATGATGGCAAAGAATTGGAAATTGAGGGAATGCTCATCAATTGGGGAATGGCTGAACAAGTTGTATATGATTGTTATGGAATACTATCTTGCTATAAGAAATGCTCTAGAAAAACTTGGAAAGATGTACACGAAAGGATACAAAATAAAATGAGCAGAACCAGGAGAACACTGTACACAGTAACAGCAATATTGTATAATGATCAAGTATGAATGATTTAGCTAATCTTAGCAATACTATGATCCAAGACAATTCCAGAGGAATCATTAAGATGAAAAATGGTATTAGTCTCCAGAGAAAGAACTGATGGAATCTGAATGTAGATCGAAGCATATTTTTTCTTTCCTTTTTTAATTTTTCTTGGGATTTTTGAGGGGTTTATGTGTTCTTTCACAATGTGACTAATGTAGAAATATGTTTTGCATGATTGTACATATATAACCTTTATCCAATTGCTTGCCTTCTTAGTGGAGGGAGGGAAGAGGGAGGAAGATTGGGAGGGAGAGAATTTGGAACTCAAAAAAATTTTTTGAAGATTAAAAATTGTTTTTACATATAGTTGGGGGAAAATAAAATGTTTTAATAAATATGCCACTTTAAAAAAAGAAATATTGTACTACTTGAAAGCCATCAAAAGAGAACCTAGACATAGTATTTCAAGAAATTATCAAGAAAAACTACCTCGATAGCCTAGAACCAGATAATAAAATAGAAATTGAAAGAATACACTGACCCTAAACAAAGAGATCCTAATATAAAAACTCTAAGGAGTATTGTAAACAAATTCCAGACCTCCCAGGTCAAGGAGAAAACACTACAAGCAGCTAGAAAGAAACAATTCAAACATCATGAAGCCACAGTCAGGATAACAAAAGATTTAGCAGCTTCTACCTTAAAGGATTGGAGGCTCTGGAATATGATATTCCAGAAGTAAAAGAAACTAAGATTATAATCAATAATCACCCAGAAAAACTGACTATAATCCTTAGGGAGAAAAAGTGAATATTCATTGAAATAGAGGACTTTCAAGCATTCCTGATGAAAATACCAGAGCTGAATAGAAAGTCTGACTTTCAAATACAAGACTCAAGAGAAACATAAAAATGTAAACATGAAAGAGAAATCATAAGGAGCACAATAAAGTTAAACTGTTTATATTCATATATGGAAAGCTGATACTTGTAACTCCTAAGAGCTTTGTCATTATTAGAACAGATAGAAGGTGTACATAGAGAGCGTGGATATAGGTGGACTATGATGGGATGATATCCAAAAAATTAAATTGAGGAGTGAGAAAGAAGGGTGCACTGGGAGAAGGGGAAAGGAAGAGGTTGAATGGAATAAATTATCACATAAAAAGGTGCAAAAGAGCTTTTACAGTTGAGGAGAAACTGGTAGGGAGTCATCAGAGTGAGTGAATCTTATTCTTATAAGAAGTGGCTCAAAAAGGGAATAACATACATGCTCAGTTGGGTATAGAACTCTATCTTACCTTACATGAATGTAGGAGGGAAAGGAGATAAGAGAAGAATGAGAAGCTAATAGAAGAAAGGTAAGAATGAGGGAGGCAGTGGTCAGAAGATAAACACTTTTGAGGGACACAGTGAAAGGAGAGAGAAGGATAAAGAGGGGGAAAAAGTAGGACTAATGGAAATACACAGGAATCATAACTGTGAATGTGAATGGGATGAACTCACCCATAA
Source organism: Gymnobelideus leadbeateri (assembly GCA_011680675.1). Taxonomy (NCBI): domain Eukaryota; kingdom Metazoa; phylum Chordata; class Mammalia; order Diprotodontia; family Petauridae; genus Gymnobelideus; species Gymnobelideus leadbeateri. The sequence continues at coordinate 57,138 of WOXC01009506.1, read as the reverse complement.
AATGGAAGCAGATAGCAGAATAGATCAAAAACCACAATCCTACAGGATGTTGTTTGTAAGAAATATACTTGAAGCAGAAACACATACATAGAGTAATGGTAAGGGACTGGAGCAGAATCTATTATGATTCAGCTAAAGTAAAAAAATAAAAGCAGGGGTAACAATCATGATCTCAGACAAAGCAAAAATAAATCTATTCAAAAGAGATAAGCAGAGAAACATACCATAAACAGTAAAATAATATCAATACTAAACATATACATTTTTAAAAATATAATATCTGCATTGTTTTTTTAAGCAATTGGGATTAAGTAACTTGCTCAAGGTTACATGGCTAGTCATTATTTATGTGTGGGTGCTTATTTTCTGAGGCCGGTTTCAATCCCGGGTCATCCCAACTCCAAGGCCGGTGCTCTTATTCACTGCACCACCTAGCCGCCCCAATATCTGCATTCTTAAAGGAAAAATTAAATGAGTTACAGGAGAAAATAGTAAAACTTCAATAATGGGAGTCTTCAATTTTTTCCCTCTCAAAAGTAGATAAATCTAACCAAACAATAAACAAGAAAGAAATTAAGGAGATGAATAGAATTTTAGAAAAGTCAGATATGGTAGACTGAGAAAATTGAATGGAAATAGAAAAAATATATATCCATTTCTCAACTATACATGATATCTTCATATTCATATTAGGGAATAAAAGCTTCAAACTTTTTATGTTCTAATACATGGTCAATTTTTGTGTAGGTGCCATGAACTGTGGAGAAAAAGGTATATTCTTTTCTATCCCCATTCAGCTTTCTCCAGAGGTCTGTCATATCTAACTTTGCTAGGATTCTATTCACCTCCTTGACTTTTTCTTGTTTATTTTGTGGTTAGATTTATCTAGTTCACACACACACACAGAGACACACACACTAGCATAGTTTTGCTGTCTATTTTGTCCTGTAACTCACTTAACTTCTTTAAGAATTCAGATGCTAGGGGGAGCTAGGTGGCACAGTGAATAGAGCACCAGCCCTGGAGTCAGGAGGACCTGAGTTCAAATCTGGCCTCAGACACTTAACACTTACTAGTCGTGTGACCTTGGGCAAGACACAACCCCAATTTCCCTGCCTTCCCTCATCCAAAACCAAAACAAAAACAAAGAATTTGGATGCTATACCACTTGGTGAATATATGTTTAGTATTTATATTACTCCATTGTCTATGGTACCTTTTATCAAGATGTAGTTTCCTGGGGCGGCTAGGTTGCGCAGTGAGTAGAGCGTCAGCCCTGGAGTCAGAAGGACCTGAGTTCGGATCCAGCCTCAGACACTTAACCCACATAAACAAAAACCTAGCCATATAACCTTGGGCAAGTTACTTAACCCCAATTGCTTTAAAAAAAAAAAAAGATGTAGTTTCCTTCCTTATCTCTTTTTATTAGATCTATTTTTGCTTTTACTTTGCCTGAATTCATGATTGCTAAACCTGCTTTTTTTTTTTTGCTTCAACTTAAGCATAATAAATTCTACTGCGTGTTTCTTTGTTTCGTGTGTTTTTTTTGTGTTTCCATTTTTTGTGCTTCCTTTACTAAGCCATTAATTTTATTTTTCATGATTTTCTTGCATCACTCTTGTTTCTTTTCCCAATTTTTCTTCTAGCTCTCTTATTTGATTTTAAACTCCTCTTCCAGGAATTCTTTTTTGGACTTTAGACTAATTTACATTAAGACCAATTACATTTTTTGAAGCTTTGCATGTAGACATTTTGACATTGTTGTCCCCTTCTGAATTTGTCCTCTTCTTAATTTTCCCTGTTACTATAACTTCCTGTGATTAGGTTCTTTTTTTGTTCATCTTTTCTAGCCTACTTCATTACTTTTTTTTTTTTTTTTTAAGCAATTGGGGTTAAGTATCTTGCTCAAGGTTACATGGCTAGTCATTATTTATGTGTGGGTGCTCATTTTCTGAGGCCACATTTGATCTCGGGTCATCCCAACTCCGAGGCCGGCGCTCTTACTCACTGTGCCACCTAGCCACCCCTTTTAGGGCAATTGGGGTTAAGTAACTTGCCCAAGGTCACACGGCTAGGTTTTTTTCGTTTGTGTGGGTTAAGTGTCTGAGGCCGGATCCGAACTCAGGTCCTTCTGACTCCAGGGCCGGTGCTTTACTCACTGCGCCACCTAGCTGCCCCTACTTCATTACTTTTAAAGTTGAGCTCTGATCCTACAGTGGAAGGGGCACTGTCCCAAGTTTCTTTTGCTGCAGGCCCTGGCTGTTTGTTTGGTGCTCCATTGGTGCTGCCCTGAGGGCCATGGGAGATCCTGGTGTGCCACACTTGTCCGTTGGTTCACCTAGTATTGTGCAAAGGCCCACAGGGGGTTGGTGCTGTGCCAGGGTCAAAGGGCATACTTGAGGGGGAGCTAACTTGTCCACTGCCACAATGTGGCCTTGGGGCCTTAATCACAGACCTGTACAAGGGCTCAGAGCCTCCCCTAGGCTTCCTGAGTCAGGGCCTGCTGGCTTGCTAGGACCCTGCCTGCCTTAGACTGCACTCCCTTTTTACCCAAGTGAGACAGACCTTTCCTGCTAACCTTCCAAATTCCCTGGAGGCTAGAAAATTGATTTGTCCAGTCTTTATGTTAATCCTGCTCTCCCAAAATTTGTTTTAGGCACAATTTTTATTGTTGTTTAGAGTCAATATGGGAAAGTTCAGGTGATTTCCTGTTTACTTCAGTATCTTGGCTCCCCAAAGTCCTGTCACAAGCAACAATTCATATTCCTTCAATTACTTTTTCTTTTCTTACTGCTATGTTATATATTCTTCATTTTTGAAGAGGACAAATGACATTACAGGGTGCTATCTTGACTTGCACATAAATTGGATTTAATTGGGAGAGTTGTACAAATCATCAGCGTCACTCTCCCAGAATCACTGAAGTCCAGTGGCAAGACAAAAGTCAAGACAACTAGCATTGGTCCAGGATGCAGTGGATGACTTTGGCATCTTTGATGTCTTACAGACCTCTAAGGGCTCCACAGGACCTGCTGTAGCTACTTTCATTGCTGTCACAACAAATTGTTTCAACCACCTTTAATGTCACTAAACTCTCACCTGTGGCTCCAAGAAACTGTAATATGTGCAGTGATTATAACTAACATTTCAGGTAGAATAATAAACAATAGTGAACATCCTTGTTTCACTCTTGATCTTATTGGGAAAGCTACAAGTTTATCCCCATTATATTAATGTTTGCTTATGGAGTTAGATTTATACAGCTTATTATTTTAAGAAAAGTTCCATTTATTACTATGCTTTCTAAGTGGTTTTTAATAGTAATGAGTGTTGTATTTTGTCAAAAGCTTTTTCTGCATCTGTTGAGATAATCATGTGATTTTTGGTTAAGTTTGGGTTTGTTTGTTTTTTTTTTTTGTAATTTATATGGTCAATTTTGCTAATAGCTTCACTGATATTGAACCAGCCTTGCATTCCTGGTATAAATCCCACCTTGTCATAGTGTATTATCTTTGTGATATAGTTGTGTAATCTTCTTGCTTATATTTTATTTAAAACTTTTGCCTTGGTATTCATTAAAGAAATTGGCCTATAGTTTTCTTTTGTTTTTGCTCTTCCTGGTTTAGGTATCAGCACCATATTTGTGTCATATAAAGAATTTGGTAGGATTTCTAATTTTCCTGTTTTTACAAATAGTGTTTTACATCGTTTTGGAATTAATTATTCTTTAAATGTTTGGTAGAATTCACTTGAGAATCCATCTGGTCCTGGTGATTTTTTTTAAAAAGCTCATTTATGGCTTATTCAATTTCTTCTTCTAAGATAGAATTATTTAAATATTCTATTTTGTCTTCTGTTCATTGGGCAATTAATATTTTTATAAATATTCATCCATTTCCCTTAGGTTGTTAGATTTATTGGAATATAGGGCAAAATAGCTCCTCATAATTGCTTTAATATCTTGGTGCAAATTCACCTTTTTTATTTTTGCTACTGGTCATTTGGTTAATTTATTTTATTTTTTCATAAAACCAACCCCTAATTTTATTTTCAACATTTTTTTTAACTTTTAATTTTATTAATCTCTCATTTAATATTCAGGATTTATTATTTGGTGTTTGAATATTTTCAATTTGTTCTTTTTCTAGTTTTTTTAGTTACATGCTTTACAGTGACTTGACCAGAGCCCTTGTCCCTTGTATCTACAAGTGTTCTTCTCTGTCCTGTAACTGTGATTTCGGGCCCCTGCTCCCTTTCTTTTTTTTTTTTAAAGCAATTGGGGTTAAGTAACTTGCTCAAGGTTACATGGCTAGTCATTATTTATGTGTGGGTGCTCATTTTCTGAGGCTGGTTTCGATCCCGGGTCATCCCAACTCCGAGGCCAGCGCTCTTACTCACTGCACCACCTAGCCGCCCCTCCTGCTCCCTTTCTACCACAAATACTCTTGTCTATCTTGGAACTGCATATGGGCCACTGAGTTGCCAAACAGCTCCTGTTTCTGCACCTGGTGCCAGCACAGGGGACCTTGTAGTCTCACCCTTTCTGGACCAAGAACTCCCAAAGCTGTTACTGCCACTATCACTGCTTCCACAGGCCACTGCTACTGTTTCTGTTGCATGTGCTCTGGGCCAGCTTCCACCCCATTGTCACAGACCTCTTCTTCTGACCTCCTAAGTTGTCTTGGGCTGGAAATTGACTGACATTGATCTTTTATTGGCTATGCTTCTCTAGATTTCTATTTTTGAATTATTTTAAAGTCATTTGGAAGGCAATGTTGGGAGAGTTTAGCTGTATTGCTGCCTTTATTCCACTATCTTTACTCCACCCCCCAAAAAAGTCTTAAGTGTTCTTTTCACATTTTTACTTTTTGCATTTCTTTTTCCAGATTTTCTTCCACTTAAGGCAATTTTTTTGAATTCCAAATACGTTCATCTCATTTTCTCTTCTTCAAAGAGGTTTCCCACAGTAAATTCATTTTTTTCAAATCTACTAATTGAGTTTTTAAAATCTGCATTGAGAATTCTCTGTTCTGTTTTTTTGTCATTCCTAATTTTTTCTTTTGCAGATTCCATTTTTTTTTCCTGAACTCTAGAGGTCTTTGTTGCTATTCCATGCTCTCCACAGGATTCTGTATTTCATGAAGCATGGTCTGACTTTCAATTGTCTCATAATATTTATTAAAAGAGCTTTGTAGTCTCTATGTAAATTTAGTACTCATCCTTCCTACCTAAAAGGAGTCTTTAGAATCCTCTATGTTGATTTATCTCCTATGCTCTGAGATTTAATTGATTTTATTTTAGGATATTTATTTCATATATATGATGAGATTTTAATTTTTCTTTGTGAAACCTTTGATGTTTCAACCTTACATTACTGCCTCCCCATTCACTTTCTGACTCCTTTGCCTTTGTTGATAGACTACAAAAGTGCCTCAGCTTCTTACTGTAGGGTGATATAGGATTCTGCAACTAGGACCCTGCCTGCCCCTAAATACCCTCTGAGAGAACAAGAATAGACACATCTAGGTTTCAGTCTGTAGTTTAACTATATTTGCCATTCTTCACTATTCCTCCCTTGGTTCTCTTTTCCTTCTCAGTGCTGAGCTGAATTAACTCCTGCTACTTCTTATAGGATGGGGATAAGAGAAGGAAATGTTTCAGGCAACATCTCTACAGCTTCTGGAACTCCTAAGAGTTTATAACCTAGAGGTGGAGGTCCCCTCGATGGGTCCCAGGCAAATACATGTGAATTAACTTACATCCATGCCATGGAATCATGGAATCTGTTGGGGGAGAACTGGCAAGTCAGTGCAGTAAGGATTAGAGTTCGCCACTGCTAATAAAAATTTTACTTTTTCAGGATTTTCTCTTATTTGTGCTATTAATTTGTCTGTGACTACTATGCATGTATATTGTAAATAATTTCTTGCAGGGGGCAGGGCTTAGAAATTTCAAGAAGTCTGGAGAAAAACACTAAGCTGCCTTCTTGCAGGTTATGAGATTCATATGTCTGATCTTAGCCACTCTTTATAAATGTAATTAACTTGGAGTTATCATTATCATGGGCATTGATAGAACTGAATGAAAATTTTAGGGGGCCATTGAAACATGTAGGAAGGGCAGCAAGGTGGCTCAGTGAATAGAGCACTGGCCCTGGAGTCAGGAGGACCCAAGTTCAAATCCAGCCTCAGACACTTAACATGAAAAAACTGTGACCTTGGGCAAGTCACTTAACCCCAATAGCCCTCCAAAAAGCAAAAAGAAAGGAAGAAAGAGAAAGAGAGAGAGAGAGAGAGAGAGAGAGAGAGAGAGAGAGAGAGAGAGAGAGAAAGAGAAAGAGGCTTGGGGCGGAGCCAAGATTGCAGAGTAGAAAAAGCACTACCAAGGTGCTCTTCCCTCAGACCACTTCCAAACCATGTAAAAGGGGACTCTCAACAACTTTTGGAGCCCCAGCACCCACAGAACAACACAGAGAAGCTAACCTCCCGCTGAGGACAGCCCAGCAGCCCTGCAGGGAGTGGCCAGCACAGCGCTCTGGGAGCAGACAGCACAGCATGTGGGGAGCCAAACCCAGGTCCCTGTGAGCCCCGGTTTTAGCCCCAGGGCGGCTGGGCCAGCAGCTGGCTGGAGGGACCCCAGAACACCAGCAGCTGTGGCGATTCCAGAATTATCAACACAGACATGCCTAGGACAAAGTGAGAGGTTAGTGCCCTATGGACTTTGGGACCAGTATTTGGGGGACATCACAGAGGAGACAAGGCACATTCCGCATTTTGCAGCTCCAGTGGCAGCCTCAGCTCCTGGCCTGCAAACTATAGGGAGATCCAGCTATCAGTCTTGTGGGTTAATCATTCTTGCTTTAACCTGCTTGGATCTGGATTGTGATCTGGGGGAGAGGTCTGGGGTGGGTAGCAAACTTGGCAGAACTGGAAGTTGTGAAGACCCCAACATTCGAGATGGAAGCACCCCTGTCTGGTGGCAGAGTCCTACTGTGGCAATAAGCCCAAAAGTCAAGTAATTAAGTGGCAATATGCCTAGGCAAAGGAAACAAAATAAACAGAAAAATGCGACATTAGACTCCTGTTTTAGGGGCAAAGAGGATCAAAGCATGGAACAGGAGGAAGACTGGGAGGTCAGAAATCCTGTCCCAAAAGCCCCAAAGGAAAATATGAGCAGGTTACTGGCCATAGAGGACCTTAAGAAGGACTTTAAAAATCAAGTAAGAGAAGTGGACGAAAAATTGGGAAGAGAAATGAGAAGGATGCAGGAAAAATATGAAATGAGGGTCAACAGCCTGAGGAAAATAACACCTTAAAAAATAGACTGGCAAAGGAGGCCCAAAAGGGCAATGAGGAGAAGAATGCCTTAAAAAGCTGAATTTGCCAGATGGAAAAAGAATCTCAAAAGCTCACTGAGGAGATTCATTCCTTCAGAGTTAGACTGGAGCAAATGGAAGCTAGTGACTTTATGAGAAATCAAGATGCTGTTAAACAGATCCAAACAAATGAAAGATTAGAAGGCAATGTGAAATATCTCATGGGAAAAACCACTGACCTGGAAAATAGATCCAGGAGAGATAATTTAAAAATTATTGGACTACCTGAAAGCCATGATCAAAGAAAGAACTTAGAAATCACCCTTCAAGAAATTCTCAAGGAAAACTGCCCTGATGTTTTAGATCCAGAGGGCAAAATAGAGGTTGAAAGAATCCACCGATCACCTCCTGAAAAAGATCCCAAAAAGAAAACTCCCAGGAATATTATAGCCAGGTTCCAGAATCCCCAGATCAAGGAGAAAATACTACAAGCAGCCAGGAAGAAACAATTTCAATATTGTGGAAACACAATCAGAATAGCCCAGGACCTGGCAGCTTCTACACTGAGGGATTGAAGGGCATGGAATATGATATTCTAGAGGGCAAAAGAGCTGGGATTGAAGCCAAGGGTCACCTACCCAGCAAAACCGAGTATTTTGTTTCAGGGGAAAATGTGGTCATTCAGTGGAATAGAGGACTTTCAGACATTCTTATGGAAAAAACCACAGTTGAATAGAAAATCTGACATCCAGACACAAGAAGCAAGAGATGCCTGAGAAGGTAATCAGGGAAAAGAAATCAAAAGGAACTTATCAAAGTTGACCTATTTACATTCATACATGGAAAAACAATAACTATGACTGATGAAACCTTTCTCAGTATGAAAATAATGGAAGAAGGGTATATGGGCATATGAATACATATGTGAATGTGTGTATATATGTTTACAGTTATACATGGATAGAGGGCATAGGTTGAATTTGTTGGGAAGGGAGGATAATTAAGGGGTGAAATTATGAGGTGAGAGAGGAAAGTGGCAAGAGGATATGGGGAGAGACATGGTAGGGTAAACTAACTTATGTAGAAGAAGCAAGGGGAAGTGGCTACAGGGGAGGGGAAGAACAGGAAGGCAAAAAGGCAAAACCATATTCTCATTGAATTTGGCTCATGGAGAGAATGACATACATACTAAATGGGATATCTCAACCTGCATCAGAAGAGGGGAAAGGGGGATAAGAGGGGGGATGATGGAGGGGAGGGCATTCTGGGGGGAGGGGAGGTTGGAAGTACCCACTGTCAAAGAGGGACAGGATCAAAGTAGGGAATGGACCAGGTGGGGGGGTGGGATGGGTGGGACGGAATTATAAGCAGCCTTTTACAATATATCTACTATGGTAATGTTTTGCATAGCTAGACATGTACAACACATACTGAATTACTTATCTTCCCAGAGGGAATGGGTGACAAGGGAGGAAGGGAATGGATCTGAAATTCTAGGTCTTAAAATTAAATGTTTCAAATATATAAAAATACTATTATTAATACTATTTTGCATGTAATTGGGAGATAAGATGTGCAGGCATTGGGGCACAGAGATTCACCTTGCTCTAATGGAAAAGTTGGAGGGGGTAAGGGAGAAGATATGGGAGAGAGCAGATTGGATGTGGGACTGCTATTCTGGTATGGTGGGTAGGGGAAAAATGGGAAAAAAATTGTAACTCAAAATCTGGTAGAAATGAATGATGTAAACTAGAAGTTAATAAAGCATTTGTTTAAAAAAAAAAAGATTGTACACTATGACCAGGTAGGATATATGCCGACAATGCAAGATTGGTTCAATATTAGGAAAGCTGTAACCATAATAGACCATATTAATTTGAAAAATAATAAAATTCATGTATAAATAAATGGAAATTTCTTAAATATGGTAAATAGTAGCTATTCACAGCCAATAAAGCATTATATATGTAATTGAGATAAAAAAGAAGAAAAAAAGAAAGAGAGAAAGAAAGAAAGAAAGAAAGAAAGAAAGAAAGAAAGAAAGAAAGAAAGAAAGAAAGAAAAAGATGTAGGAAAACAAGTATGAAACCCCAAAGTTTCAATGTGAATTGCTTTCAGTATGGTTTCAATGTGTCCACTGATTTCCCCTGATAATCATCCTGGGTTACATAAATAAGTTACCTATATATGTGTCTTCTCCTTATTGTAGTATAAATTCTTTCAGAATGGGGTCCATATCTTGTCTACATTTGCATCTTCAGCAAGATGTCTTAAATTTTTTTTAAAGTTTTGAATGGCGATAGCAAACAAGGAACAATGAATCTTGCCAATTTCCTCTCCTCCTGGTTTCTACCATGCCTTATCTATGACCTCATGCTGGGCTCTTTTTTTTCCTCCCATTTTGATTATTTTAAATTAGTGGCATTTTCCAAAGAATATTCTGACATTAAGCATAGATACTGAAATCTAAGGTGATTTTAGAGTGAAAATTCAGTACTTTAAAGTTTATTTTTTTCTTTGTCAAGTCTCTAAAATCAAAATTAGCAAAGTTATTTTATTTTCAACGTTCACGCATTTCACTGTAGTTAATTTTTGTAATTTTAATTGTAATCTTTGTAATTAATTTTTTATTTTCTTCTTAGAATTCCTACTGGTTTGGGACTTTAACACCTACTGTAGAGATAAACATAGAATACAACAACTATCTTGAAAATCCATACATTGAAAAGGAACCTGAAGGCTTGTCAGCTGGGATTCAAATAAAACATCTCTCTAAGGTATTATTGCCCTGAGTCTCTTTTCTAGCTAGAACCAAGCTTGTTAACTATATGTTTCAATTGTTGGCACTTAAAATAGCAAAGAGTTATTTGGTTTTAACTATCAAGGTCTTGTTAGAGTTGCTTCCTTTCTTGGAAGAAAGTCAAGTGAAGGAATTAAATTTGCAGGTAAGTACCCATTTATTTTTATTTATTAATTTTTTTCAATTAACAAGCAAATCAGCTCTCCTAATTCCCTCTCAAAAAAAGAAAAAAAAACAAAGCCCTTATAACCAATATAAATGGTCAAACAAAACAGATTCCATTATTGGCCATATCCAAAAATTTATGTCTTTCCAAGTTGTTTTTCTTTGCATTATTTTTTTCTAAACAAGTTGTATGCTTTTGCTCACTGTATTCTGTATCACTTCATTTAAGTTTTCAGTGCTTTCTCTGATATTGGCCCTTTTGTGCTTTCTTATGCACAATATTCCATTACATTCATATACCATAATTTGGCCAGCCATTCCACACTTGATGGACACCTCATTAGTTTCCAGTTCTTTAGTAGCACAATAAAAGTGCTGTTATAAATATTTTTTGTACATGTGGATCCTTTTCCTCTTTGATCTTTTTGGGATATTAAGCCTACCATTGGTTTTACTGAGAAAGGACACGTATTCTTCAGTGATCTTTGGGAAAGAAGCAGCAAATTGCTTTCCAGAATTGCTGGACCTATTCACAGCTCCTACAGTGGTTGTCTTAGTATAACTATATTCCTGTAGCCCCTCTAGTACTTGCAGTTTTCCTTTCTTGTCATCTTTGTCAATGTGACAAAGTGAGCACAGTGTGAAGTAAAATATCAGAGATGTTTTAATATTTTCTAATTAATAATGATTTATGAGATACTTCCACTTGGTTCTTAATCGCTTGGATTTTTAACTTTGGAAACTCCTTGTTCATACCCATTGAGTGCTTATCTTTTGAGGAAAATAACTGTCATTCTTCAGTATTTGAATTAGTTTTTTATATATCTTGATTATCACACCTTCATCAAGGAAAGATGATGCAAAGATTTTTTTTTCTGGTTAACTGTTTCCCTCATAATTTTAACATCATGGATTTTGTCTGTGCAAAAACTTTCCTCACTTTCTTGTTCTTGTCTCAGCTAGCACTTCTAGCACTATGTCATATAATAATGATAATAATGAACATCCTTGCTTTGCCTCAATCTTATTAGAAAGACCCACCCTACTTTATCCCAATTATATATAATACTGACTTTTGGTTTTATATAGATACTATTATGTCAATGAAAGGTTCATTTATTCCCAATATGTTTATTATTTTTAAACAGAAATGGGATAGGCGTGATGGTTCATGATTCAAATCCCTGCTGCTAGGGAGGCTGAAGCCAGTACATAAATTTTAATTTGAGAGTTCTGAGCTTCACTAGTATTCATTTAGTCTGGCACCAACATAGTAAGCCCCTGGGTACAGAAGGTTGCTAGGCTGCCTAAGGAGGGATGGAATGGCCCAGGCCAGAAAATAGAGCAGGTTAAAACTTATGTGCCAACAGTATCAGGATTGGCCTTGTTGTCAGCACTGTTTTCAGTCAGGATAAAATAGGGAGATCAAGTCTCAAAAAAACAAACAGAAATGGATGTTGCATTTTTTCATCTATTAATATTATTATATGATTGTGATTGTTTTTGTTATTCATATGATTTGCTATGTTTATCATTTTCCTAATATAAAACTCACCTTACATTTCTAGTATACAGTCTACATGGTCATAATGTCCAGTTTTTTGGATATGTTGCTATAACCTCTTTGCTAATATTTTATTTGAAATTTTTACATCTATGTTTATTAAGGATTTTCATCTATAGGATAGTTTCTTTGCTTTGTCTCTCCCTGGTTGAGGAATAAACATATTTGAGTCATTGAGAAAATTTGTTAGGCTCTATTCTTATTTTTGCAAAATAGTTTATGTAACATTAGAATTAGTCTTTGAATCTTTGATAGCTTAAGAATCCATGTAGTCCAGGGATTTTTCCTTGTGAGTTCATTTGTGACTTGATCAATTTCTTTTACTGCAATTGGGTTATTTAAATTCTCTCTTCTGTTAATTTGTTTATTTTGTATTTCTTTATATTCATCCAAGTTTGACATTTTATTGACACATAATTGGACAGAATAGCTGCTTGCATTTTCATTGATTAATCATTTGCTTTTTTTTCATTTTTTATAATGGCAATTTGACTTTAATTTTTAATCACACTAAAAGTTCTCTTTTTTTCTAAAACTAGCTTTTATTTATCAGTGCTTACTGTTCTCCCATTCTTTTTATTCTTCAACCCCTTGACCACATCTCCCAGTGTCTGACAGAAGTGGCCTTTCTACTGGCCAACAGCAGCTCCTCTATGTGTGATTGTGCTCTCTTCCTTTCTTCTCCTACAGTTTTCATCCTCAATAATCCTCCATCTCTCTTGAATTTTTTACCTTCCCTCTTAGTTTCTTCTTTTCCTACTGCCTTAGGACATGCCCAAGTCATCCTCTTCCTAAAAAAATATTTCACTATATCCTATGATCCCCTCAAGCTACTCTCATATTTCTTTCATCCATTTCTTAGGCAAACACCTTTAAAATGTTACTTGTACTCACTACCTGTACATTCTCTTCTTCCACTCACTTAACTATTTGCAACCTGGCTTCCACCACTACCATCATCATCATCATCATCACCATCATCATCATCATCATCACTCAATTTAAATTCTAATCCTTCTTAACCCATTTGCTGCATTTAACACTGTTGATCATCTCCTTTTCTCTTTGGATTTTTACGACTCTGCTATCTACTGGTTGACCTCTCACCTGTCTGCACACTCTTCAGTCATTTTTATTGGCTTATCATTCACATCATGCCCCCTAATTGTGAGTGTTCCCAATGATTCTTTCCTGGATCTTCCTGTCTTCTTCTACAGTCTTTCTGTTAGTAACTTCAGAAGTTCCCAAGAATCGAATTATTAACTCTGTGCAGATGACTCCATTCTCTACATAGTCAGACTTTGTCTCTCAATCCATAATCACTAATTGCCTAGTAGATATTCAAATGAATTGATTATCCTTACTCCTAGACTCTCCCTCTTCCAGATGTTTCTATTTTCTGTGGAACTGATAGGGGTTGACGAAGTCTGGGAGTTCCCAGACAAGGTCATTGATGGGGTTGTCTGGAATGAATTCACAGACTCAAGCACTCTGTAAGTCAAGGTGGCAAAGATTTATTGTTACACTTTTTAGCAGGCAAGAGTTCTTAGGGAACCTGTAACCTTAGAGGGGTACGGTTAAAAGTTTATATAGGATAAACTATAGTAAAATGTGTACCAAATATACTAACTAGGTGAGTCAGGGTGGGATTAGGGAATGGTTAAGGAATGCTCAGTTCTTAAAGGAATATGTACTTTTAGTATCTACTGCACAGACATTTTACCCAGAGTTCACTGGGAAATAGCCCAAGAAGTGGGGGGGGGGCTACAGGGAGGTGTGGTTTTAGGCCTGCAACATCACTAAGTGAACTAATGGTAAGAGCTGACTGAGAAATACCCATCAATGCTGCCGCCATCAATGTCTTGTTAGACAAGATAAAAGTAAGGGAATATACATATGTCTAAGTCTAGGATACAAATGATAGGTCAGTGAGTAGTAAATATCTTTATGACCCAGTACACAGCCAGTTCAGCCAGTACACAGCTGGTTCAAACTAATAAATTTTATAGGTGCAGCTGGCTACTGTATCAGGAAGAGAGAGAAGTGCTTCGCTGGGTAATTGCTAGGCATAGTGTCCTTGGGCTGAGGAGAACCTGTCAGGGACAATGTTTTGGGGCTAGGGAGAAATGCGATCTCGGAATTGGGGTCTAAGCACAGGCACCCAAGCACGCCATCAGAAGGTATCATCATCATACTTCTAGTGTCAAGTTCTCTGCATTATCATGAACTTATTCTCCCTCACTCTACATATCCATTAAGTCTCTAAATCTTACAGTTTCTACCTCACAACATCTTTCATATCCAACTCCTGCTTTCTACTCACATAGCTACCACCCTAGTTTAAGCCCTCATCACCTTGATTATTGCAACAACCTTCTAATAGGGTCTTCCCAACTCTTTTCTCTCTACTTTAGTCCATTGTATACAAAGTAATTTCCCCTAAGCAGAGATATAAATATGAGACTCCTTTAATCAACCAACTCCAGTGGCTTCCTGTTGCCCCTAGAATAAAATATAAACTTTTCTATTTAACTTTTGACCCCAGCCTAACTTTTCAGCCTTACTGGACATTATGACCTGTCCATTAGTCAAAACTAGTTTTCTGTTCCTTATCTTCTGTTCCTATCTATCATCTATTTGCCTTTGTATGGTCCATCACCCATACCTGGGATGCATTGATTGCTTATCTCTGCCTTATGGAATCCCACTCTTCCTTTTAATGTGCCCCTCAGGCACCATCTTGGTCTTTCTCCCCCACCCTTTTTTTCACCCTCACACACTGCTAGTACTCTCTTTCCCAATTAGGATGCTTCCTTGAGCTTCTCTTTCCATGGCACTGCTAAGAGTTTTCAGTCTATTTACCAGCAGTCCTTCTGTCTTCTCTAGTAGAATTCCTCTTCCATTGCCCAATCTCATTTTCTTTTTAGATCATTGCTGGAGTAAAATTAGGAGAGTTGGGCTCTTATGGGGCCTAAAACTAAGCTAAAGTCCTTCTTCGTTGTTCTTACAAAAATAAATCTGTTATTGATAAAGATCACTTCAATGATCTTTTCTATTTTTTTACTTGGCATATCTCATTGAGTTTCTAGATTTCCATTTTTTAATCCTCATTTCAGGATTAGTAATTTGCTAATTTTCTTGTTTTAATTGCATACTTCCATCTTTATTCGTTTCTTTTGTTAATATAAGGATTTAAACAAATATTTCCCTTAATTAAGTCTCTCACCCCTTGTATGAAGTTGTGTTTTTGTTTTGCTTTTTTTACAAATTAAAATGGTCTCTTTTATTGATAAATTAAAACCTAAAACATGATCACATTAAAAAAAAAAACTTAATAGGAGATGGCAGCTGAACTGGACTTTAAAGAAAGTAATGAATTCTGATAAGTAAACATAAGGAAGTAGATTAGTTATTCCAGAAAAGGGAGATGGTGTAGCAAATGCAAGGAAGCAGGTTATGGCATGATGAGTTCTGAGAACAGCTGAGTGAGAGCTCTAAAGTGAAATGAGGGTATAAAGGTTGATGAGAAACAGTTTGTGAAGGACCTAGACTGTTATTATGGCTGAGGAGTATGTTATTTAATCCTAGAGGCAATAGAGACCCATGAAATATTTTTAAGCAGGCAAATGACACATCAGATGATCTTAGAAAGATTATTTTAGCAAATGTATGTGTTTGTATATGTTATTTGCAAATAGTTGTTTGTATGTTGTCTGCCCTACTATACTGTGAGCCCTTTAAAAGTGAAAAAAAAACTTGACAGGTAACTTTGTTCTTCAGCGTATTTCAGAATGGGTAAGTCTTGCTTTTTTCATTCAAGAGACTGTGGTTGCCTCCTTTTCCCTTGGTTGTGCCAGTCTTCATTTTGAATCAATTTTTCACTGCAGGCAGGTAAAGACAAAGCTTCATTCAACAATATATTTGCTATTTATTCAAGTCTGGTGTTAGAAAACCTTTCCTTATTTAATATTTTAAAATCAATATTTGAAAATAAAACCAATCCCTTGCATTGGCTTATTACAAATTTTTAACTTTTTTAACTTCCCTCCCCCAAACTTTAGAAACTTTACTGAAAAAAAAAAACACAAACAAAAAAGTGAAGATGGAGGAAATAAAAGACACCCATCACTTTATTCTCTTTAATAGACTGCTCAAAGTTTCAAGGACAGCTGCAGAGTTTCCTTAGTCCAGTCACAGGCCACTGTGCCACTAGCTCCTTGGTGGCAGACAGATGAGGTCTTCCGAATCACTCTTATTATCTCCTTGATAATGTCTGTACTCTGCCTTCAGTTCCCAGGTATTTTTGTGGGTCCCCTTAACATTGTAAATGCCTATTTCTCTTAAGATTTCCTTCAGGTGTATCACAAGCTGTTTGGTGATGTCCACTAAATCTTTATCTTGTAATATTGATGTTTTCAAAAGCTTTAAACATGTCCAAAACCTCTTGCTTATCAGCTCTAGCTCACTTCCTATCTTATTTCTTTTTCTTCTCATATTCAGTATTGTATTGATGATTAGCCACAAGTTCAAAATTGGTTGTAACAGCTTTGTCCAGCTGTTTTGATAATCTTTTGCAGATTTCAATCTCATATATTCAATCTCATCTCATTTTGCAACTCTTCAATCTCATATAATTTTCACTGGCAGCAGGTCTGCATTCAGTATGCTCTCTACCACTATGACTTCCAGTGAAAGTTTATCCTTATGACTGCTCTCAGAATTTTCTTCAGGCTGGCCTTTTGATGAGCTCTTTGTAAAGATTATTAATGTCTGTCTTCCCATGTGGATTTTCTCTAGAAGCAATGACAGAAGCCGTTGTTTCTACCAGTATTATGGACATTTGTAAGTTCCTCATTCAAAATAAAAGATACCTCAGTCCTTCCCTGATTCTTTGCAATCCTCAGTTTTCCTTCTTCTCTTCCTGAAACTTTGACCCATTAATGAGACAAGTACTGAGGAACCTTCATGAACCACATTCCAGTGTTCTGTTTGGCACTGGTCAAGTAGAGCTCCCGTGCTAGGCCAGGGCTAGTCACCAGCTGAGCACCGATGGAGAAGAGGGGAGCGGAGTTGCAGAAGGGAGGTCCAGAGCTCACAGCTGTAGCAATACTGGCATCACTCCAAAGCTGGGAAGAAGCCAGATTGGGGGACAATTGCATGAAGTTTTAGAAGAACCTCCCAACTGTTCTTGCTGCTTGTTTCCTTCCTCTCTGATGCAACTAAAACAGCCCTTGGAAGACCCAAAGTCCTGTGATTTTGGATCCCAGTGATTCTGGATGCTTGCTTTTCCCTTTATCTATCCATTAGAGCTTCATGACATGCTATTCTGGAAGAATTGAAAGCATTGCAGATTCTTCCTATGTTCATTATTCAGAGATGCCTTGAAATAAATTTTCTGTTAGAGAAGTTTCAAACATTTTTACACTATATAGTAGAAATGTCTCTATTTTTGCATTTTTCTCTTTGGATTTGATGGTTTCAACAAAAGATTAATATGCCAAAAATACTTCAGAAATGTTAGATATATAGGTGTGTGTGTATTTACTCTTTCTTTTCTTATTCCACAGGTGTTCATCATAAACCATGTTAAGAAATATGCAGTAAATGATCTAACATTGAATTTTTATGAAGGACAAATCACTGCCCTTCTAGGACCTAATGGAGCTGGGAAAACCACCACCCTGTCAATACTTACAGGTACATTATCAGCTCTAGTCAGCTGAGGAGCCAGGGATTTGACTTTCATGTTTTCAAGACTGGAGAGGATGTTAACTAGCACCACAATCTCAGGCTTTCATCTACCCTTCTCATAACTGGATTTGTCATTTCAGCATTTACACACACACACACACACACACACACACACACACACACAATGTATATGTGTGTATAATACTGCAGTGAGCAAAAGTCCACCTTTTCCCTCTCCTTCCCTAACCTCCCCACCATATCCCAATTGAAAATAATAGAAAAACAAAATATGTTAAAAACATGTATAGCCTTTCAAAACAGATTTCCACATTTGGCCATGTCTAAAAGAAGATTTGTCTCATTCAGCATTCTGAGTAATATGCTTATATACTATACTATATACATATATATATATATAAGTATGTATATAGTATAGTATACAAGTATATATAGTATATGGTATACATATATATATATATATATATATATATATATACTTGTATAATATACTAATATACAGTACACTCCTGTATCAGGAAATAGTTGACATGAATGATGAAACATCATTATTGGGCTTCTGGAATCATGGTTCGTCATTACATGGATAAGAGTTCCTAATCCTCTCAGAGTCATTTGCCTTTACTATATTGTTTCCATTGTAAAAATTGTTTTCTTGGGTCTGTTCACTTCACTTTGTATCACTTCATACAAGTCTTTCCAGGTTTCTCTGAAAATCTTTACTTCATTATTTCTTATAGCACAATAGTATTCCATTATATATAAATATACAACAAAACTTTTTGATCCGTTCCCTAATTTATTGGCACCCCCTCTGGCCCCCATTCCTTGCTACTTCAAAAGAGCTATAAATATTTTTTATAAATTCTTGGAGTTTGTTTTGCTTAGGACTCATCCTTCCATCTAATTCCCACTTCTCCTCCCTGTTCCCTCCTGTCTCCCTGTAGGGTAAAATGTGTTTCTGTACCCAACTGTGCATGTGTGTATTCTTCCTTCTTTTGATCAGTTCATATGAGAATGAGATTCAAATCTGCTCACCATTACCACTTAACATCAGGAGACTTATTATGAATTGTAAAGATTTGGCATTAGCTACCATATAGAGAAGATTATTAATATCTAGGATTCAGCGCTTCTGAATAGGGAAGATTGGATTTCTGGTCTTCTATTCTCCATATCATCACGCCCTCAAGGAACCATTGTATTGTTTGTTTGATTTCTTTTTGTTGTTGTTTTGTAATTTTTTTGGCTATTATTCTGTCTTAGTTTTTGTTTTTTATTTGTTTTTTCCAGGAATGACCGAGTATTTATAGCCTTGGGGTTTGTTAACCTAGATTCCACTATAGTTGAAAGGCAATATGCTTTCTCTTCTTTCCTTGCATAGCTCGGAAGAATCAATATCTGCTTATTGTTATGGCTCAAGAATGGGGGAGGGGTGAAGTGTGCCACTGAAGTATTTGCAGCAAAAGGGAATCCCAGTATAGACCCCAGGCACAAGTTGATTTGGGGGTTTATGCATCCCTGCCAAAGAGGCTAGTGTTAGAGAGGTGCTGAATTAGTCTTTTAAGAATGAACATTCTCTGGGGTGGCTAGGTGGCACAGAGAGTAGAGCGCTGGCCCTGGAGTCAGAAAGACCTGAGTTCGGATCCGGCCTCAAACACTTAACACACACAACCAAAAAAAAAAAACAAACCTAGCTGTGTGATCTTAGGCAAGTTACTTAACCCCAATTGCCCTCCAAAAAAAAAAGCAAAAAAAAAAAAAAGAATGAACATTCTCTGATGTTAATTCATAAGGATTTTACCTTGTCACGGTGGGGTGTGTTTATGTGTGTGTGTGTGTGTGTGTGTGTGTGAGATTTGGATCCCCTCGTAATTCATATTCTACTTCAGAGAGTGGAACTCTAGTGGATTGGCCACGATGTTCGAAAAGGTATGCTTGCCCAAAAGACTATTTTATGGAGAACTCACCTGGGGCAAGCATTCACGTGGTGGTCAGAAAAAGTGACACAAGGACACTCTCAAGGTCTCTCTTAAGAACTTTGGAATTGATTGTGTGACGTGGAAGATACTGGCAGAGGACTGCTCAGCATGACCGGCCCACATCAGAGAAGGGGCTGTGTTCTATGAAGAAAGCAGCATTGAAGTAGCTGAAAAGAAACATGAGATACACAAATTTAGAGAACAGTTAAGTCTTGATCATTATTTGATAATTTATTTTCCCTTCTATATCTTAACCAGAGTGAGAAAGCTGGGCTCAGCTATAACCTTTTGTGTTGTTATCTTAACTAAAGTTCCCA
Source organism: Gymnobelideus leadbeateri (assembly GCA_011680675.1). NCBI lineage: Eukaryota > Metazoa > Chordata > Mammalia > Diprotodontia > Petauridae > Gymnobelideus > Gymnobelideus leadbeateri. Next base: position 37,286 of record WOXC01009506.1, on the reverse strand, counting down.
TGTCATTAGCTCTTTCCAGACTACATATGGAATCTTCTGCACTCTTCTGTCCAATATATTCCTAAAAATCCTGACTGGGCAGCCAGGATTCTGAGTTTTCATATTGCAAATCTCCCACCACAAGTCTCTCATATGAGCCTTCATCTTATATATCTTAACCGCTGTGGCTCAATTAACATTACATCTTTTCTATTGCTTTCTTGTTACCTTTTTAAATTCTTGACTTAAACATCAAAAAAGCATATATATGGCAGAACACAAAAAAGGTGATTGTATGTGGAATTGTGACTCCATGCCACTCTTTTTAAAAGCATATAATAAATTCTACACTTTCAAAACTGTTATTGTTCCCTTCTAAACTTCCTACTGTCTCTATCTTTTGTTTGGATGTTTCAGTGACCCCTATTTTATTTGTAGCAAAGCCCTTCTTCTCCACCAACCTCTTCCAATTAAAAACTGAAAGAAAAAAACTATCCACACAGATAGGCTTTCTGGGGATGGTGGAACAGGGTGTACCTGCTGTCATGTCAAATAACTAAATAGACTTTAGGCTTTCAAGGATGTCTTAAGTTTTGCCATGGCCAAATAACATTTAATGCCTCAATCCCAGATATCCAAGATACAATTTTACTGATACTGTCATATATGACTAATGACCAATCTTTTTTTTAACCCCCTTTTTTTCAAGAGCCATACCCAAAGCAGGGCCAGTAATGTGAGAAAGACTGTTTTTCCAAGGACTTTTAGAATTGTCTCCATCCTGCTCTGAGAGGTAGTAGTCAAGATGGTTATATGTTTTAATGTGACCAACACATGCTGCTGCTTCAGCTATGCTGGCCGGCCTGCCCTGGCTGCTTCCCCACAAGAGGTGTTTCCTTAGATGATGACTGTGGGGACCAGACTGGAAGTAGGACCAATGGTTTGGGAGGGAGTACTATTATTCCTATACTATTCCCACAGGATCTTGGATTATCTCCTGTGGGGTCTGAGGGGAGATTGTAGGTGAGGTGTAGCAGTGGTTTGACTTGGTTGTTACATGTCATCACTTATCACTCCCTCAGGGTGTTTTGTTGTTTAAGTTCCTGCAATATCATCGATGATCAGTGCAGTAACCAGTTATGACTCCACAAAACTGGTGAGTCATGCTTCCTGTCTCTTGGCAGAAAGGTGATAGATTCAAGGTACAAAATGAGGCATAACTTTTTTTTTCCAGAAACGGCCTATTAATGGATTTGTTTGTATGATTATTTGTAACAAAAAAGGGACTTTTATTTTTTGAGGGGTGGCAGAGTTAGAGAGGAAATAAAGTGATAATCATAATGATATTAAATCAAAAAAGAAAGAAAAGAGCAGAATTATTTTTTTTAAAAACTGAAGAGAATAAAAAAGGTTCTAAAGGGGACACAGAAAAGCATGGTAGTGATGAAACTACCATATTATATTTGAAATATACAAAATTTTTAAAAGCTGTGCACAATGGAGATTCATGGTTTCATGTGTAGTTTTCTTTTTCTTTTGCCCATCATTTAGGGAAATATTCATCAAAGTTAAAGATTCTATGTCTAAATTTTGTACAACTCATAAGCATAAATAAGTATTGTACTTTGTCAAAGGAATTCGTCTGCATATGTTAATATTGTTGAAAGGAAAAATCTTTATTAGGGCCTTATCCTGATAAATAGTCAGGCTCAGGAAAATATAACAAAAGGATTTTATTCTTACATATAAGACATGCATATTGTATGGGCCTGATCCCAAGCTCAAGCTGTGCTTTACCTTTTAAAGACAAACTTTGGTAACAAGAGAAGTCAATTGTTATAGGCTGAAATTACAAAACTTTATGGTCTAGTATTGCATCAGTGTTGAGTTTATAATCCAAGTAGGATGCTAATTTCTAAGGAGAATCAAAGCACATGTGGCTGTTATGCTGGGCCTGGCAGAAAGAGCAGCTTCCCTAAGAGAGAGTTGTCACCTTTACCTGTGTAGCTCTCCCCCACACCTGTGGTGTGAGAGGGTTGTCACATTTACCTGTGTAGCCCCCATCACATACATCTGTTAAGAGGATGGAAATCATGGTTACATTCAGATTTACATGGTTGTAGTGGATAAATTCTTCAATATAGTTATGTGGTATAGGATATTTTTAATTTGTTTATTACTTCTCTAATACTGAACCATCCTTGCATCCCTTCTACAAAATCAACTTGACTGTAGTGAATAATTTTTTATATATTCATAAAAGATATTGGTATGTAATTCTCTTTCTTTTCCTTATCCTTCCCTGGTTTGGATATTAGGACTATATTTCTCCCATAAAAAGATTTTATGGGACTTCTGGGAGCCGAGGTGGCAGATAGCGGTAAATCAATGTATAACTCTCACATTCTCACCTTCACACAGTCATAAAATAGAGCTCCAAAACAAATCCTGAAGCAACAGAAGAAGCAAAAAGATGGGATGAAACAATCTCCAAGAAACTTGGAAGATTGTCAAAAAAGGTACATCTCACTTGGGTGAAGGGAGAATGTGGTCCAGGATGGGAAGTGTCCCAGCAACCCGTAGCAGGTCTCACCCCAGAAAACTAGTAGGAGAACCTGAGCCCCAATGTGGTAGAGCAGGCAAATGCTAACACCAGGATCCCCACATGCCTTAACATAGCCAGGGGACCAGCACACTCCAGCTCCAAGAACCACCATAAGCTGCAGCACAGCCCCAGGCAAACAGGTATAGATGCTAATCCTACAGTTGTCTGAACAAACAGGAACCCACCAGCCAGAGCTAAGCACACACCACAGCATCATGTGATGTCATGTGTCATCACATGTGGTGACATGTTATTTCATGTGTGCAGTCATGTGATGTCATGCATGGCATCACATGGCACAATTTGGCACACATCACAGTGTCATGTGGTGGTGTGTGCTGTCATATGTGGTGACATGTGATGTCATGTGTGTTGTCATGTGGTTCATGCATGGTATTGCATGGCGTAATTTGGTGCACACCACAGTGTCATGTGATGTTGTGTGTCATCATATATGATTGCATGTGATGGCATGTGTGGTGTCATATGATGCCATGTGGTGATGTGTGATGGCATGTGGTGTCTGCAATGTCATATGTGATGTCATTGGTGGCATGTGATATCATGTGTGGTGACATGTGGTGTCATGTGTGATGGCGTGTGATGTAACGTGGTTGCATGTCATGTGGTGACACCATCCTGACACAATGTCATGGGGTGACATGTGATGTCATAGATGATGATGTGTGGTGCCATGGGTGATGACATGCGATGTCATGGGTGATGACATGTGATGTTTATAAGTAGACCAGAAAGAAACAATTCATATATCAGGGAGTCACAATCAGGATCACACAGGACTTGGCAGCTGCAACCTTAAATGATCAGAGGATGTGGAATATCATATTCCAGAGGTCAAAGGAGTTAGGACTACAACTGGGAATCACTTACCTGGAAAATTCAAGCACAGTACATCAAGGGGGAAAATGGTCATTCAATGATATATAAGGATTTCAAGACTTCCTAAGGAGAAGACCAGAACTAAATCAAAAATTTGACTTCCAATATCAAGACCCAAGAGAACATAAACAGGAAAAAGGGGAAAAAAACATAACGGATTCAATAGAGCTAAACCATTTGCATCCCTATATGGAAAGATGGTATTAAAAATTGTATCACCTATGGTACAGATAGAAAGAATACACATAGAAAGAGGGTACTGGTATAAGGGGAATTTGAGGGAATGACATTTTTAAAAAGAGTTCCATAATGTGTTTTTTTGGGGGTTTTGAGAATAGATATTTATTGTCCATTAAAAGTTTGATTGAAGGGGCGGCTAGGTGACGCAGTGAGTAGAGTGCCGGCCCTGGAGTCAGAAGGACCTGAGTTCAGAGCCAGCCTCCGACACTTAATCCACACAAACAAAAACCTAGCCGTGTAACCTTGGGCAAGTTACTTAACCCCAATTGCCCTAAAGGGGCGGCTAGGTGGCGCAGTGAGTAAGAGCGCCCGGCCTCGGAGTTGGGATGACCCGAGATCAGATCCGGCCTCAGAAAATGAGCACCCACGCATAAATAATGACTAGCCGTGTAACCTTGAGCAAGTTACTTAACCCCAATCGCTTAAAAAAAAAGTTTGATTGAATTCTCCTATAAATCCATGTGGTCTGGATTTTTTCTTTGTTAATACCTTTACAATTAGTTAAATTTCCTTTTCCAAAACTGAATTGTTTAAGATTGTGGTGTCAAACTCAAATGAAAATTGGATCCGTGCTGGCTGCATTTGATTTAGAAAACCACAAATTAACATGATCTATGTTGTATTCCATTTTAATTTATTTTTTATTTAAAAATTTTCCAATGCATTTTAATCTGGTGTCAGCCTCACTACAGAGTCTTACTGATGGTTGGGGCCCTATGAATTTGACACTTGGGTTTATGATTTGCTCTCTTAATTTTGGTATTTTATATTCCAAAATAGTCATCTATTTCTTTTGTTTTAATTATACTGGTATATTGTTATTATTCCAGCTAATCCTTTAAATTATTTCTCTGTTTTTTATTTCAGATCACTATTAATAACAGAAATATAGATCAAAACAACTCTGAGGTTTCACCTCACACCCAGAAAATTAATAATGATGACAATAGATGGAAATAGTCAATGTTTGAAGGACTATGGGAAGACAGGCATGCTAATATGTTATTGATGGAGCTGTGATTTTTCTTTACTTACATAAATTTTTTCATTTTTTAATTCTAAATTTAATAAACACCAAAGGAAATAGGAATTTCCACGTACAAATTATGACAAGAGATTATACATAAAACTGTAGGTCTCTATTTTGTACAGCTCACTTTTTATTTAAATGTGACATACATATAACGTTTAAACATATATTGTGTGTTTGAGGTTTTTTCTCTTTCTGTTCTCTTCTGTGCTTTTTTTTAGAAAAAAATGCTTCAGTGGTCCTATTTTCATTCCTTTTTCTTTATAAGTATTTTAATTCTTTTCTCTTTTTTGACTGTCCTGTCTCTATCTCTCATGTCCCACCTACTTCCAATTGAAAAATAAGGGGAAAAAAACTCCTTGTAATAAATATGCATATGAAGAAAACCAGATTCCTACACTGATCTTGTCAGAGAATATGTCTTATTTTGCATCTTGAATCCATTAGATAACTGTCGGTAGGCAAGTAGTATGCTACATCATCAGTCCTCTGGAATCATGGTAGGTGGTTGCGTTAAGTAGAGTTTAAGCACTCTACTTTCAAAGTTGTTTATTTTTACAGTGTTGTTGTGATTATATAAATATGTTCTACTGGTTCTTCTCATTTCATAAAAAGCTCCCCAAGTTTCTGTGAAACCATCCCTTTCATCATTTTTACACATTTTACGCAATAGCATTCTGTTGCATTTATATAGCAAAACTTGTTTAAGCATTCCTCAATTGATTGGCACCTCTTTAGTTTTCAGTATTTTTATACTACAAAAAGAGATGCCATAAATATTTTTGCACATGTGGGTCTTTTTCCTCTTACTCTGATCTCTTTGGAGCATAGGCTTAGTAGTGGTCTTACTGGGTCAAAAGAGTAGAAAATGAATATTTAATGAAATAGAGGGTTTTGTGTCTTTTTGTGATTTGGGGTGTAGAGTTCCAAAGTGCCTTCCAGAATTTCTGGACCAATTCATATCTCCAGCAGCAGTAAGCCTCTTTTCTTTATCATTTTTTTTTGTCATCTTTGCCAATCTTTTAATCAGTGTGAGGTAGAATCTCAGTTGTTTTCATTTGCATTTTTCTAATTATTAGTGATTTGGAGAATTTTATATAGAGTTGTTGGCAGCTTGGATTTCTTCCTTTGAAACCTATATATTTATATCCTTTACCCCTTTATCTAGTCCCCAAGAGTTGCTGTTACTCTTATGTAACTGATTCAGTTCCTCATATTTCTTAGATATGAGATTTTTATCACAGAAATGTGCTGGAAAGAGTTTTTCCTATTTGTCTGTTTCCCTTCTAATTTTAGCCACATTGGTTTTGTTTGAATAAAAACTTTAGTTTTATGTAATTAAAATTGTTCCATTTATCTCCATCATTCTCTTTATTCCTTGTTTGGTAATGAATTCTTCCCCCTATTCAAATCTAAAAGATAGTTTCTTCTTTTACTAAATTTTCTTATGCCATCACCTTTTATGAAGAAACTAGGGAAAGAGATGGAGTTTGGTTAACATAAGTGCTCCTTAATTCAAGTAACCTGTTTCCATTCTTTTTCTCCCCTTACCCTGCCCCAAATCATAGGATTTTTACTCCTTCTTTCTTTTAATTCTCCCTTCACATTACTCCAAACTCCAATGTAGGAGTTTGTTTTGCTTATGATCATTCCCTCACTCATTCCCAGCCATCTTCTTAAATTCTACTTTTCCCTTTCCCTGTCTTCTCCTATTTCCCTATTGAAATTACACATAACTCTTTGTGTATGTGGGTATATGATTATATTGAACCTTCTTTTGACCAGTTTTGGTAAAAGTGAGTTTAATTGAATGACCATTTCCTTTGTCCCTTCCTAAGATGTATATAGACCCTTCATCTCATCCAACCCTATTATATAAATAGTAAGTTTCCCTCCCCTTTCTCCTCCTTTTTGTTCTAATATATTTCCCTATTTCTTTAATTTCCTTCTTTTCCTATATAGCTAACAGAAGAATCACCCACAAGCTCTCTTGCCTATCTTATCGATCTTTCCCTATGACCCTTAAAGACATCAGGGCTCTGAGAAGACAATTTTTTCTCCCTCAATTGTGATTCAAATAATTCATTATTACTTATCAAATGTATTTACCTTGCTGTATTTCTCTTGCCTTTTGCATTTTCATTCCAAAGATTTTGCTGATTTATGACCTTTTCATTAGAAATGTTTAAAAATCCTCTATTTTGTTCAATATCCATTTTCTTCGTGTCAGACTATACTCATTTTTGTTGGATATGTTATTCTTGGTTTTCAAGTACTTTCTAAAATTCCCCCTTCTAAACTGAAAATTTTAGAAGGGTCCATGAACCCAGTCCCTCTGATTCCAGATCCCAAACTCATTTCATTGAACTGAGACATTCTTGGACCTTATAGGTATTCTGCTCGTAGTACCAACTCTATGAATGTTGTTGATTCACTCTAGTAGTAGAGTGTCAAGATGGAGTTAATCTGTCAAGATAAAAAGGTATTAAACTCAGAAAAATATATTAACATGTCTTCTCCCTAAAGTTAATTTTCTTGGATATGTTTTGCTTGTTTGTTTTGTCTTAGGTATGTTACCTCCAACAAGTGGAGAGGCATATATCTGTGGGTATGAGATCTCCAAGGCCATGTTTCAGATCCGAAAGAGAATGGGTTTTTGCCCCCAGTATGATATCTTATTTGATCAACTGACAGTAATTGATCACCTTTATTTCTATGCTCAGGTAAGCCAGAGAAATATTTCCCCCTTCTCTTATATAACTTTAGAGCTGGAAGGGGCCTCATTGTTCCATTAATTAATCCAAACCTCTTATTTTACAGATGAGGAAACTTGGGGCCAGTACTTAAGTCATTTGTCTACCATCATATACTTAGTAGTAGATAGGGGATTTGAACTGTGGGTCTTTTGACTCCAAATCCTTTGATCTAACCACTGTATTATGCTTCCTCTTAGTTTTGTGACATAGAAAGTTTAAGAGACATAGTTTCTGGGTAATTAATCATTTTAATAATCACATTAGCATGTAATTAATAAAAGGGCAAGTGGCATTCTCAAATGCCAAAGACCCTTCATGGAACCCACTCAATATTCTTGGAAGAGTAAGTGTTCCTGAGGGTGGAAATCAACTTGGATTGGTTAACAAGTGAAAAGAGGGGGGCAGAGCCAAGATGGCAGAGTAGAAACAGCGCGTCCAAGGCACTCTCCCCCCAGATCACCTCCAAACTATGTAAAAGGGGACTCTGAACAACTTCTAGAGCCCCAGCATCCACAGAAAGACACAGAGAAGCTAACCTCCCTCTGAGGACAGCCCAGCAGCCCTGCAGGAAGGACCAGTACAGTGCTCTGGGAGCCGGCAGTGCAGCGCACAGCACGCAAAGAGCAGAACCCAGGTCCGCATGAGCCACGGTTTTAGCCCCAGGGTGGCCGGACCAGCAGCCAGTTGGAGGGACCCCAGAACACCAGCAGCTGTGGCGATTCCTGAATTATCAACACAGACATGCCTAGGACAAAGTGAGACGTTAGTGCCCTATGGACTTTGGGACCAGTATTTGGGAACGCGTCGGCTTCCTTCCCTAGGGGCTAGAAGCCTCTGAGGAGACACGCCCTTTTGCAGCTTTCAGTAGCAGCTCCAGCTCCTGGCCTGCGAACTGTAGGGAGATCCAGCGATCAGTCTTGGGGGGTAATCGCTCTTGCTTTAACCTCCCTGGATCTGGATTGTGGTCTGGGGTGGAGGTTGTGGGGTGGGTATCCAGCTTGCCAGAACCGGAAGTTGTGAAGACCCCAGCTTTGGGATGGAAGCTCCCCTGTCTGGTGGCAGAGTCCTACTGTGGCAACAAGCCCAAAAGTCAAGTAATTAAGTGGCAACATGCCAAGGCAAAGGAAACAAAATAAACAGAAAAATGAAACATTAGACTCCTATTTTGGGGGCAAAGAGGATCAAAGCATGGAACAGGAAGAGGACTGTGAGGTCAGAAATCCTGCTCCAAAAGCCCCAAAGGAAAATATGAGCGGGTTACAGGCTATAGAGGACCTTAAGAAGGACTTTAAAAATCAAATAAGAGAAGTGGAGGAAAAATTGGGAAGAGAAATGAGAAGGATGCAGGAAGAGTATGAAATGAGGGTCAACAGCCTGACTGAGGAAAACAACACCTTAAAAAATAGACTAACTCAAATGGCAAAGGAGGCCCAAAAGGGCAATGCAGAGAAGAATGCCTTAAAAAGTCGAATTTGCCAGATGGAAAAAGAATCTCAAAAGTTCACTGAGGAGATTCATTCCTTCAGAGTTAGACTGGAGCAAATGGAAGCTAATGACTTTATGAGAAATCAAGATGCTGTTAAGCAGATCCAAACAAATGAAAGAGTAGAAGGCAATGTGAAATATCTCATGGGAAAAACCACTTACCTGGAAAATAGATCCAGGAGAGACAATTTAAAAATTATTGGACTACCTGAAAGCCATGATCAAAGAAAGAACTTAGAAATCACCCTTCAAGAAATTCTCAAGGAAAATTGCCCTGATGTTTTAGACCCAAAGGGCAAAACAGAGGTTGAAAGAATCCACAGATCACCTCCTGAAAAAGATCCCAAAAAGAAAACTCCCAAGAATATTATAGCCAGGTTCCAGAATCCCCAGATCAAGGAGAAAATACTCCAAGCAGCCAGGAAGAAACAATTTCAATATTGTGGAAACACAATCAGAATAGCACAGGACCTGGCAGCTTCTACAGTGAGGGATTGAAGGGCATGGAATATGATATTCCAGAGGGCAAAAGAGCTGGGACTGAACCCAAGGGTCACCTACCCAGAAAAACTGAGTATTTTGTTTCAGGGGGAAATATGGCCATTCAGTGGAAGAGAGGACTTTCAAGCATTCTTGAGGGAAAAACCAGAGTTGAATAGAAAATTTGACATCCAGACACAAGAAGCAAGAGATGCCTGAGAAGGTAATCAGGGAAAAGAAATCAAAAGGAACTTATTTACATTCCTACATGGAAAAGCAATAACTGTGACTGATGAAACCTTTCTCAGTATGAAAATAATGGAAGAAGGGTATATGGTCATATGAATACATATGTGAATGTGTGTATATATGTTTACAGTTATACATGGAGAGAGGGCATAGGTTGAATTTGTTGGGAAGGGATGATACTTAAGGGGTGAAGCTAAGAGGTGAGAGAGGAAAGTGGCAAGAGGAGATGGGGAGAGACATGGTAGGGTAAACCATCTCATGTAGAAGAAGCAAGGGGAAGTGGCTGCAGGGGAGGGGAAGAATAGGAAGGCAAAAAGGCAAAACCACATTCTCACTGAATTTGGCTCAGGGAGAGAATGACATGCATACTAAATGGGATATCTCAACTTGCAGTAGAAGAGGGGAAAGGAGGATGAGAGGGGGGATGATGGAGGGGAGGGCATTCTGGGGGGAGGGGAGGTTGGAAGTACCCACTGTCAAAGAGGGACAGGATCAAAGTAGGGAATGGACCAGGTGGGGGGGGGGTGGGATGGGTGGGAGGGAATTATAAGCAGCCTTTTACAATATATCTACTATGGTAATGTTTTGCATAGCTAGACATGTACAACACATACTGAATTACTTATCTTCCCAGAGGGAATGAGGGACAAGGGAGGAAGGGAATGGATCTGGAATTCGAGGTCTTAAAATTAAATGTTTCAAATATATATAAATACTATTATTAATACTCTTTTGCATGTAATTGGGAGATAAGATGTGCAGGCATTGGGGCACAGAGATTCACCTTGCTCTAATGGAAAAGTTGAAGGGGGTATGGGAGAAGATATGGGAGAGAGCAGATTGGAGGAAGTGATATCTTGTGGGACTGCTATTCTGGGATGGTGGGTAGGGGAAAAACAGGGAAAAAAAAATTGTAACTCAAAATCTGGCAGAAATGAATGATGTAAACCAGAAGTTAATAAAGCATTTGGTTAATAAAAATTTAAAAAAATTTAAAAAAACAAGTGAAAAGAGAATGAATATTATAATGAGAAGTGGGCCTATTCTAAGGAGGGACTGGGGAGACTTAACTGAATATATCACTCATTGACAAAGAGAAACTATCTCAAGCCACACTGACCCCAGCCTTAGAGAATCTAGCCTGCCTCAGTGGAACACAATGGGCCAGAGTTCACCCTAGATTAAATTATTTCTAAGATTCTCTAGTTGGGTGGATTAACAATTCCAAAATTTCATATCATCATTCATCTTGCCCTTCACAGAACTAAGCTTTGACCTAATCTCCAAAGGAGGAAAGGAAAAAAATTCCTTTTTCTCAGTTAAAATGTTTAGTGATGTGGCTATGGAAGGAAGGCTTGCTACATTTCAAAATATATTTTCTGAAGGACTATCTTTCTATAACAAAGTACGATGGGGAAGGTGGGAATTTTTAAATAAATTCCTTTTAATGAATACCAAGCAAGTAGCAAGGTTAATAGGATCAAAATCTCAGAGTAATTAGACTTTATAGGAACTATTAAGAATAGTGATAAGGGGCAGCTAGGTGGCACAGTGAATAGAGCAGCGCAACCCTGGAGTCATGAGGACAAAAAGCAAAAAAAAAAACAAAAACAAAACCTAAGGAACATTTTACTAGTGTAGTAATGTTACGGTACTTATACAGTCATTTGAGCAAATCAGATTTTAAACTCATTGTTCATATATTTTTTTCTGAAGAATGTCACATTTTACTGTTTTAAATGACTGAGGTATTATGCCAGGTCTCTTATTTCTTATTTGATAAGGTTTAAATTTTCTTAAATAACTTTTTGGTAATCTTTGTTTTTATCTCATCTACATTTCCCATTGTCTTTCTTCTCCCTCCCAAAGAGCCATTCCTTAAAATAAATTATACGAAATAGAAAAGAAAAAAAATTGGCAAACTAGCCAACATTAAAAAAATTTGACATCATATGCAATGTTCCATAACTACGGGCATCCTCCTCTAAGATTTGTCATTATAATTGCACAGAGTTCACTTTTTGTTTTGTTTTTTCCATTTTCCATTGTTGTAGTCATTGTATGTATTGTTATCCTGCTCCCACTTAACCTGAGTTTATATTCATATAAATTTTCTTATGCTTCTCTTTTTTTTCTTTTCAGAGAGGGGGGAGGCAGGGCAATTGGGGTTAAGTGACTTGCCCGAGGTCACACAGCTAGTTTTTGTGTTAAGTGTCTGAGGCCAGATTTTAACTCAGGTTCTCCTGACTCCAGGGCTGATGCTCTATTCACTGTGCCACATAGCCACCCCTTTTTGCTTCTCTTTATTCCTCACATTCATCATTTCTCATGGCATAATAATACTCCATTACATTCATGTTTCCCAATTTATTTAGCCATTTCTTCATCAGTAAGCATCTACTTTATTTCTAGTTCTTTGTTTTTACCAGAAATGCTTCTGTAAATATGGAGATGTCCTTTTGTCTTTAGCATCCTAGCTATATTCCTAGCATTTTCTGAGCAGAAAGGTATGGAAATTTGAGTCAATATTTTAGCATAGTTCCATATTGTTATCCAGAATGGTTACAAATCTACCAGCAATACTAATATATTGTAAAGTGTGCCCATCTTTTCATAAAAGGAAGGTGCTTTTTAAACCACAATCGCTAACTTAGATGCATTCTGAGACAGAGAAGACTAGTAGAGTCAGAAATGACATGTAGGTGCTTTTATGTTTTCAGCTGAAAGGATTGACTCTGAAGGAATGCCATAAAGAAGTAGAGCAGACCTTGAAATGTTTCAGCTTGGAAGAAAATCGCAATGACATTTCAAAGTTACTGACTGCAAGCATGAAGCGAAAGCTCAGCCTTAGCATTGCACTCTTAGGAGACTCCAAGGTACAGAAAGTGGTTAAAATGCATCCCTGTCACTGTTTCATCAGAAAAAAAAATCAACTGACATAAAATAAGTGAGCTGAATCTAATATGGAGTTGTCCTCTAAAGGGGGCCTCCCAGGATGTCCTCAGTGAAGAGATGCTTTCATGGTATGCTTGGAGTAAGTTGACTATATTGTGAAGTACCCAGTGTTTTACTGAGTCTGACTGTAGCTTATTCTGACTGTGGTGACTGTACTTGGGCAAGTGATTTAAGTGCCTTGTGCTCAGCTTCCTGGGAAATTAAAAGCACAAAGCAAAACCAAGGTAGGCTCCATCCACATTGAGTATCTGCACATGAGGCACAGCACTATTTACCAATGTCTTTCTGGTCTGCAGGTAATCATTCTGGATGAGCCAACGTCTAGGATGGACCCAGTCACCAGAAATATCACCTGGGATCTTCTTCAGCAGCATAAACAAGGCCACACCATCTTGCTGACTACCCACAACATGAATGAGGCTGACATGCTGGGTGACCGAATTGCCATCATGGCCAAGGGGGAACTGCAGTGCTGTGGCTCCTCACACTTCCTCAAACACAAATATGGTCTCTCCAGCTTTTTTTTCCTTTCTGATGCATCCTTCATGATGCATCATTTGACAGTGATGTCAAACTTCTCTATGTAGCTGACTTTTCTTGGAGTTTCTCAAAAAGGCCCTGAAAATAGAACAAAGGGAGAGGGAGCAAGAGCAGAACTTCCTGGATGTGTGTAAGCTCCCTTTTTAGGGCTCTCTAAGCCAGAAGGGATTTCAAATTTAGTTGAGGGTAAACTAACCAAAGGGTTGTTTTTTTTTCTTTAATTCGTTGGACTCAGAGTTTGAAGGGACTGTAGCATAAGAGGGAAAAAGCCAAGCAAGCAAGAAATGAAGAAGTAAATAGGGTGAAACAAAGACCTTTGTGGATGAGTGGAGAATAGGAGAGATTGGAGCCAGCATAGCATTCTATTTGTTGAATTCTGCCATCACAGTTTCAGGCATTCAGTCCATCAAAAAGCATTTTTAAACACTTCCACAGTCAGGCACTATGATAAACACTGGTGATACAAAGAAAGGCAAAAGGCAGTCCCTGCTGTCAAGCTCATAGTCCAATGGGGAGATGGAATGCAAACTATGTACAAACAAGCTAAATACATAAGAAATAAGGCACTAAAATTAAGAGATATTTGATGGAATTCCTGTGGAAGGGTGAAATTTTATATGGCACTTGAAGGAGACCAGGGAGGTCAATAGAGCAGAGGAGGGAGAGTATTCAAGGGATGGGGGCAGCCAGTGAAAATGTCCAGATCTGAGATAAAGAGTATATTGTTCAAGGAAGAGTAAAGAGGTCAGTGTCAATAGATTGAAGAGGAAGTGGGTAGTGGAATACAGTGTAAGGTGGAAGAAGATTGGAGGGGTTGAGGGGGAGGTGTTTATGAAGGACTTTGAACACCAGGCATTATTTTATATTTTATCACAGAGGTGATGGGCCTTGGCAACAGATTAGGAAGGGGAGGATGGTGAGAGAATCAAGAGTCGGAGATGCCATCTAGGTTGCCTGGGGAATAAGGAGGATGGGGGTGCTTTTGACAGTAATGGAGAAGTCTGAAAGTAGGAAAGGTCTTATGGAAAAGCTAATAAATTCCATTTTGGACATGTTGATATGTCTATGAGATATCTAGTTGCTGATATCTAATAGGCATTTGGAGACAAGAGATTGTAGGTCAACAAAGATCTTAGAGCTGGATAAGGAGATTTGAGAATCATCACTATGAAAATGGCAATTTAATTCGTGGGAGCTAATGAGAACACCAAGTGAAATAGTATAGAGGGAGAAGAGAAGACAAAGTCCCATGGTTAGTGGGCTGTGGTTTGTTCTTTGTTCTCAAAGAAGACCATAACATCAGGGAGATGATGACATGACTTGTATTGGATTGAAGGGAGGGAAGGCTGTGCAAAGTCACCAGCCTTAGGTTCTCCTCCAGAGTCATCTGGGTCCAGTAGCCAATATCCGTCAGGATGACAGGAGAGGGCCAAGAGGTTAGTAGGCATGACCTGGATGAAGGTCTAGTGAAAAAGACTTAGAAGATGTCATCAGATAGGTAGGTGGAGAGAATAGCTTCCCAAAAACCTAGTGAGAAGGGAATATCAAGAAGAAAAGGGTGATTGACAATGTCAGAGATTGCAGAGACCTCAAGAATAAGGATTGAGAAAAAGGCTATTAGATTTAGTAAACATCTCTGTTAAGTTTGAAGAGAGCAATTTGGATAGAATAAGAATAGAAGTCAGATTGAAGAGAGTCAAGAAGAGACTAAGAGGAGCTAAAGTGAAGTACAGTCTTCTTAAGGAGTTAATCCATAAAAGACAGGAAAGATATGGAATGACAGCTGGGATGGAAAGATCAAGTGAGGGCTTTTTGAGGATATTTGTAGGCATTATAGAAGGAGTCAGTAGGCAGGGACAGATTGAAGATAAGTGAGAGAGTGGGGGTGCAAAAGGTGGCAATACGTTGGTGGAGATACAATGGAGTGGGATCACTTGTTCAGGTTTGGCCTTGACAGGGAAAAGGGTCACTTCTTCATGTGAGGCAGTGCTGCAGCTTCATGGTATGTTGTGGCAGCACTGTCTAAAAAGAATTCAGAGTCATACCGCCTCTAATCCAAGTATAGGCATTTATTAAAATTAGTGCCTTTCATGAAGCAGGCTAAGTTTCAAGAGGAACAAACAACTTAGTAAGAACACAGGAAAATTTATAGGGTGTTAATGGTGATTACACAACAGAAACTATGAATATTAAAAAGGCAAGAGGGATTTGTTAAGGGATTAGGTAATGAGGAGGGATCCCTTTTTTGGTTCAATGGTCAGACATCTAGTTGTGCTGCTTTCTGATTGCCTAGCTCTTGTGGGCCTATCTGGTCAAGATGGATAGTTAGGTATTATGATCCTGTCTTGGGCTAAATCGATGATGTAATTGTGATTGAATATAAGATTACACACCTGTTCAAATATGTGAATTAGATATGGAGGCAGTGGCTAGCTAGGGGCAGTGGCTGTACTGAGTTTGGGGGCCTGTTGTGTGGCTCAAGTCAGATTGTATGGTTAAATTGGAACCTGCCTGTTTGATGGGGCCCATAAAGAAATTTGAATATTGGGGCTGGGAGCAGCTTTATTAGGATTCCATTAGTAGAGGTGAAGAAGGAGAGTAAGCAAAGGTACCTGGGTGATAGAAGATAAAGAAGAGGGGAGGAAGAGGGAGCTTTTGATGAGTGGCCTAATTTTTTTCCCAGTAAAATATGATGCAAGGTTTTCATTGGAAAGGGTGAGGTCAGGGGGGAGACATGGAAGTTTAAAGAGGGATGAGCTGACCACCAGTAACAGAGGTGGTCACTGAATTCAGAGCCAGGGATAGAATCCCAGGATTTGCTGGTGACCATCAAAGATAAAGAGGGCTATGGTGAATCTTTTTGGTAACAGTGCACAGCATCTTCTTCACTGAAATGAAGTTTACTATTTGAACCATTGTTTGGTTTTTTGCACAGTTGGCAGGATGTTTCTTTAGAGCCCTTTGGTTTAAGTGTTCATCATTTATCTCCAAATATTCATCAGGGAGTTGTGGTGAATTGCCTTTATAAAGTCATCACCAGTCTCTGGAACTACTCTTCAAAGAGGCAAGTTGAATGATTAATGTGGAAATATGTTTAACATGATTGCACATGTATAACTTACATCAGATGGTTTGCCATCTTGTGGAGTGTATTAACAATGCAATATTCACTATGCCTATGGCAATTATAAATAGGCTTATGTGGTTATTAATCACAAAATATATCAGTCTCTCTATATGGGGGATAAAGCCGGAGAATTTATTAAAATACCAAATAACCGAGTCCCAAAACCAGAAAGTCAAGGCCATCAAGATAGTTATGAAATTGGCACCAGTAGTTAACATAGTAAACAACCACATTCTTAAGCCTTCAAAACAGAACAGGCTACTTCAGGCAAAGGTCCTTCTCTCCCGACTCTCAGCAACTGCTCAGCGTCCAGGAAGCGTGCTCACAACAGCTCCGGCCCCCCACAGTTCCAGTTCCTGGCAGCCCCCAACAAGAGTCCTTAGCAGAAATTCTGGCTGGCTTAAAAAGAGATTTGGGCCTCGACCTCTACCTTGGCAGTTACTGCTGTTGCTGTGGCCACCAACAGTCCCCAACGGAACTCTAACTCTTCTTCTGCTTCCTCTTGCCCCTCCCCTTCCTGCTATGTCAGCAAGTCCAATGGGGCATGGAAGATCTTTAAATCCCATAACCCTTACATGGAGGGAGGAGAGGAGAAAGGGAGGAAGAAAGATTTAGTACTCAAAATCTTATAAAAATGAATGTTGAAAACTATCTTTACATGGAATTGGAAAAAAATAAGATACTATTTTCTAAAACACACATACACAGAGGCAAATTTCCCATTAAAAATGGACACAAACCATGTTCCTTTATTTGATGATAGTTGGTCAGATCTAAGAGTCTGTCTCTGGCTCCTTACTGACTGCCCCTGGGGAGGGGTAACTGACTGATCACACTCGGAATTTAGTATATAAACTGCTCTGCCTTCAGCCTCCTCAATCTTTCAAGTCACGGTTTTGGTTCTCCACTGCTTGCTTCTCCATCTCTTACTTGCTTGTTTGCTTCTTTGTTAGCCCCTTCAAAGTCTGGTTCAAACAAAAAATAAAGTGAAAAAGTTAGTGGTAGTAAAAGTTGCCCTCAGGTAAGTCTTAAACTCTTTGAAGCTTAAGGAGGACTAGAAAAGGGCTTGCCTGCCTTTAAGCTTTGTCCCTGTCTCCCTTCACTCTGTTTCCAAGCGCTTTTTGAGGAGCTCTAAAAAGGTCATCTGCAATTTATAAACTACTTTCACCATGTGTCTCTTATTCACAAAAATCCACAATTAACTCTTTTATTTGATTTTGAAGGCCCTCTATAAACTGACCTAACTTTACCTCCCCAATCTTATTTGCTTTGTTGGGGAATTCTCCAGGGGACCTGATCAACTAAGGTCTCCCTAGCCCATCTGATGAAATTGGAATATATAATAGTCAGGAAACATAAGCAGTGAGTGAAAGAAGTGTTTTGTTTTGTTTTTTCATTTCTTCTTTAGAAGGAGTGAAGGTCTTTAGTTAACTTCTGAAGGATCATCAATGCCCCAAGGTGTCCCTTCAAAAACAACCCATTCCCTGAAGACGCAATGGAGATAGCTAGCCAGCCACCGGAATTATAATGCCATCAAAAAAAGCCAATTAAAGAATTTCTGTATTCCTTCTAAAGGAGAAATTAAAAAGAACTTAGTTGTTCAGTCATGTCCAACTTTTCATTACCCTATTTGGAGTTTTCTTGGCAAAAATACTGTTAATAGTTTTTCATTTACTTATCCACCTCATTTTATAGATGAGGAACTGAGGCAAACAGACTGAAGTGACTTGCCCAGGGTCACAAAGTATCTGAGGCCAGATTTGAAATCAGGAAGATGAAGACTCCCTGACTCTATACCACCTAGCTGCCCCAAAGAAAAAGAAACACCTATGAATATTTTGTCTAATATTTCAATATTCTTGGTTTCTCTTACCTACCCCTTCTATCCATTAAATGGGATATATATCGAGACAACTTAATGGATTGGGACTCTTCACACCTACCTCCTATCTCTCTTCATCCCTGCCCCAGCATCTATATCATCAGTAGACCCTTCTTTCCTACTCAAATAGGACTTTTCACTAGGCTCACAAAATAACTTGTTTGTCCCCACCTCTTTGTCATTGCTCAATTCGTTGTTTTGTTGTTGTTGTTGTTTTTTAAAGCATTTGGGGTTAAGTAACTTGCACAAGGTTACATGGCCAGTTATTTTTGTGTGGGTGTTAAGTATCTGAGGCCAGAACCAATCCTGGGTCCTCCCAAATGGGGGGCGGGGGCGCTCTTCCTCATTGCACCACCTAGCCGCCCCAATTGCTCGATTTGTTATGCTATCCTGGAATACATTCCTATCTCCAAATTGATTGATTGTGGATTGGTAATTAAAGGAGGAAAAGTCTGGAAGCCAGGCAGCTGTACCTGCAATTGGGAAGAAAGTTTGAAAACCAAGCAGTTTGGTTATATGAATAAATCTCAAGTTTAGGAACATTTGTTAATAAGCAAGGGATTATCTTCCCTAGTTATATCTCTCTTCACTGTAGCATTTATTAGGTACAGGTTTCTATAGCAGGAGTTTGCTTTGTAGATTCATAGTTTTTTGATTATGAGAATCCTAACCCTAAGTTAGGGTATCTGAAGTCAGTTCCCACCTGAGGAGTAGAAGTCACATTAGCATCATTTAGAGATTTCACAAACCTGATTTTTACATCAAAATTGAAATAACAACTCACATGTAAGTGCTAAAAGGTTTTCCCCACTGAAATTCTATCTAGGTAGAGAAAGTCCCTATTTTACACATAAGCAAACAGAGGTTTGCAGATGTAAAGTTATTTTCTCCATAGTCACATACTTGGTCCCGTGTCAGTGGTGAGTGGTGGCTGTAGAATTCAAATCCAGTCCTCCTGATCCCATATCTAGGTCTTTTCATAGAACAACAAGGAGATTATCCATCTCTCCTAAGGAGCTCACCTTACTCAAACTGTGAGGAGACCAAATGTGAGCTATTGAAAATATTGGAATGAATTCAGCTGTTTCATCTGGTGTTAAAAAAATTTTTTTTCAGGTGCTGGATACCACATGAGCATAGTAAAGGACGTTCACTGTGATGCAGAGCAAGTTAGCCAAGTTGTTTTAAAACACGTACCAAGTGCCACTTTGGAGAGTAACTTGGCAACTGAGTTGTCTTTTGTCCTACCCAAAGAGAATACAGACAGGTAAGAATCTAGAGCCTAATGGTATTTCTACTGCTCAGTGTTCTTACTTGCCTTTCTTGGATTTCTCAGTTTGGCATATGTACCTTCTGATAATCTAGGAATCTTGTCATTACTGCCATATACCCAGCAAGGGCTAATCAGTAAATTTACACATTGGAAAGTCATACATTGCAAATTGCTTCTACTGTCTTCATGGTAGCATAAGAGTAGGAGAGAGTTTACAAATTTCATCCCTATCTCCAAACTGGATAAAAGTAAACAAAAATAGTATTAAAAGGGAGAGAGAAAAAAAAAAAACACTTCCTATAGTTATCCCTTCCACATAGTGGCAGTTTTAGGGGCGTGGGTGCCCCTGCCATCTAGAAAACCCATGTAAAATTTTTTTACCCTCCCTCTGTACCAGAGAAGAAATCTGAATTATTATGATATTTAAAGATAAAATGTGTTGCTATTATACAATACTATACATATATTTTATATATTTCTGAATTTCTAAACTTTTTCTGTGTTGTCTACTTGCCTTCACCTTTCATCTGCAGCTTTGGCAAAACTTGCAAAAATTTCCCATTTAATTTCTTTTACTACCCTACAATATATCAAAACTATGATGGGGAAAGTCACAATGTGGAAGGGATAATTGTATTTGGCTAATTGCTGAAAATAATGTGAAAAACTGAATATTAACCATGGTCGATTACTCTAAAAGAGTTCTACTTAAATTGAATTATAGGTACATCTGATTTTGTAGTTTATTTTATATTCTACTTTATTGAAGTAATTAATTGTCTGAATTAGTTTCTTTGCTGATTCTCTGGAGTTTTTATTTGTAAATATTTTTATTTATAAATGAAGACAATTGGGGCAGCTAGGTGGTGCAGTGAGCAGAGCACCAGCCCTGGAGTCAGGAGGACCTGAGTTCAAATCCAGCCTCAGACACTTAACAAAAAAATCCCTAGCCGTCACTTAACCCCAATTGCCCTATCTTCCCCCCTCCAAAAAGAAAGCAAAAAAAATGAGGGCAATTTCATCTCATCTCAGTCTGTGTTTATGGCTTTAATTTCTTTATCTTTTATCTTGCTTTAGTGTTTTTGCCAGCCCTTTTAGAACTTCATTTAGTGTAACTCTACTCTTGGTTTTTCTTACTTTTATGGTCACTCCTCCTTAGCCTCTTTGGTTCAGCAGTCATTTGTATTGTGTCCTTTAACTATGGGCGTACCTCCAAGTTCTGTCTTGATCCATCTTTTCTCTATTTTGTTTTCTTGATGATCTCTGCAACTCCTGTGAATTTAATCATTTCTCTACAGATGACTACATCTATATATCCAGCCCAAGTATTTCTCCTGAGATCCAGTTCCATATCACCAACTGCTTATTAGACTTTTTAAACTGAATGTCTTAAAGACACTTCAGACTCAGTATGTCTAAGACAGAACTCATTATCAGCCCCTCAAAATCTATCCCTCTACCAAACCTACCTATGTGCCACTATCTTTCCATTCTCCCAGGATTCATAACATTGATGTTATCTCTTGCCCTTATACTCCCTAACCCTATGTATCCAAGCATTTGCCAGACTTTGTCATTTCTATTTGCACAACAATTCTCCCATCCTGTTTTCTCTCCCTCATCCTCTCCCTCTCCCTCTCACTTCCTCTCTCTCTCTCTCTCTCTCTCTCTCTCTCTCTCTCTCTCTCTCTCTCTTCTCTCGCCCTTTTCTATTTCTCCTGTTCATTCAGCCATCACCTTAGTTCTAGCCCTTGTGATCTCTAACAAACACTATTGCAATAGTCCTCCCTACCTCAAGTCACTCCAATTAATTCTCCACATAGCTACCAAAGTGATTTTCCTTAAGAATACTTCTGACCATGGATCTCCCTACTCATTAAACTCCATCAGTTCCCACTTGCCTCAAATATCAAATATAAACTCCTTTCTCTGGCTTTTAAAGCCAGAGGTCACAGTTTGACCTCAGCCTACCTTTCTAGCCCCACTATTTCTTCCCTACATTCTACAACTCAGTCAAACAACTTTTCTCTCAAATGGCAACAATGGAAGAGGCTACCCAGGCATGGATTGACTTTCATAAACATAATCTTGGAGAAAAATCACCATCTGAGAGTTTCTTTCTCCGAATCAACAATTTAGAAAAAGAGATAAAGATTTGGGGATGAATCACATTGTCAGTGTCATCTCCTGTTGACTGTTTATAAAAGTGGAGACCAGAGTTTGACTTTAGGGGTTTTTTATGCTATTTTTGTTTCTTGGTTGTAATAAAATTCATATGTTAAAAAAATCTACTGTGATACATGGTGCAGTGGATAGAGCACCTGTCCTGGAATGAGGAAGACCTGAGTTTAAATCTGGCCTCAGATACGTTGGAGTTGTGTTGCCCTGAGCAAGTCACTTAACCTAGAATATCTCTACTCCCACCCCACCCCCCAAAAAATAAAAGTGGAATAGCTTGTGTTTTTTTTTAAGTGATAAATGAGTGTAGTACTTTGTAAAAGATATATTTCTGCAACATTGATATAATCTTGTGGTTTGGGGTAGTTTTGTTTTAAGTATAAGTTATGTTGTTTTCCAAATGTTAAATTAACTTTGTATCCATTATTTATGTTCAATTTATTCATGGTGAATATTTATTAAGTATACTATAGTCTTTTTTGCTAGAATATCATGTATAATTTTAATCAGTATTCATTAATGATACTAGCTCTCTCACTTTTTTATATGGTTGGTTTTGCTTTATTCCTACCTGATTTACATATTAAACATACCTTTCTTATACAAGAAATTTAGAAAAGTGTTTTCATTCTATTATTGAAAAAATTTTTCAAGCACTAATATGCTAGCATTGATTTTAAACTTTTCAAAATTTAGGTAGAAGTCAACTATAAGCCCATCCAGACTGATTTTTTTTCTTTATGGCTAGTTTAATTTCATTTTTTAAACTGTGTTCTTTAAGATCTCTATGACATTTTCAAATTTGGGTATTTTGTATTTCTTTAGATAATTCTTCATTGTCTTTAAATTCTTAAGTTTTGATAGCATATAATTGTGAGTAGTAGATGTGCTCGTTCTTTTAATTTCTTCTCTGTTGTTTAATTTTATTTTTCATATCTTTTCATCTTCTGACACTCGTGAAAATGACTCCAGTAATGTTGCATCTCTACTCATCCTCCTTAATATTAGTAGCACTTTCTCTCACATCACTTCCAAACATTTCAAAGAATTAATTTTTAGTTTTATTTATCTTTTTTATTATTCATCTTCATATTCTCAAAACTTTGTCCTTAATCCTTGTGTTAGGTTTATTTACTGATTTATTTTCTAGTTGGCTTTTTGTCTAATTGCCTCCCCTATTTCTCCTCTTTGTGTACTTTTTTTAAACACATCCATTATAGTCATCTTATGAAAGAAAGCATAGACCAAAAAAACTCAAGAAAAACAAGAAAATGAAAAAGAAGGTATGCTTCAATCTGTATTCAGACACCATCAGTTCTTTCTCTGGGAATGGATACCATTTTTTATCTAAGTCCTTCAGAGTCATCTTGGATCACTGTGTTGCTGAGAATAGCTAAATAATTCACAGCTGATCATCTTACAATATTGCTGTTACTTTGTCCACAATATAATTCACTTTGCATCAGTCCATGTACATATTTCCAGGTTTTTCTGAGAGCATCCTGCTCATCATTTCTTATAGTACAATAGTATTCCATTATAATCACGTATCACTACTTGTTTAGCCATTCCACAATTGATGGGTATCTCCTCAATTTCTAATTCTTGTTTACTTTTTTTTTTTTAAAGCAATTGGGGTTAAGTAACTTGCTCAAGGTTACACGGCTAGTCATTATTATTTATGCGTGGGTGCTCATTTTCTGAGGCCGGATCTGATCTCGGGTCATCCCAACTCCGAGGCCGACACTCTTACTCACTGCGCCTCCTAGCCGCCCCTTTAGGGCAATTGGGGTTAAGTAACTTGCCCAAGGTTACACGGCTAGGTTTTTGTTTGTATGGATTAAGTGTCGGAGGCTGGCTCCGAACTCAGGTCCTTCTGATTCCAGAGCTGGCACTCTATTCACTGCGCCACCTAGCCGCCCCTCAATTTCTAATTCTTTGACCCCCAAAATAAAAATATAAACATTTTTGTACATATAAGTACTTTTCCATTTTTTTTCTTCTGGGATACAGACCTACTAGTGGTATTGCTAGGTCAAAAGGTATTCATGGCTTTATAGACCTTTGGGCAGAGTTCCAAATTGCTCTGAAGAATGGTTGAATCACTTCACAACTCCACCAACAGTTAATGTCACATTTTTCCTACATCCCCTCCAACTTTTGTCATTTACCTTTTCTGTCCTATTAGCCAATCTAATAGGTAAGAGGTAGTACCTCAGAATTATTTTAATTTGCATCTCTACAATCAGTAGTGAGTTAGAGTGTTTTTTTTTTTCATATGGCTATAAATAACCTTGATTATTTCATCTGAAAACTGATCATATATTTTAATCATTTATCAGTTGGGGAATGATTCTTATTTTTAGTTCCCCATATGTTTAAAAATTAGGTCTTTATTGGAGAAACTTGCTTTAAAATATTTTGACAGTTACTATTGCTAACTGTATTTCCCTCTATTGTGTTCCTCTTCTATTCTCTCTCTCTTTTCATCCTGTCCCTCCTCAGAAGTGTTTTGCTTCTAACTACTCCCTTCCCCAATCTGTACTTCTTTCTATCACACCCCACTCCTCTTATTCCCTTCCCCTACTTCTTTCTTGTAGGGTAAGATAGATTTCTATACCCAATTGAGTGTATATTTTATTTCCTCTTTGAGCCAGTTCTGATGAGAGTAAGGTTCATTCACTTTCCCGTATGTTCCCCTTCTTCCCCTCCACTGTAAAAGCTTTTTCTTGACTCTTTTAGGTGAGAGAATTTATACCATTTCACCTCTCCCTTTCTTCTTTCCCCAGTATTTCCTCTCTCACCCCTTAATTTTATTTTAGATGTCTTCCCTTCATATTCAACTCACACCTGTGCCCTCTCTCTATTTTAACTACTCTAATAATGAGAAAGAACTTATCAGTTGCACATATCATCTTTTCATGTAGGAATGTAAACAGTGTAACCTTATTAAGTCCCTTATCATTTCCCTTTTCTGTCTAACTTTTTATACTTCTCTTGAGTCTTATATTTGACAGTCAGATTTTCTATTCAACTCTGGTCCTTTTATCAAGAATGCTTGAAACACCTCTGTTTCATCAAATATCCATTTTTCTTCTCATGGATTATACTCAGTTTTGCTGGGTGGGTGATTCTTGGTTGTAATTCTAGCTCCTTTGCTCTCCAGAATGTCATGTTCCAAGGCCTCCAATTCTTTAATGTGGAAGCTGCTAAATCTTTTGTTAACCTGACTGTGACTCTACCAAACTTTAATTGTTTCTTTTGATGTGGGAACTCTGAAATTTGGCTATATTATTCCTGGGGGTTTTCCTTTTGGGATGTCTTTCAGGTGGTGATTGGTGGCTTCTTTCAATTTCTGTTTTATCCTCTGGTTCTAGAATATTAGGGCAGTTTTCCTTTGTAATTTCTTGAAAGATGATGTCGGGCTCCTTTTTCTGGATCATGGCTTTCAGATAGTTGAATAATTATAAAATTATCTCTCCTGGATCTGTTTTCCAAGTGAGATGTTTTTCCAGTGATATACTTCACACTGTCTTCTATTTTTTTGATTCTTTTGGTTTTGTTTTATTGTTTCTTGATTTCTTATAAAGTCATTAGCTTCCATTTGCTCCATTCTAATTTTTTAAGGAATTGTTTTCTTAAGTGAGTTTTTGGACTTCCTTTTCCATTTGGCCAATTCTACTTTTTAAGGTATTCTTATTGACTTTTTGGACCTCTTTTACCATTTGACCTAGTCTGGTTTTTTAGGTGTTATTTTCTTCAGCATCTTTTTTTTTTTTTGTGTCACCTTTAGCAAACTATTGACTTGTTTTTCATGATTTTCTTGCATCACTCTCATTTCTCTTCCCAATTTTTCCTCTACTTCTCTTATTTGATTTTCACAATCCTCTTTTGGGCTCTTTAATGGACTGCAACCAATTCATATTTTTCTTAGAAGCTTCCAATATAGGAGCATTGATTTTGTGTTCTTCTTCTGAGTGTGTGTTTTGATCTTTCTTGTCACCATAGTAACTTTCTATAGGCAGAGGGTTCTTTTTTTCTGTTGTTTGCTCTTTTCCCAGCCCATTACTTGACTTTTTAAAAACTCTTTGTTAAAGTAGGGCTCTGCTTCCAGTTTGGAAGGCACATTGTCCCAAATTTCAAGAGCTTTGTGCAGCTGTTTTCAGAGATACTTCTAGGGACTTGTAAGTTTTCAGTTCTTCCAAGGTAGAATGATGTAAGTAGATGTGTTTACTACTCTCCTGGCCTGTGCTCTGGTCTATAAGTGACGAGAGGCACTCTTTTCTGTCCTGAACCTGTAATGAGGTTTCCCCCATCCACTGTAGTAAAAACTCTGCTGTGCTAGTGCTCCAACTCACCCTGGGACTACCACCCAGGATTGTCCCCGGGATCTGAGTATTGACAAAGCAATGGATCTCTGCCTCGCTGCTAGTAAAAGGACTCCTATAATCTCCTTCTGATCAGCTCAAACCCCTTACCATCTGTGGGCAGAGAACTCTAGAAGTAGCCACTGCTGATTCAGTCACTCCCAAGGCCTGTTCCTGATTTGCTATGGCCAGGACTATGCTCACATGGCCTGCACTAACTGAACTGTACCCCACTCTCACAGAAAGTGTGACAGAACTGTGTGACAGACCTTTCCTGCTGACCTTCTAGGTTATCTTGGTGTTTGTGAACTGAGAGATCTGGAAACCGCCACCATTGCCACTGATTCATTTGCCCCAAAGCCTATTGTGGGTTTGTTGGGGTCCCATCTACACTGGTGTGGTCTGCACTGGGCTGCACTTCTTTCTTGCTGACTTTCCAAGTTGTCTTGGCCTTGAAATTTGTTTCACTCTGTCTTTTGTGGGCTCTGTTGCTCTAGAATTTATTTAGAGTCATTTTTAAAGGGATTTGGGGGAGAGCTAAGAGTCCCTGTCTTTAATCTACCATCTTGGCCCCACCCTCTATATTGTTCATGTATATTTTCTAAAATATAATTTTTTCTCTAAGGTTTCTTTAGCTTCATCACAGAAATATTGATATATTGATTTATTATCAAACCCCTTAACAAAGTAATTGTTTCTATAATGTTTTGGGATCCACTTGTTATTTAGGATGTTGTTATTAAATATCATTTTAAGTCTGTATCTTTTGCCCGCTACTATGCTAACAAAACTGTTAAAATAAAGTAATTGAATGAATATTTATAAAATATCCAGATTAATAGAATAAGAAGTAGAGAATTTAAATAACCCAAATTTAGGGGGAAAATATATAAACTATAAAAGTCTCATGCATTTACTGACAACTTAGTTCCAACTCAGAAATCTGCAGTCGACTGTAAAGGGGAACTACACCTAGGGGTGGTTGACTAATGGTATATAAAATCTAGCAGGTGTTTTATAATTGGGTGGCAGGAAGTTAAACAGACAACTCAAGTGGCTTTTCAGAAAAAGGTTGGACTTGCCTATTTGAGAAGACTGACAGTTTCTTTCGACAAGGAAGAAGCAACCAGAAAGTTAAAATTGGGACCAGAGATGGAGAAATGGAGACAAATGAGAGACAAATGGAGACAAATGAACAGTCAGTAAGATGTAGGAATGGTTCAGTTATAAAAACTGAGGGAAAATATGAGTAAATGAGACAGGCTGACCTGGTAGAACTTTGTTTTAAAGGAAAGCCATGTTAGAGAATACAGAGTGTCAGAAAACTGGTTATAACCTACTATTCTTAATCCTTCATGAAGAAATAGATTTTGGACCCAAAATAAAAGGCTAAAAATTTATTTAGTGTGGCATCTCTTTGTGCTACTTGCCTTCTAGATTTCAAGCTTTGTTTACTGAACTGGAAAACAAACAAAAAGACCTGGGTATTGCCAGCTTTGGAGCTTCTGTTACAACCATGGAAGAAGTCTTCCTTAGGTTAGTAATTAACAATTGGTCAATCAAGCAATAAATATTTATTGTTTACTATATGCCAGGAATTGTGCTAAGCACTGGGGATACTAAAAAAAAAAAAAGACAAAAGATCATCTCAGCCCTCTCAGAGTTTACAATTTAATGGAGAAAAAGCACTAGAATTGAGAAGAGTTAGGGAAGGCTGCCTGTAGAAATTCAGAATTTAGTTGGAACTTGAAGCCAGGGGTCAGTGGTCAGGGTAGAGGAGAGGGAGAACGTTTCAGGTAGGAGAGAGGACCAGAGAGAATGCCAGAAGCTGAGAGATGAAGTGTCTTGGCAAGTGTTACTGGATCAAAAAGTGCATGTCAGGGAGTAAGATATAAATATGAATGAAGGAGAGAAGTTGAAGGGAAATGTGGGTTTGGGAATAAATGCCAGCCCAACCAGGGCCAGAATAATTAAAATGTTATTGGTTTTTACATGTTATAACATTTTACACTGATGTTTGTTTGAGAAGACAAGACTTGGAAATATACATGGGCTCTGTTCCACCCAGAGTTACTAATCCTGCTGAGGGTAGCAGTGCCACAAAGAATGACATCTGTAAAAACCTTCAACTTTTAGAAAAACTGAAGCTTCAGAAAGAACATGTGTAAAATGATCATTGTAGTATATGGAACTGCATAGATTAGTCACTTGAGAAATATTTAACAACAGAAATAACTCATGAGAGTGGATCTGGGAAAGAGCAAGGCTGATAGACAGGAGAAAGGAATGTGATTCTTGTTCTGTCATTTCAGTTGTTTTTGATAATTTGTGACTACATTTGGGGTTCTCTTAGCAAAGATACTGGAGTGGTTTACCATTCCTTCTCCAGCTCATTTTTACGGGGGAGGAAACTGAGGCAAATGAGGTTAAATGACTTGCCCAGGGTCACACAATTAACAAGTGTCTGAAGTCATATTTGAGCTCAGTTCTTCTTGACTCCAGGCCTGTAACTTTATCCATTTTGCCACTTAGCTGCCCTAAAAGCAGGGTTAAGTACAAGGACAGACAGAATCCATGGAAGCTACTGCACCAGGGCTCAGTTCTACTGGACAATAGTGTGTAACTATGAAATAGGTAGGAAACACCTTGTTTCCAAAAGTAGCTATAAGAGTTATGGAGAAAATTCTGATTAGAACTGATAAATGAAATTTAAAACTACTATAAAAGCTAAAAGCTTTCCATGTGCCAATAACTGTTGCCTTTTGTCTATGAGTTATAACCTGACATTCCCTTTCTCTGTAATAAAATAATTTATGTATTATGTTGATGGCCCATTAAGCAAATATACAGAGCAACAGGTAAAAATTATTACTAATACAGAGAATAAAGTATTTTAAAGATTTAGAAAGACTTCCTCAACCAGAGGTGGGGAACCTACAGCCTCTAGGTCCTCAACTGCAGTCCTTTGACTTGAATCCAAACTTTACAAACAAAGAACCTTTTATTAGGGGATTTTTTTCTGTGCAATTTGGATTGTCTAAGGACTATAATTGAGGACCTAGAGGGTCACATGTGGTCTTGAGGCCATAGGTTCCCCACCCCTGACATAGGTCATCTGGTCTAACTTATAGCTGAACAATTCTTTGTACAGTGTACCTAAAACTCAACTCAGATTTCACAGGCAGGAAGCCATTCCTGGTTACCTACTACTTGTAGTTCCTTCCATTCTAAGGTTACCTTCTATCTTTTTAAGGACTGTGGCCACCATAGTTGATGGGCTAGCAAGCAGTGAGAATAATGAGAAGGGGGCGTAATCAATAGTCTATTACAGGACCATTTCATACAGAGCCAAGGAGCTCACAGAGTTTATATGCCCCCCAATAGAAGGTCTACATGACCCAAAAGAATGTAGACACACCAGAAGAATGCAGACAATCCTTTGATCTTGTTTACTATTTACCCTTAAGGTTAGTTATTTATTAGGGTAGTATCATAGGACCATATCCGGAGGCATAAACAAAAAAAGATTACACGCCCTCTTGCTTATCTGCCCTGTAACCTTGCAGGTAACTGTATAGAGCAGGGGGATATTCCTTTAGATGGGCCAAGGGACCCCAAAAGTTCTCTATATCCAAAGAAGGTTATATGTCCTCCTGCTTATCTGCCCTGTACCCTTTCATGTAATAATATAGGGGAGGGGGGAGCATTTCATTAGCAGAGCCAGGGAACTCCTGAAAGTTCTCTTCATCACCTGCATTTATTATTTTAAAAGGCTGTGGGCAGAATCATGCAATTGGACATTGTACACCACTTGTTGAATGATAAGAGAAAAATAGGAAATAAGGATGGGTAAACAAGTACATAAAACAAGTAATACCACCCCTATTTGTCCAGGTAATATTCCCTAAGCTCTCTTTATCAAATGTTTTTTGCCTCCAAATTTAGTAGTAGTGACGGCTAACTTTCTTGGTCCATGAGGCAAGTCAAATTCTCTAAATCATTTATATCAAGGGATGTGTTATGATCACCCCATAGCCCATTAAGGTGATTTCTAATTTGAGTTATGTTATATTCTGAGTCATTATATAATTTGTTTACCATGGAGAAATATATATAATCACATATTACCCTTGTCATAATTCAGTCTCCTCAGCTGTAGCAATTAAATCATCTCCAAGATGAGTTGTTGCTTTATAAAAACTCTATTGCTGCACATCCGCAGTAGCAAAGTATGTAATAAGATGTTATTGAACAGGAGAGGCTTTTCCCCCAGACATAGCAGTTGCCCATGTAAACCCTGAATATTTCTGATTTTAACAAAAATCCTCGTGAAATATTGACAATTCATGTAAAAATTGAGCTTGAACTATCTGATTTTGTACAGTGCTAATGGATATAGACATAGCAACACTGCTCACTATAGTAGTAATTAAAGCAATTATCCCCACAACAATACAGGAAATACACCTCTTTTTTCTATTGGAACCCAATAATTGATTAATTTGAGCAGTAGAATGATCAGCACAAGAGTGAAACCAATGCTCACTCTCTACATGTATCATTACCATACTAGGTCTTCTTATAACAAATACCAATTGTCCCAAAAAAGTATTATCATGATATTCAGAAACCTTACAATTAACACATATGACATTGTAATGCTTATCAGTTTTGGTGATATTTACATTGATATGATTTCCCCACACGAATGCATACCTCCCTCCTAAACAAGCAAGTACAAAGCTGTGGTCAATCTTGCTCAAGTATGTCCCATTAGGAACAAAATTAGCAAAAACCTTTGTTATTGGGGCCCTTGCCAAAGGGATTTTCCATATTTCCGGGTTTCCTCTCTGTGAGTGTCCAAACCAATTTTTTTTTGGATACCCACCATGTCTATGATTAACTTTCGTGTCATTGTGCCAGGAAATGTAGGTTTGCTGTTCCACCTAATAGCAAATAGGTACATTAGTCCCACAGTTTAAAAATGGGGGAATCTACTTGACCCAAAGATGAGTCCCACTCATCTCGGTATGGACACAATGTCTGATGTTTACCCCACAATCCTGAACAATTCAAAAAAGTCCCCAAAATTCCCATAGTATATGTTGTAATGTTCTCAAAGAGGACTAAGTCCTCAACTCTGAAAATTCCTTTAGCATAGGCCTTCCCATTCAGCTTTCCTTTAATTCTATGCTTTCACATAGATATAGAAGATAGATTAATACAGAAATGTCCACAAGGGCATCAACATGTCTGAATCTGCCCCAAGGATGATACTCATAATAATTGATAATTTGTACTAAGCTATATGAGGACATATTAAAAGTAGAAAAACATCCCTTTCCCTCTCCTGCTGCTCAAGGAGCTGGCCGCCACCATGAATGACACTGTAACCATCAGAACCAGGAAGTTTATGACAAACAGACTTCTTCAGCGCAAACAGATGGTTATAGATGTCCTACATCCTGGAAAGGCCACAGTGCCTAAGACTGAAATTCGAGAAAAACTAGCCAAGATGTACAAGACAACTCCAGACGTCATTTTTGTCTTTGGATTCAGAACCCATTTTGGTGGTGGCAAAACAACAGGCTTTGGCATGATTTATGATTCCCTTGACTATGCAAAGAAAAATGAACCAAAGCACAGACTTGCAAGGCATGGCCTGTATGAGAAGATAAAGACTTCAAGAAAGCAGCGAAAGGAACGCAAGAACAGAATGAAGAAAGTCAGGGGTACTGCAAAGGCAAATGTCGGTGCTGGCAAAAAGAAGGATTAAAAGGCACTATGGATTATGTTTATCTGTGAAGATAATTTTTCACTTGGACATGAATAAACTATGTAAAACTTCAAAAAAAAAGTAGAAAAACATAAAGGCAGTTTATCCACTAACCCAGTAAAATTAAAATCAAGCACAGGATGGCTTATGTTTGCATTATGAATATCAAAATCTTTGGCAATAAGGACTGACCCGTTTCCTTCTAAAGTGATTTCTGGAAGAAATTCCCCCCGTCCAGCATGGATGATCAAGCACCACCTGGTATTGTGTAGAGGCAACTACTGGAAGCTGAGCAAGGATAACAATGAGCAGGATCACTGTCTGCTTGCCCTCATTTAGGCTCTGGCTCCTCCTCCACTGCCAACCTCGTCTGGTTCTGGTTCAGGGGGCTGAATGTCCAGTCTCTACATTTGTTGACACAGTCCTTGTTCTCCTTTCTGTTATCCATACTTCCTCATTCTCATCTGTGGAGACACACAAAAAGCCTTGGCCATGCAGCATTATCCCTTATCATTTTTCCACATCACCCATTCAGTAAATACAGTTGCCTGGGGCTGTGGTCTTTTAGAATTACTAATTGTGAGGTCAGTAACACCCCAGAATTTTTCTGCTGGTGTTTTATTTTCATGATCTAATGTCAAATAATTTATTACATATAGTGAAAACCCTAACATTTGTCTTGGGGTACCCATGCTCCAAATTCCCCCTTTTAATTTTTGGAGTGCAGTTTTAAGTGTACAGTTTTTTCTTTCAACAATTGCCTGACCTGTGGGGTTGTAAGGAAGCCTTGTAATATGGTAAATACCCCATTGAAGACAGAATTCAGCAAAACTTTCTGAGGTGTAAGCAGGGCCATTGTCAGTCTTTGTTTTGGCACACCTGCAGCAGCAAAGCATGTAATAAGATGTTCTTGAACATGAGAGGCTTTTTCCCAGATATAGCAGTTGCCCATGTAAACCCCAAATATGTGTCCACAGATACATGTATGTATTTCAGTCTCCCAAAAACAGAATAATGAGTAACATCAGACTGCCAAATTTCATTGGGGATTTACACTCTTGGGTATAGAGAGACTGCAAATAACACATGATGGACAGCATTTAACTGTTTGCCTAGCTTGTTCTCTAGTGATATCAAAGGTCCTAGCAAGCATTCTAATGGATTGATGAAATCTATGATGGGATTCCTTTGCTAATTCCAATGATTGCACAAGGATTTGATCAGCTATGTGATTACCTCCAAAAAGTGGTCCAGAAAGACCAGTATGAGATGAGATATGCATAATGTAAAAGAGATGTGATCCATTTTGTACAATATCTTGTAAATCACAGAACCATGTGTACAACTGAGTTTTATTTCTAAGTATGTTGGCTGCCCATCAATCAGGCCCCCTCCTGAAAATTTGTTGTGATGGTGACCTTAAGTTGTGATAAAATATCTCTGCCTCATAAAGCCATTGGTAAGGAAGCCAAACAATACAGCTGGAATTTTCCTGACATGCCCTCAAATTCCCAAGTAAGTTTCCTCACACTTTTTAAAGGTTGGCTAACTTCTCCTATGCCCCTCATATTTATATCTGATTATTGAACAGTCCACTTCAGGTCCCATTGTTCCTGATTGATAATGGTTAGGTCTACCTCAGTGTCTAAGAGACCCCGAATTCTCCTGCCCTCCACATATATATGAAGGGTGGGTCTTGAGGTCATAATGATTTGAGACCACATGACCTCTGGATTCTGTATTTGGAATATCCGTTGTTCCTGTTTTAATTGGATCATGCAACTGCTCGGATTCCTAATTTTAATTTTAATCTTATTATAATCTTCCCAGTCCTTTTGTTCCACATAGGTTAGAGTAAATTGTATATCCATGTATTCCCCTTCTGAGGTTATTGAAAGTAACCCAGGGGGGCGGCTAGGTGGCGCAGTGAATAGAGCGCCGGCCCTGGAATCAGAAGGACCTGAGTTCGGAGCTGGCCTCCGACACTTAATCCATACAAACAAAAACCTAGCCGTGTAACCTTGGGCAAGTTACTTAACCCCAATTGCCCTAAAGGGGCGGCTAGGAGGCGCAGTGAGTAAGAGCGCCGGCCTCGGAGTTTGGATGACCCGAGATCAGATCCGGCCTCAGAAAATGAGCACCCACGCATAAATAACGACTAGCCGTGTAACCTTGAGCAAGTTACTTAACCCCAATTGCTTTAAAAAAAAAAAAAAAAAAGAAAGTAACCCAGGGCCAGAGAAGAGCTCCTAAAAAGCACTTCTCTCTCCTGGCCTGGGTAAATATTTATGGAGGTAACCTCAGGCTGTAAGATAACAGCAGTTACTTCAGAGGAAGAGGGATACAAATCGGCTTCCCCTCCTGAATTTCTGTAGTGCCAAACTGAAGGTAAGTCCATGCTGTTTTTTGTGGGCCCAGAACTTGGCTCTTGAGGCCATTTCCTAAATTTATAAATCAACATTCTGAAGCCCAATGAAAGCCCTTATGACATTTGGGGCATTTTGATTTTGGTCGTAATTCACTATTACTGCTGCCACTTGACATTCCCTTTTGAAATGACCCACTTTACTACATTTATAACAATTCCTGTTTTGTCTATTTGTGGCTGTTTGTGCTTCTCCTATAATTTGTGCTTCAAAGACCATAGACTTTACCTCCATAGATTTTCTAATTAATTGATCCAAGGAGGCATCAGCAGGAAGTGCCAAAAAAGCTTTCTTATGATCAAAATTGCAATTCTCTCTAGCTATTTGGCTTACAAATTCTTCCAATCCCACCCTACTTCCTAAGGTCCGCTCAGCTGCTTGTTGTATTTTTGCCACAAAAATCAGAAAATTATTCCTCAGATCCCTACATCATATTTGTAATGTTTTTTCCTGCTTGACCAGAGCTGATTATCTCTTTCCATGTTTGTACTGCACACTCTTGAATAGTACTATATACTGCCACTGAATAGTCCATTTGTGTGTTAGGTAATATATTATGTCCTTCATCCAAAAGCATGAAAATACTGGGTGCATTGGGTCCTTCTACCAACATAAGATCATATAGTTTGCTATGTCATTTTTTCTTATAATTGGTCCCCCACTGTAAGTAGTCCCCTGGGGTTAGGCATATTTTAGCTGTTTGCCTCCAATCATATGGTGTCAAAACTGTGGCTGCTAAATTTTCCATTAATGACACTATATAAGAAGCTGTTGCCCCATACCCCTGTACAGCCTTTTTTACCTCTTTAAGATCTTCTATATTTAATTTTTGCCATGTTCTATTGCCCTGGGGATCTCCTATAACAGGATATGCTAACAAGTTGCAGCCTTTAAATCCCATTTCTCTTAATGTCTGTCCTTCTTCTTTCATAAGCTTTAGAAAAGGTATATATAATTCTGAAACTATGATGGGACTGGCATTAGGCTTCCCAGCTTTTTCCATTTTCCATGGGGGATTATGGGGCAGACAAAGAATGAGGTTAAGAGGTTGGGGGGGCAGAGTCAAGATGGTAGAATAGAAACAGCACTTCTGAGCAGCTCCAGCTCCCAACTTAGCCAATTTATGTAAAATGAGACTCTGAACAAACTTTGGAGCTACAGAACCCACAAAATGACACAAAGAAGCTAAGCTCCCGCTGAGGACAGCCTGGCAGCCTGACAGGAACCAGCCAGTGCAGCACTCTGGGAGCCAACTCCAGCCCCACATGAGCCTGAGGTTTTAGCCCCAGGGTGGGCCTGACCAGCAGCCAGCTGGAGGGGCTTCAGAACACCAGCAGCTTTGGCCATCTCCAGAATTATCAACACATAGATGCTAAGGACAAAATGAGAGGTCAGTGCAGTATGAACTTGGGGAACCACTAGTAGGGAGTCCGCTGGCCTCTATCCCCCAGGGCCAGAAGCGGCTGAGGCGCCTAGGCACAGATGGCACCACGTTGCAGCTTCAGCTCCTGGCCTGCAGACTGTGGGGGGACCAAGTGACCAGTCTGAGGGGTAATCATTCTTGCTTTAACCTTCTTGGATCATGATTGCAGTCTAGGGTGGAGGTCTTGGGGTGTGTGACCAGCTTGCCAGAGCATGTGGAGGCTTCAGAGAGGGCATGCAACTAATACCTCTGGAAACTGAGAAAACTCCAGTATTTGGGACAGAAGCTCCCCTTTCTGGTGTCAGAGTCCTGCTGTGGCAAAAAGGCCAAAAGTAAAGTAATTGAGTGGCAACATACCCAGGCAAAGGAAGCAGAACAATTAGAAGAATCCAACATTAGATTCCTATTTTGGGGACAAAAAGGATGAAAGCATGGAACAGGAGGAAGACAATGAAGTCAGAACTCCTGCACCAAAAGCTCCGAAAGAAAATATGAGCTGGTTACAGGCCATAGAGGACCTTAAGAAGCAGATAAGAGAAATGGAGGAAAAATTGGGAAGAGAAATGAAAATGATGCAAGAAAATTATGAATTGAGAGTCAAAAGCCTGACAGAGGAAAATAACACCTTAAAAATAGACTAACTCAAATGGCAAAAGAGGCTCAAAAAGCCAATGAAGGGAAGAATGCCTTAAAAAGCCAAATTTGCCAGATGGAAAAAGAATCTCAAAAGCTCACTAAGGGGAATCATTCCTTCAGAATTAGATTGGAGGAAATGGAAGCTAGTGACTTTATGAGAAATCAAGATGCTGTTAAACAGATCCAAGCAACTGAAAGAATAGAAGGCAATGTGAAATATCTCATGGGAAAAACCACTGACCTGGAAAATTGATGCAGGAGAGATAATTTAAAAATTATTGGACTACCTGAAAACCATGATCAAAGAAAGAACCTAGAAATCATCCTCCAAGAAATTCTCAAGTAAAACTGCCCTGATGTTTTAGAACCAGAGGGAAAAATAAAGGTTGAAAGAATCCACAGATCACCTCCTGAAAAAGATCCCAAAAAGAAAACTCCTAGGAATATTATAGCCAGGTTCCAGAATTCCCAGATCAAGGAGAGAATATGTTACAAGCAGACAGGAAGAAACAATTTGAATATTGTGGAAACACAATCAGGATAACACAGGATCTGGCAGCTTCAACACTGAGGGATCAAAGGGCCTGGAATGTGATATTCTGCAGGTCAAAGGAAATGGGATTAAAACCAAGAATCACCTACCAAGCAAAAATGAGTATCATGTTTCAGGGGAAAATATAGTCATTCAGTGGAACAGAGGACTTTCAAGTATTCTTGAAGAAAAAACCAGAGTTGAATAGAAAATTTTACATTCAGATACAAGAAGCAAGAGAAGCATGAGAAGGTAAACAGGGAAAAGAAATCATAAGGAATTTATCAAAGTTGAACTATTTACATCCCTACATGGAAAAACAATAATTGTAACTGATGAAACTTTTCTCAGTTTGAAAATAGTTGAAAGGAATAGAAGGCGTATGAATACATATGTGAATGTGTGTATATATGTTGACAGGTATACATAGATAGAGGGCACAGGACC
>WOXC01009505.1:0-218225 GCA_011680675.1 Gymnobelideus leadbeateri | reverse complement strand
TGATACTCCATCTTGGGAATCCATGATCTTTCTCTAGGTGTCTCCCGTGCCTAGAATACTGTCCCTCCCCATCTCTACTTCTTGACTTCCTTCAAGACTTACCTAAGATTCTATCTTCTGAAATAGGTCTTTCCTACACTCCTCTAATATTTGATGTGTGTGTGTGTGTGTGTGTGTGTGTGTGTGTGTGTGTGTGTGTGTGTGCAAGTGCACATGCACATGTGGGTGTATATATAAAATTTCGCTAAATATTTCCCAATTACACATAAAGAAAATTTTACCAATGATTTTTTTTTTATTTTAAACAAATGCTTTATTAACTTCTGGTTTACATCATTCATTTCCACCAGATTTTGAGTTACAAGTTTTTCCCCACTTTTCCCCTACCCACCACCCTAGAATAGCAGTCCCACAAGATATCTCCTCATCCAATCTGCTCTCTCTCTCCCATATCTTCTCCCATACCCCCTTCGAGTTTTCCATTAGAGCAAGGTAAG
This sequence comes from Gymnobelideus leadbeateri, assembly GCA_011680675.1. Lineage (NCBI taxonomy): Eukaryota > Metazoa > Chordata > Mammalia > Diprotodontia > Petauridae > Gymnobelideus > Gymnobelideus leadbeateri. The sequence goes on along the minus strand of WOXC01009505.1, from coordinate 217,728 downwards.
TCTCTGTGCCCCAATGCCTGCACAGCTTATCTCCCAATTACATGCAAAATAGTATTAATAATAGTACTTATATATATTTGAAACATTTAATTTTAAAACCTCGAATTTCAGATCCATTCCCTTCCTCCCTTGTCACCCATTCCTTCTGGGAAGATAAGCAATTCAGTATGTGTTGTACATGTATAGCTATGCAAAACATTACCATAGTAGATATCTTGTAAAAGGCTGCTTATAATTCCCCCCACTTATCCCAGCCCCCACCTGGTCCATTTCCTACTTTGATCCTGTCCCTCTTTGAAAGTGGGTACTTCCAACCTCCCCTCCCCTCAGAATGCCCTCCCCTCCATCATCCCCCCTCTCATCCCCCTTCCCCCTACTCTGCTGCAGGGTGAGATATCCCATTTAGTATGTATGTGATTCTCTCCCTGAGCCAAATTCAATGAGAATATGGTTTTGCCTTTTTGCCTTCCTGTTCTTCCCCTCCCTTGCAACCACTTCCCCTTGCTTCTTCTACATGAGATAGTTTACCCTACCCTGTCTCTCCCCATTTCCTCTTGCCACTTTCCTCTCTCACCTCATAATTTCACCCCTTAAGTATCCTCCCTTCCCAACAAATTCAACCTATGCCCTCTATCCATGTATAACTGTAAACATATATACACACATTCACATATGTATTCATATGCCCATATACCCTTCTTCTATTATTTTCATACTGAGAAAGGTTTCATCAGTCCCAGTTATTGTTTTTCCATGTAGGAATGTAAATAGGTCAATTTTGATAAGTTCCTTTTGATTTCTTTTCCCTGATTACCTTCTCAGGCATCCCTTGATTCTTGTGTCTGGATGTCAAATTTTCTATTCAACTCTGGTTTTTTCTTCAAGAATGCTTGAAAGTCCTCTATTCCACTGAATGACCATATTTTCCCCTGAAACAAAATACTCAGTTTTTCTGGATATGTGATTTTTGGTTTTAATCCCAGGTCTTTTGCCCTGTGGAATATCATATTCCATGCCCTTCAGTCCCTCAGTGTAGAAGCTGCCAGGTCCTGGGCTATTCTGATTGTGTTTCCACAATATTGAAATTGTTTCTTCCTGGCTGCTTGTAGTATTTTCTCCTTGATCTGGGGATTCTGGAACCTGGCTATAATATTCCTGGGAGTTTCCTTTTTGGGATCTTTTCAGGAGGTGATCTGTGGATTCTTTCAACCTCTATTTTGCCCTCTGGGTCTAAAATATCAGGGCAATTTTCCTTGAGAATTTCTTGATGGGTGATTTCTAGGTTCTTTCTTTGATCATGGCTTTCAGGTAGTCCAATAATTTTTAAATTGTCTCTCCTGGATCTATTTTCCAGGTCAGTGGTTTTTCCCATGAGATATTTCACATTGCCGTCTATTCTTTCATTTGCTTACATCTGTTTAACAGCATCTTCATTTCTCATAAAGCCATTAGCTTCCATTTGCTCCAGTCTAACTCTGAAGGAATGAATCTCCCCAGTGAGCTTTTGAGATTCTTTTTCCATTTGGCAAATTCGGCTTTTTAAGGCATTCTTCTCCTCATTGCCCTTTTGGGCCTCCTTTGCCAGTCTATTTTTTAAGGTGTTATTTTCCTCAGGCTGTTGACTGTCATTTCATACTTTTCCTACATTCTTCTCATTTCCTTCCCAATTTTTCCTCCACTTCTCTTATTTGACTTTTAAAGTCCTTCTTAAGGTCCTCTATGGCCTCTAACCCATTCGTATTTTCCTTTGGGGCTTTTGGAGCAGGATTTCTGACCTCACAGGCCTCCTCCTGTTCCATGCTTCCATCCTCTTTGCCCCCAAAATAAGAGTCTAATGTTGTGTTTTTCTGTTTATTTTGTTTCCTTTGCCTAGGCATCTTGCCACTTAATTATTTGACTTTTGGGCTTGTTGTCACAGTAGGACTCCGCCATCAGACAGGGGAGCTTCCGTCCCAATGTTGGGGTCTTCACAACTTCTGTTTCTGGCAAGTTGGATGCTCACCCCAGACCTCCCCCTCAGATCACAATCCAGATCCAATCAGGTTAAAGCAAGAGCGATTAACCCCCAGACTGATTGCTGGATCTCCCTACAGTTCGCAGGCCAGGGGTTGGAGCCGCCACTGAAATTGCAAAATGGCATGTCTCCTGAGTGGCTTCTTGCCCCCAGGGGTGGAAGCCTACCCGTTCCCCAAATACTGGTCCCGAAGTCCATAGGGCACTAACCTCTCACTTTGTCCTAGGCATGGCTGTGTTGATAATTCTGGAATTGTCACAGCTGCTGGTGTTCTGGGGTCCCTCCAGCTGGCTGCTGGCCTGGCTGCCCTTGGGCTGAAACTGCAGCTCACATGGGCCTGGGCTCAGCTCCCAGAGCGCTGCGCTGTTGGTTCCCAGAGTGCTGTGCTGGCCATTCCCTGCAGGGCTGCTGGGCTGTCCTCAGTGGGAGGTTAGCTTCTCTGTGTCATTCTGTGGGTGCTGGGGCTCCAGAACTTGTTCAGAGTCCCCTTTTACATGGTTTGAAAGTCATCTGGGGGGAGAGTGCCTTGGATGTGCTGTTTCTACTCCACCATCTTGGCTCCACCCCAGATTCCTTACCAATGATTTTTTAAAAAATTTGAGTGTCCAATTTTTTCCCTCTGCTTTGCCCCTCTCTCAACTTAAGAAGATAAGGAATTTGATAAAGGTTATATATATGCAGTCATGCAAAACGTATTTCCACATTAGCCATGTTGCAAAAGAAAACATGAACAACACATTTAAAAAATTTTAAGAAAGGCATGCTTCAATCTGCATTTGGAGTTAATCAGTTCTCTTTTTCTGGAGGTGGATAGTATTTTTCATCATGGGTCTTCATTGTCTTGGGTCATTCTCTTGATCACAGTGGCTAGGTCTTTCACAGTTGATCATCTTTATAAGATTGCTGAACAATATTCTCTTAGTTTTGCTCATTTTACTTTGCATAAGCTCAAATAAGCCTTCTCAGGTTCTTCTGAAAACATCCTGACCATCATTCCTTATAGCACATAGTAGTCCATCACAACTTGTTCAGTATTTCATCAGTTGACAGATATTTCTCTATTTTGTTGATGTAATCATTTAGAAATAAACATTTTTCCCTACATAGCACTTGGGCTGCATCCCACAAATTTTGGAATGCTGTCATTCTCTTTCATGAAATAATTTATTACTTTTATGAGTTGTTCTTTGACCCAGTGATCCTTTAGAATTAGATTATTTAGTTTCCAATTCAATTTTAAACTGTGCTTCCACAGTTTTTTTTTATTAAATATATTTTTATTGCATTAGTGGTCTGAAAAGAATGGATTTAATATTTCTGCTTTTGTGCATTTGGTTGTGATGTTTTAATGCCCAAATACGTGATCAATTTTTGTGAAGGTGTTGTGTATAGCTGAGAAAAGGTATATTCCTTTCTATTCCCATTCATTTTTCTCCAGAGGTTTATTATATCTAACTTTTCTAAGATTCTATTCATCTCCTTCACTTCTTTCTTATTTGTTTAATAGTTATATTTATCTATTCTGAGAGGGGAAACTTTAGGTCCCCCATAGGGATGTTCTGCCTTTTGTTGCATATATGTTTAGCATTGATATTACTTCATTGTCCATCGTTCCTTTTAACAAGATGTAGTTTCCTTATTTATCTCTTTTACTTAGGCTTATTTTTGCTTTTGCTTTAGCTGAGATCATGATTGTTACCCTTGCCTTTCTTATTTTAGACTGAAGAATTAGATTCTGCTCCAGCAACTTATTTCAACTCTGTGTGTATCTCTCTGTTTCAAGTATGTTCTTTGTAAACAACACATTGTCGGCTTCTGATTTCTAATTCATTCTGCTGTCCACTTTCTTTATATGGGTGAATTCATCTCAGTCACATTCACAGTTATGATTATTAACTACATTAGTTACATATTACAACATAACATAACTAACTACTAACTACATTTCTCTCCATTGTTTTTCTTTTAGTTATCCTTCTTTCTCTCTTACTAAGTCCCTTATAATATCTCTTTCATGTTTACCTTTTTTGTGCTTCTCTTGAGTCTTGTATTTTGAAGTCAAGTTTTCTATTTACCCCTCATCTTTTCATCAGGAATGCTTGGAAGTCCTTTATTTCATGAAATATCCAGCAGTATACTCAGGTTTTCTGGGTAAGTTATTCTTGGTTGTAATCCTAGCTCTTTTGTCTTCTGGAAGGTCATATTTCAAACCTTTCACTCCTTTGATGTGGTAGGTGCTGAGTCTTGCCTGATGCTGACTGTGACCCCATGATATTTGAATGTTTTCTTTCTGACTGCTTGAAGTATTTTCTCTTTGACCTGGGAACTCTGGAATTTGGCTATAATATTCCTGGGAGTTTTTATTTTGGGGATCTCTTTCAGGAAGTGATGGATATATTCTTTCAATCTCTATTTTCCCCACTGGTTCTAGGATATTGAGGAAAATTTCCTCAATAATTTCTTGGAATACGATTTCTAGGCTCTTTTTTATCATGGTTTTTAGGTAACCCTATTACTTCTTAAATGATCTTTCCAGGATCTGTTTTTCCATGTCAATTGCTTTTTCAATGAAGTATTTGATATTTTCTTCTTTTGACTCTATTTTGTTGTTTCTTGATGTCTCATGGAGTCATTAACTTGCTCAGTTCTAATTTTTAAGGAATTACTTTCTTCAGTGAGATTTTACACCTCTTTTTTCCATTTAACCAATTCTGTTTTTTAAAGTGTTATTGGGGGGGGGGGGGCATGTTTTGTGCCTCTTTTACCAAAAGCTATTAATTCTCTTTTCATCATTTTCTTCCTTTCCTTTTATTTCTTTGCCTACCTTTTCATCCATCACTCTTATTTTATTTTGACAATGATTTTTTAGGTTTTCCAGGAATACTGATTATGCTTGTGTCCAATTGAATTTTTTTCTTTAAGTTTTTGTTTGTGGTTGTTTTGACTTCATTGCCTTTTTCTGAGTCTATGTCTTGATCTTCCCTGTCACCATAGTAGCTTTCTATGGTCAGGTTCTCTCTCTCTCTCTCTCTCTCTCTCTCTCTCTCTCTCTCTCTCTCTCTCTCTCTCTCATTGTTTATTCATTTTTTCCATCTTATCTCTCAATTTGGAACTTCATGTTAAGGTTGGGCTCTATGCTTGAAGTAGGTGTAGGGGAGGGCACTGTCTCAAGTTTCTGTGGTTTTTGTACTTCTGTTTTCAGAGCTAGCTTTGGTGGTTTGGAAGTTTTCAGTGTTTCCAAAGTACTGTGATCTAGAGTGAGGTGTGGTCACTACTCTTTTGGTCTGTACTCTGGTTCTTATCCAAAATGAGCCTCTGATCCCTTGGGATTTACAATCAATACTACTTCTCAGGGCCCTTCCTCCCTTGAGACCAGAAATGAAACCAAGAGTCCCTGATCCCTTGGGGCCAGAAGTCATACCACCTCTTCCACTTCCTCTAGACCAAAAGTACTCTTTTCTCCCTTGAACCTAAAAGAGAGTATCAGCAATGGAGGAGGCAAACAGCATATGGTCCTGCCTCCAGTGCTAACATAGGGGTATACTGTAATTTCTTTCTGACCAGTTACATGGTCATCTTGCCATCTCTGGCTCAAGAGCTCCCAAAGCTACCACTGCCTAGTCCCTCTACTGGTATTTCATCCACATGGACTCCATGTCAACCTCCCCCCCATGTCACAGATTTCTCTTTCTGACCTCCTATGTTGTCTTGGGATGGAATAATGTCTCACTCTGACCTTTTCTTGACTCTTCCACTCCTGAATTCAATTTAAAGCATTGTTTTAAAGTTATTTGGAAGGTGATGGTGGAATGCTTTCTCTACTCTATCATCTTGGCTCCATCATGCCTCCTCCTCTAACTTCTAGGGACTTTGTGCTTAGATCATCTTCTAACTTTTCATTTATGCTGTATATATCTTGTATGCACATAGTTACTTGAATGTTGCCTCCTCTATTAGAATGTATACTCCTTGAGGACAAGGACTTTAATTTTTTCCATTTTTTTTATTCCCAGCATCTGGCATACATAGTATGTATTTATTCAATGTTTATCTATTAACTTCACAAGTGTAATGTATGGCCTATGGTAGGCACTTAATGCTTTTCCAGGCTTATTGTGTATATTATTTACCTTCATGTACTCTAATCCATCCAAGATGGCTTCTTGTTACCCATGCATGACATTCAGTCTCCCAGTTCTGTGTTTTGTGCAGGTTCTCCTCCATGCTTGGAATATACTCCCTTATCACCCTTGCTTCTTAGATGCATTATTTTCCTTCAAAGCTAAATTCAAATTTTACTTATATGAAATCTTTCTTGATATCTTAGATGCTAGTTCCTCTCTTCATCAAAATTATCTGGTACTTATTTTTATATATTTTATATGAGAGGGATTGGGGTGTAATGGATAGAGAGCTGACCTTGAGACCAGTAGGACTTGGATTCAAGTTTCACCCATTACGTAAAAACTGTCTGATCCTTGATTTCTTAGGGTCCCAGGAAAATCTCTGAAGCTATAAGTTGCAGAGAAGGTGCCAACCTTTATGAATAAATAAGTTTCCTATATCACTGAAAACACAGCTCAAATCCCTATTTCTTAATTTCTATGTTTTGTTTATGTTTATAGTCGTACATCTATCCCCTGATAGAATGTAAACCCCTTGAAGACAGGAAGTTTTATTTTTGTCTTTGTATCCACAGTCCTTTACACAGTATTTGGTACATAATAGGCATTAATAAAAACTAGTTGCTCAATACACACTCATAGAATTGTGGTGAATTAACTTGGCAACCTCTCAGGTCCCTTCAAATACTAACTCAGCCTCATGACCATGTAATCCTGTGGCAATCCTCTCTCAGTAGTGGCAGCTCTGCTCTGGACAGCATTGAAGCTCCAGGGGAAGATGGTCTTTTAATGAGGTTGGTATCCTAGCTAAGATTCACCAAGCCCAAATAGAAGAGTTCATTAAGGGTGGGCCCGGTGTGCCCAGATGACCCAGCACCTGCAGACGATGCTCTGGGGGCATCCTCAGATTCCTCCATTTCTTATTCCCTTTCCTTTAAGGAAGTTAATGTCCTGGCAGATGGTGGATCTGAAAATATGCACTCACAAGTATGGCTTTCATCTTAAGGTGAGGAGTGAAAGTCCGTCACCATGGAAATAGGTGGCTCTGCAGAATAACCAAGTTCTCTGCCACCTCCAGAGATTCCTGAGGAGCCTCAGGGGAGTCAGAGGGGAGGGAACCTCCTCATTCCTTTTTGGTGCCAGGAATTCCCAGTCATCACCACTGTGCTTATTCTCATAGGATTTCATGTATCATCTGAGTAGTAAAAATACTCTCTTGTCCCAAGGATATTCAGGCAAATCCTCTTTTATAAAGTATTCCTTAGGTGCTTCATTGTGGTGTGCAGGAGACCCTGGGTCCCTGAAAGATCCCAGTGGAGAGCAAGCTCTGGCTAGTCTTATCGAGCTGAAAAGGCTTTGTATATGAGCCTGGTGATGGCTGAGCCTGCCCATGTCCTCTAAGAACAACCCTAGTTGTAGTTGGAGAGGCTCACGACCTGGTTGGCTGCAAGAGTAAAACTTGCTAAAGACAGGAGTTCGAAGATAGATCAAGTTTTAAAGGAATTTTGTTCTTCTGGTCATTAGAATACCCACATTGATGAAATCGTAAAGCGCTGGGCCTGGAGTCAGGATGACTTGAATTCAAATCCGGTCTCAAGACACTTACTAGTTGTGTGACCTTGGGCATGTCACTGAACTTCTGTTTGCTTCAGTTTCCTCAATGGTAAAGTGTCGGGATAATAACAGTCCCTACTCTGCAAGGTTGTTGTAAGGATCAAAAGTGCTTTATGTAGTGCTTGGCACATAGTAGATGCTATACAAATGCTATACAAATACTTCTCTCTCTCCCCCCTGCTCCCCAGTTAATGCTCCTAGCATCCCTATGAGGGACAGAGTTTCCATTCTACAGGTAAACTTTCTCTAGCATGCCTTAACTTATCAATCTGGATTGAGTGTCTCAGTTAGTTGAGCATGAGGTTAATGAAACCAAAGTTCAGGGTTTCAGTCACTGGTTGTGGATAGAGTATTGGGCCTGAAATCAGGAAGATTTCAGTTCAAATCCAACCTCAGACACTTATAACCTGTGTGAACTTGGGCAAGTCACTTAACCTCTGCTTGCCTTTATCCACCAGAGAAGGAAATGCTAAACCACTCTAGTATCTTTGCCAAGAAAACCCCATGGACGGTATGGTCCATCGAGTCACAAAGAGTCAGACACAACTGCCTGAACAACTGAACAACAGCAATATGGCCTGGTTAGTTTTGCCAAAAGGAAAATCTCCTCCTTACAAACACAGATTGTACCTCTCACTTGGATAATTTTTGTTTGTTTTGATTTTTTTTTTGGAGGGCCATTGAGGTTAAGTTGACTTGCCCAAGATCACACAGCTAGTAAGTTTCAAGTGTCTGAGGCCGGATTTGTACTCAGGTCCTCCTGATTCCAGGGCCGGCGCTCTATTCACTGCGCCACCTAGCCGCCCCAATTTTTAACATTCTTTAAAAATTTTTTTTTTGCTTTTTTTTTTTTTTTTGGAGTGGGGGAGGGCAAGGCAATTGGGGTTAAGTAACTTGCCCAAAGTCACACAGCTAGTGTTAAGTGTCTGAGGTCAAATTTGAACTCAGGTCCTCCTGACTCGAGGGCCTGTGAGCTATTCACTGCGCCACCTTGAGGCCCCTAACATTCTTTTTTTTTTTTTTTAATTTCAATTACAAACTCTCTCCCCCACTCCTTGAGAAAATAAGCAATTTGATACCAATTATATGTGTGAAGTCAGGCAAAACATATTTCCATACTATCCATGTTGCAAAGGAAAATATAAACAAACAAAAAAAATTAAAGAAAGTAAAAAAGTATGACTCAATCCTAGCATGTTAAATATTAAGCATATTTTTGAAGAACAGTCCGTTCTTTCAAGTCTCATCTTGATAATTGCCCATTGGGTCTTTGAAACATTTTTATTTCTCCATATCTTGGAGAAATTTCTTCTCCTTTCATAATGTAAGACATGGTACAAGGTCATGTTCAGTATTCTAAATCTCAGTATATCAACAATTTTTTTCCTTAGATTCCATCATTCCTGCAATGGAGACAACTCTCAAGCCCATTGGAGGTAAAAAAAAAATTAAAAATATCCAAAACATTTTTGGTTGGATGTTTTCTAAGTTTAAAGATACCCAGATAACAGACTCACCTACATATCATGTGACATCAATTTTGGTACAACCACGAATGAAAAAGTGAATTTCACCAGTAAAAATTAGCATTATTTATCACATTTTAATTATTAATTAAAGTAATATTTAATTTTAATAATTAAATCTAATAATTTAATATTAATAAAATAATTAGTAATAATTAATGCATATTAATACATTTATTATTACTTTAGTCTTTGTATTGTCTTACTCATAACAAGTATTTTTTTTTTGTATCAGCAGTTAGTAGTTTTTTGCTGTTGTAATCATTCTTTCAACTTAAACAAAGTTTAATGCTACACTTTTGAGAAACTAAGAAACCCTTTCAACTGCTAAATGCCTCTGAAGCTCTTTGCTTGTTTTCATATGATTAGACTTTTTTTAAATCAATAGTTTGTCAGTTCTTGGCATTTTTTGTTTGTTTTCTCTTACACTTTTCTTTTTACTTCAGTGGAAATGATTTCATTTAATTGGAAGCTTGAATAATCCTTGATTTCCCCATACCAATTGCCACTGTGATGTCTCTAACAGTCATTAAAGGGTTCTCTTTAAAAGTTATAACTTTTCCATATTTCTCTCTCTCCTTCATGTTATTCCCTCTCTTCCTTTCCCTCCCCACTCCTTCAAGATTAGATTATATAGAATCAAATCACAGAGTTAAAAACATAACAAAAGAAAACAATTAAATGTAGTATGAAATCTAGCCCTCAAGTGGCAAAGAACTAAAAGTGGTCAATGTGAAATGTTCTTAGTCAACTTAATTTCCACAGAAGCATGCATGTTTGCAGACTAAAAGTAAATAAATAATTTTTTAAAAAGAAGATGTGAAAAAACCCATAAACATAAAAGAGAAATTTTAAAAAGCAGCATACACATTCAAGCCCATTACTATAAAAAAAATAAAACCATACAAAAATTATTAACTGTTTCAAGTCATTTACATACTATAATATATATACAGTTGTCTACCCCATTGTAAAGAAAATGCTTGGAGGACACTTTGTCTTTATATCCCTAGCACTTAGCATAGTACCTGGAACATAGTAAGCCCTTAATAAATGCTTGTTGACTGATTCCCAGAGCCAAGTCCAATCCTCCATGTACCATACCATAACATCCTCTTTACTCAGCAGAAGCCACCATAGTGATTAATAGCCACTAAAGTTAAACTGAATTGTCTCTATTGTACTCATAGCCTTTTATACTGATTAGGTTTGGAGACTTGTTTATTGTTTTTGTTTTATTAAAGCAGTTGGGGTTAAGTAACTTGTTCAAGGTTACACAGCCAGTTATTTTTGTGTGGCTGTTAAGTATCTGAGGCCGGAACCAATCCCGGGTCCTCCAGACTCCAGTGCGGTGCTCTTACTCACTGCACCACCTAGCTACCCCATTTTTTCTTTTTATTAAAAGTGAAAACAAAAGGGTGAGGTACTCATTCCTTCCTCTGGCCTCTACCCTTAGTAGATGGACATTACCAGTTATATTCAGATACTCCCTTTTTCTTCCCACCAGGATCTATCCTCTAGTCATTGCTTTTAATTCTGCCCCCACAGAAAGATTCCTACAAACATGTATGGGAAAAGGGAACAGTGGAACAATAGAGAAGACAGCTTGATTGGGCAAGCCAATCTTCTATCAAAAAAGCAATGGTGATTAACTCATTTTTGCCTAAGGGGAAAAAGCCCCAGATCCAGCTTTACCTGCTTTGGCACATAAATAAAAATTAATGAATCAATATCATTTTCCCCTAAAATCAACCCCAGTTGGTATCCAGATCTACCAATGTTCACTTTAGTCCATACACCAAGAGCAGTGACTCTTTTACAAGTCCTATTCACAAATCATGAAACATATAAAAGATACTTCTGAGCTACATATTTTCAAAAAGGTAAGCAGCATTAAAGTATCAATTATATCTGAAATTATTAAGAAACTTAATGAACAAAAAGATTTTTGGATTAGACATCTGCTCTATAGGAAAGAAAGGGAGGGAAGAAAGGGAAGAGACATTTTGCTCTCTACAAGATGATCAGGGTAAATTTTATCATTCATTAGACAATTTTTTCATTCTTATCTCAGTGGTCCCCAGCTGTCTCTAGTGGATCAAAGTGGTGGCAGCCACAGTCCAGCTTGCCTTCTTTGCTCTGTCTCTCCAGAGTCCATCCTATCTCCTCTTTGCTCTTATTTGCCTAAATCCAATCCAATCTCTCTCCCGAGACTCTACATATGTGTCAAGAGGGCAGCCATGGTGGCCAGAAGAAAAATAGTCCAAACACGAAATGTTTGCATATTTCTTGATCCTGGGACTCCTCACTGCCTCTCCAGAGATCTATTCCTTGAGACAGAGGTAAATAATGCTGTCTTCTTGAAATTCAGGCCCTCTCTGATCCTAAAAAAACAACTAAAGAATTCCATCCTGGCAGGCAGAACTTTTATTTCCAGATGTGTATGTCCTTAGCAAAGAGGATGACATGGGCTATGTTATTGTCTCATAATGAATTACAAAGTTGGTTTTAGAACATATTTCTTACTGTTGTCCTGAATATCAAAATTATTCATTATTGTTCTGAAGTTGTCATAGGGTTTAGTGTTTCAACTTTTAAATTCTAACTCACTGCTTCCTCAACCTCAGGCATCCCTTCATGCTCCTTACAGACATTATATTAAATTATTTTGCCAGAAGAAATGATGAAATGGACATTTTCAGAGGAAGCAGAAAAGAAGTGCATGGAGTGAAAGGAGAACAATGTATATATAATGACAATATTAACATTATAAAATTATTTTAAAATCATAAAATATAATTATTTTGCAAGACTTTAGAACTCTGATCAATACCATGACAAACTATGAATTCACAGGACTGAAGATGAAGCACATTACTCTCCTCCTGACAGAGGTGACAGACTCAATATATAAAACGAGACATACATTTTTGGACATGGCCATTGAAGGATTATGCATTATTTTATGAAGGTTTTCTTTCTGTTGGTTTTTGTTAAACTGGGAAGTTTAAACATTATTATTAAACTGGGGAGTGAGAAGAAAGAAAATAAATATTTGATAATTTAAAAAATAACAAAATTGAAATTTAAAAAAATATTTTATTCAGACTGGTTGCTTTAAATGTGAATATGCTAGCACAAGCTCAACTTAAAACTAATATTTCATAATTTAAGATAAGGGAGGAAGGCCAGTTCAGGTTATCTTTTAATAAATATTTTTATTTTTTTTAAATTAGTTTTAGACTCAAAGGCCAGAACACAAATATGGAATAGAAAAGAAACAAAAACATATCATAAACTTAAATATTTGAACTTAAATATAAAGTAAGAAAGGAAAAAAAGCATTGTCATGTGCATAACAGAGCATAAGAGACAATTCAAAATGTGTAACAATAAATTTTCATTTCAAGAAAGTCTGTATGATAAATAATACTTGTGTTGAGAATTGTCCAACTTTTCTTTTCTTCCTTCTGAGTTTTCTTTTATTCTCTACTGTGCACTTTTTTACTTTGTTTTTTTTTTCCCTCCCCAGGTCCCCCCAAAAGGCTACAATAAGGTTTAGATATGTTTCTCTATAGCTATAGGGATATACATAGACAAATACATATATACATACATATATAGACATATACTTTCCCGAACACATTCTCCTCCTGATCTTTGTTTTTATGTTTATGCGTATCCCTTGTTTCCTATCCTTCCTGACTCCTCTACTTTATTTCAACCCACTACTACGACCTCTTATTACTTGCCTACCCCTCTCCAAGGATTAAAACTAATTTTTAAAATAATTTTACAAATAAATATAATAAATAAACTTTAAAATAAATAAAAATACAATTTTAAAATAATAATTTAAAAATATTTTTAGAATATTTTGAAGTAATTTTATTCATTTTAAGTCTGTTCAGTTCTATGAATTAATAGCCAATGAAATGTTGCTGAATACTGCAACAAAATAGCTTTAATGAATAAATAAGAATGTGAATTTTTCACATATACATGCTTGAAAAGAGCTGTGTTCCCCCTTAGTAGCACCCTGTTACAATAATTAGCTTGTTTTAAACCTAAGTGGCATTGTTATGGTCCCTAAAGTCCGTTTGGTTCCTTTTCCTCCTTCAGCCTTTGGGAGTTTAATTTAGATGAACAATTCTGATTCTAGTCACAATTCCTCCAAAAACCCTCAGGTAGGAAAATTCCTAACATCTCAAGGGAGGTTAGACTCTCTACCTAATCCCAATTTGTGTCTGAGGCAAAATTCAATTTACTAGGAATATTTGGGTAACAAAAGAGCAGGTTATAGATAAAAATGTGGTTATGCGGATAGATAATGTGGAGGGAAAGGTGTGTTAGGAGTCTGGGTTGTGGGAAAAGCTGACATTTTCTTGCGAATTCCCTCAGACTGCGTTCTTTGCTCTGAGATGCCAGTCCCTTCTTGGCTTCACAAGGATGCCCTGAAATGCCATGCTTGCTCCAACTCCTGAATGCAGACCCTCACAATCTCTCTCTCCTGTTCTGAGATAGAACTTTGTTTTTTGGTTCTTCAACAGTTGTGAAAATTAGATGTTCTATCTTCTTCCTTTTTATACAAATTGCTTATAGTGTGAGCCAGTCTTTCACATAATTTCTTTGATTGATTCAAGGAACTGTAGAGGCCTTGTTCATGGCACTTTTTGATTATTTGATTCCATCCAAAAGTGTTTTTACCTAGTTAAGGCATTGAAATTTAAATGGGGTATTTTCAACGTCAAAGTTTCCCATGTGCTTGGAAAACTTCTTTCTACTACTCATTTCCTTAGCAAGCCCCCTTTTCCCATTCGTGTCAAACTAAATTTCAAACAAGTCTTTGTCCAAAATAATAAAAATTCTGAATTCTTCTTGTCTGGGGGCCTCCATTGTGAGGTTTTACTATATCTTGCTTTTTCTTCCAAATTCCTTGTCTCAAAACAGAAAATTTTGTGAGATATACCAGGAGTGTGATAGGTCGAGATAATCTCTTGTGATATGTCTAACAGAAAAACACAATTTCCAGGAGCCTTGTGTGACTGAGGTATAGCATGGTGGGTTGTTTATTAAGAGTGACTATTCTACAGTTCCCATGCATAAGTGGGGTTTGTGAATTCAGTACTGCTACACACAAACCACCAGCACATACACACACTTACTGTCACATTGAGGCAAAGCATTGGAAACCGATTTTTTTGTTACCTTGTAAAATCATGAGACTCTGTTTGAGCTGTATTTGTATCATCCAAGTACAGCAGACACACAGGGTGATTGTGGTTGCTGGGTTACTCCTTGTAAGTTCAAACAGTTTCACAGGCTGAATGACAATATATTTGGTGTGACCTGGTTAAATTATAGCAAAGCTTCTTTCCTAGATAGACTCTTACGTGATTCGGTACATCTGCTTTTTATGAAGGTAATGCCTTCTTGAAATATGAAATAAAATACATGTAGCTATTTTGACATTTTCTTTTTGCTTCCTCCTCCATCTTTTTCTTCTTCATCTTCTTCTCTCTTGCTTCTTTCCTTTCTCCCTTCCTTCTCTTTCCTTCTTTCCCTTTCTTTCTTTCTCTCTTCCTCCTTTTCCTTCAATCTTTTCTTCCTCCCTCTTTCCTTCCTGACTTCCCTTTCTCCCTCCCTCCTCCCTTCCCTTCCTTTCCTTCTCCCCCTCCCTCCGTTCCTTCTGTCCTTCCTTCTCTTTCTCTCTCTTCTTTCTTTTCTCTATCCCCTCCTTTTCTCTTCCTTTCCCCCTCCCTCCCTCCTTCCCTCCTTCTTTTCCTTCTTTTCTCTCTTTCTCCCCTTCTTTTTCCTTTCTTCCTGCCAGAGAGGAGAGGCAACTATAGTTTTGAATAGTTCTGATAGAATAATTCTGAATAGATCTGAACTACATTCGTCATGGGATTTGGGCCAAATTCTACAATCTGTATGAATCAATAAAATGAATGAAGAAGCATTTATTAACTCTTACTATGTGCAAAACATTATACTAAGCACTGGAGATATAGAGAAAACACAGGCACTGCTCCTAAGGAGTTCCCAGTCTAATAGATGGAGACAAAACAGTACAGGTGGTTTTAGCAGCAAGTCAAATGGAAAGAAAGGCTCACTAGTCCTTTGATTGTCGCAGCAAAGCAGGCAGTAATGAATCTTCTTTAGTATCATTTCCATTAATAAAACCACATCCATTGAACCATTAGATGGCTCCAAGGACTTTGGTGGTGAGAACTTTGTTTTTCGGTTCTTCAGCAGTTGTGACTACTCAATGTTTACCATACTGAATCCTGAGTCCAAATAGAAGCCCTAAATCTTTTCAGTGCTAGAGAGAGGAAAAAGCTTGGGGTGTGTGTGTGTGTGTGTGTGTGTGTGTGCGTGTGTGTGTGTGTGTGTGTGTGTGCAAAGTCTCCAATGTGCAGAGAAAGACAGCTCTTTTCTTGAAGGTTAAATTTCACATTTTAATTACATCATGCTGAGGCTATTGTGAAGGGGGGTGGGGAGGGGAGTTCCCACAGTTGGTTTGGCAATGGCCCTGACTTGCTGAGTTTTATGTCTCCAGCCCAATGCCATAGTTCTCCTTCAAGCTCCATGGGAGTTTTGTGTGCAGAAATTCTATAGAATTAAACAATGGACTAGTCTGAGGTGGTGCCAAGTTGCTTAGGGAAATTTAACTTTAAACACAGCAACAGGCAAAGTGCCAAGGACAGAGGAAGCATTCAATATATATCTATTGATTTGATTTGATTCAAACACCTTGATTTCTCTAAATTCAAAATCTTAAACTAGATCTAATATTAATGTCTGGAATGTAAAAAGAAATGAGGATTTGGAGAGAGGGCTGATTTCAAAGCTATCAAGAATGCATTCCTTTATCATTTGTCAATATAAAATTCTTAAGAATGTAATGAAGGCAGCTTGGCAATGTATAGATTTTTGTATTCAGAATCAGGAAGATCTGTGTTCAGTTCCTACATCTGGGACTTACTAGCTGAGCTATGTAAGCATGACAAATCATTGAATATTCCCAGGTCTTAGGCCAGGGGTGGGGAACCTGAGGCCTCAAGGTCACATGTGGCCTTCTAGGTCCTCAAGTGTGATCTTTTGACTAAATCCCAACTTCATAGAATGAATTCCCTTAATAAAAGGACTTGTTCTGTAAAACCTGGATTCAGTCAAAAGGTCACACCCAAGGACCTAGAAGGACACATGTGACCTCGAGGCCACAGGTTCTCCACACCTGTCTTAGGCAGTGTTCTGACTATAACATAGTTTGGTTGCAATTTGGATCATGGAGGGAGCTTCCACTGTGGGATGCAGAACTTTAAAGTATTAATGATGTAGAAAAAATGATTAAGGAACTTAACTTGCCTTTGAAATCATATGCAGAAAGTCCTTGAGGCTATGCCATATAAGAACAGATTGAAAGAAATGGGGATTTTTAGCCTTGAGAAGTCTCAGAGGGAATGTGATTGCCTTCAAGACCTTGAAAGGCCAGCCTTGTTCAGTTTGGCCCCAGAAGGCAGATAGGAACAATGGGTAGAAGCTGAAGAGGAAAAGTTAAGTTTGATGTTAGTGGAAAATAAAATTCCTAACAACTAGAATGGTCCCAAAGGAAAACAGGTTACCTTTCCAAGTGGTGGGTTTCCTCTCACTGGGGGCCTCAGGCAGAAGCTGGATTACCCCTTTTAATGATGATACACACACCTACACACATACATATACACATATGCACAATATACATATCATAATATACACATACATGTACACATAAATGTATAGGTTGGACTGCATGGCCACTTGAGATCCTTCCGGTTCTGAGATTCTGTGATATAAATTGCACAATATGGCAGCATTCCTTGAAATCACTGGGTATTATCATAAAAATGTAGAGTCAGCATAATGACATTATAGATATAGTTTGTCCTTGGATTTAGGAAGGTCTAAGTTCAAATTCTGCCACTGACACTTAGTAAGTGTGTGATCTCAGTGTACCTCAGGAAAGTCCCCAGAATTTACCTGCTAAGACTTAAGTTGGCTATGATCTGCATTAGGGGAAGAAGTGGGGATATCTGCCTAGTTAGTCATTGCTAATCACACTGAATTAATGTAATTTCCTTTTCAGTCATAGTCTATTACTTCAGTTGCATTATATCCGGGACATTTCCACTTGTCCTGATCTTTATCTTGCCACTACCCAGATGGCTCCAGAGGAGAAAGTGAGGCAGGTGACTTTGCATAGCCCTCCCTCACTTAAATCCAATTCCCTTGCAAGTCCTGGCATCACCTTCCTGATGTCATGGTCCTCTTCAAGAATGAAGGACAAACAACAATTTTAGTTAAAACAAGTCCTCCACCCTACCCCACTTATCGACACATAGGCTTCTATTGTTGATCTAGTGATAGGCAACCAGGTAGAAGGAGGTAGATATGTAAGGACAAAGAATTCTGACCTTGGAATCAGGAGACTTAGGTTTGCTATTAACTAGCTATATGACTATGTGAGTTACACTATTCCTCCCTCCCCTCTACCTCTCCTCCCCCTTTTTCCTTTTCTCTCTCTCCCTTCTCTCCCCTCCCTCCTTGCTTCCCCCTTCTTCCGCCTTCTCTGTTTCTGTCCTTGTCTCTCTCTCTTCTTTCTCTTCTTCTCCCTCCTTCTCTCTTCCCTTCCTTCTTTCTCTGTCTCTCCTCCTCCTTCTTTCCCTCCCTCCTCTCCTTCTTTCTCTGTCTCTCTCCTCCTCTCCTCTCCTTTCTCCCTCTTTTCCTCTCTCTGGCTCAGTTTCCTCTTTGTATAAAATGAAGGGGTTCAAATTAAGAATTATGTAAGAAAAGTCACTTAACTCTTCCTACCCTTTGACTCAGTAATCCCATCCAGAACATATATGCCAAGGAGACTAATGAAAGAAAGATTTTATATATATATATAAAACAGAATATTCATAGCAGTACTGTTTTTGTGGAAGCAAACAAACAAACAACTGGAAACAAATTGCTAAGTGGATGAACAAGTTAAGTATATGAAAGTAATGGAATATTAAGAAGTGATAAGTATCAACAATTCAGAGAAGCAAGTGAACGATCTTGTGTGAAGTGATGTGAAGTGAAAAGTCAGAACCAAAAGAACAAGACAAACAATGACCTCAAAATGCAAATGACAGATTTGGAAAGGACTAGAGGAGGTGGCTTTTGGAAAAAGCCCCGCAGTGAATCCTTCTGTCAGGCAGAGACCATTTCTTGTAAATGGAATAATATTCCGCTTAAGTTTTCATGTGAAGCTTTCTTTATGCAAGGCCCCCTGATACTCAACATAAACAGCTATGAATCTCTAGGTTGTTGAGCCTGAATTACTTACAGAGTTGAGTTGTGAGTTCCTAGAGGACAAGGACTGTTCCTCCAGATCCCAAGCTAACCAAAGTGTCTGTCAGTGAGGCAGGTAGAAAAGAAGCATTTATTAAGTGCTTACCGTGTGCCTGGCTTTGTGCTAAGTGCTGGGAATAATTTGGTGTTATCAGCTGGCCTTCACATGTCATCTGCAGTTTCCACAAAACTCCCAGATTCCCATTTAATTTCTTATGCCAACCTGTGATATATGAAAACTTCAATGGGGGAAAGTCATGATGTGGAAGGGATAGCTGTTTAAGGAAAAAAAGAGAGACATTCTCTATCCTCAAGGAGTTTGGTATAAAAATACATCCAACTCAGTAGGAATACAGGTGGGAAACGAGAGATGGGCATTTTACAGAGAGAACAGAGTCAGGGTGGGGGCGGCTAGGTGGCACAGTGAGTAGAGCATTGGCCCTGGAGTCAGAAGGACCTGAGTTCAGATCTGGCCTCAGACACTTAACACACACACAAACAAAAACCTAGCCGTGTGACCTTGGGCAAGTTACTTAACTCCAGTTGCCCTCCAAAAAGCAAAAAAAAAAAAAAAAAAAAGAATAGAGTCAGGGTGCAATTAGTAAAAAGCCAAACAAATTTTCACTTTGAACAGTGGATCATTAAAAGGGGTCAAAGGTAGGGAAAGAAAGTGTAAGAACCAATTATTGTGATCTAGGCTAGATAAAGAGAAAAGGGATAGAGGAGTAGGTGGGATCAGATCACTTCAATTATAGATTTCTAGTATTGATCCCATTCCTTTTCTCTTTCTATTTGTTCTAATATAAGTGAGAGATGAAAGGGGGGGAAAGTATAAGAGCATGTGATGGAGAGAAAAACATAATTAACAATAATAACTATGAATGTAGATATGACGATGTATTTTGGGATGTGCTGGAGTCCTCTAAAGAACCGATTGCTAAATTTTCAAAGAAAGTGTTTACACCTCAGAAATTAGCAATAGCTACAAATCAGGGCTTGATTAATTATTTTGTTGGTTGTCTACACTTAGGAAGATAATGGTAAAAATAGTGATAAATTAACACTTATTAAGTAACATGAGATAATAAAAATAAAAAGTGTGCCCTGCATTCATTTTTGTTTTGTGGAACTGCTTGCTAAACATTAACTACCACACTCCTAGCTGTATCCACCAATAAAATGCAGGCTCTAGTAGAATGAATTAGAAAAATATATATAATATGTTGCTTTAAAAAACACAGTAGAAACCCAAAAATTCTATGAGATCAAAATGACTGACTGTAGCAGAATTTATTATGCTTTAGGCATAAAAAAAAAACCAAACCAGAAGTAGCAATCCTAATATCAGATAAGGAAACAGCAAAAGTTGGCATGATAAAAGGAGGGGTTAAAAGAGATAAAAAAGGAAATTACATTATGCTTAAAGGTACCATAGATAAGGAAATAGTATCAATACCTAATATATATTCAGCAAATGAATAGCATCCAAGTACTTAAAGGAAAAGTTATAAATTATAAGGGAAAATAGACAGGAAAACCATAATAATTAGGGACTCAATGTGCTCTTTCAGATCTAGAGAAATCTAATAAAATATAAAGATTTGGAAAGTTAGATTATGATAGGTTTCTGATGATTACTGAATGGGAATAGAAAGGAACATACATATTCCTCAGCTGTGAGTGACACATTTACAGAAACTGAACAACTTCTAGGGCCAAAGTTAGCTAACTATGACCAAAAGGCTGAATCCCAAACTTTATTTAAAAATATAATAATCATTCTTGGCTTGAGGACTACACCAAAAAAAAAAATGGTGGTGGACAGAATTAGGTTCATGGAACATAGTTTGCCAACCC
Source organism: Gymnobelideus leadbeateri (assembly GCA_011680675.1). Lineage (NCBI taxonomy): Eukaryota > Metazoa > Chordata > Mammalia > Diprotodontia > Petauridae > Gymnobelideus > Gymnobelideus leadbeateri. The sequence continues at coordinate 197,239 of WOXC01009505.1, read as the reverse complement.
CTGTTACAGGTCATAAATATATGATAAAAAATGCAGATAATCAGAAATATTAAATGCATCCTTTACTGAGTATTGATGTTTTTCTCTCTAAAGTATACCACCAAAGGCCATGCCTGGGAAGAGCTAAATTGTTTGGTTCAACATTCCCAGCGGCCATGTGTCCTCATCTCTTCACCACTTCATCTTTTAGCCACTTTTCAAATAGATATGGTTTTTAGAAATACTAGCTAAATTTATAGAACATTGGTTCTATAAAAGAAATTGGTAGAATAAACAAAATGATCACTTTTTGCAGATGATATGATAGTTTACTTTGAGAATCCTATAAATAAAATTCAAAATTAATTTTAAAAATTTATAACTTTAATAAAGCACCAGGATATAAAATAAATTCACAAAAATCGACAATCTTTCTATAAATTACTAACAAAACCAAGTTACTACAGAATGAATACTACATAATTCTCTTTATTAAATAAAGAATGAAATTAATTACTCAGAGCTGAGTAGTGATAACTAAAATTATTATTTTTTTCTTTTTTTATGGCTTTATTAGAGACACATAGATTGAATTGTAGTGTTTTGTGGATTTAGTCCCATACCACCTCCCCCATCTAAACCGAAGCACTGGAGGCAGGGCTTAGAGAAGGGGCTCTCATTTCCCTATTTTCTTGTTAGAAAAGAAACAGGATTAAGAGATATACCTTTTCAGACATGGGAAAGGTATGGATCTGCTTTGTCTGATTATACTTATTTATTGCATTAGTTGTTTTTTTTTTAATGGGAGGGATTTAGAAGGAGGAAGAGAACTAGCAATAGATATACCAAAAAATGAAGAAAGAAGATCACTACAGCATTTTAAAAATGCAAAGAGGGTTCAGAAGGAGAGACAAGCAGGACAGCTCTGAAATTATCGGGTTGGATTTATTATATCCTTTAAAGGATGAAAAATGTATATAAGAATTTTATGTATTAATCATCTTTTGTATTTGGAAATACTGATTTTGATGATATTTGTGAGGTACAGAATTACAAAATAAAAAAAAAATTTTTAAAGAAATGAAAGAGAGATTGAGGAACAGTCCTATCTAGGAAGCTGTAAGGTCCCAACAATTTCATCTTCTCTCTCTGGAATAAAGCAAGGCAGGGTTTTCTTCCCTTGGGGAAAGGTCCCAGACTTACACTGTCCACTTCAAACACCGAGTCTCTTGATGTTTGTGCAAAGCCAGCAGACAGTATGTAGCTCCACAGCTGACACAAGTATGAGAAGGAAAGCCACACACTGCACAGAAGGGGCACTGGGGCTGGCTAGGGGGCCCTGCACAGGCTGTGAGATAGCTAGGACCCTCAGTCACACTTAAATTCTGCTCTTCCAGAAGGGCCTGGAAGTTCTTTCGAAAACATAGTTTAAAATGATCTCCTCTAGTTTTCTTCTTCTATCCGATGTCAACATCATCCTCCAACTGCGAAGCCTCTTGACTGGCTGGGGAAGGTCGGAGTGGGGGTCCTCCTGGAAATTGTCGTTCTCCAAGACTTCCAGCTGTTGGTTGAGTCGGAGCTGACAAGCTGCCAGGTCCAGCACACATGGCTGCCTGGGGTCCTGGGACTGAAGTTTTCTTCTCCACCATTCTAGCTAATCCAACCCACAAAAATGGGCACACGAAGGCACGGAGGCTGGCAAGGAAGCTCCAGAGCATTAAGATCACAGCTACTTCCTGATAACTAAAATTATAATGCAGCCTAAAGTAATTTACAAATTCTGCCATAGTAATCAAACTACCAAAAATTATTTTAAATAGTCAGATGAAATTATAACAATTTATCTGGAGGAACAAAAGATAAAAAAAATGTCATGGGAAACAATGAAAAATTGGGAAAGAATGGGGCCTAGATCTCTGAAGAGACTACAAAGGAATAATAATCATAACTATTTGATGCTTGTAGAAAAGTTAAACAGTGGTCCAGGTTAGATATACAAGATCCAGAGGCAACTGAAAAAACTAACATAGTGTTAAACATACCCAACAACAACAATTACTACAGTAAGGTCTCACTATTCAGCAAAATTTTCTAGGAAAATTGCAAAGCAGTGTGAGAGAAATTGTGATAAGATCAACCTCTCACAATGTATAATACAATATACTTTAAATGGATATGTAACCAAGATATATAAGGTCACATCTTAAACAAATTACAGGGGATAGAAAGGTGATAGCTCTCACCATTATGAGTTGGGAAAGAATCTTTGAATAAATAAGGAATAAAAAAAAGCTTATGAAAGAAAATGGACATTTTTGACTATGTAAAATTAAAAATTATCTTGAACAAGCAAAAGCAATACAGTTAGAATTAGAGGGGAAATAGTTAACTGGAAAAATAACTTTTGCAACAGATTTCATGATAAAAGTCTGATATCTAGGGGCGGCTAGGTGGTGCAGTGAGTAGAGCATCAGCCCTGGAGTCAGAAGGACCTGAGTTCGGATCCGGCCTCAGACAATTAATGCACACACAAATAAAAACCTAGCTGTGTGGCCTTGGGCAAGTTACTTAATGCCAACTGCCCTCCAAAAAGCAAAAAAAAAAAAAAAAAAGTCTGATATCTAGATATAGAAGGAATTGATACAAATATGTAAGAATAAGAATTATTTTTCTACTAGATGGTCAAAGGATAGGAACATGTAATTCTCAAGTGAAGAGATCTGAACTCTCAACAACCACATGAATTATTAATAATAAGAAAAAGGCAAATTAAAACTACTCTTCAGCTCTATCTCACACCCATCATATTGCCAAAGATGACCAAAAAAGAAAATGAAAATAGTAGGAGGAGCTATGAGAGGACAGGCTGACTAATACATCAGTGAGCTGTAAATAGTCATTTTGGGAAGCAATTTGGAACTATACCCCAAAAGTTACTACACTATGCAAACCTTTTGACTCAGTGATGCCACTATTAGTCATATATGCCAAAAAGATCAAAGAAAGGAAAAATACATACGTATACAAAAATACGGATTGCTGTTCTTTTTGCTGTATAAAATAACTGGAAACCACATGTATAACTATCATTTGTGCTTGAACAAATAATCTATAAGAGGGGTACTGGACTAGAACTATATCTTCCGTCCCCTCCCCAAATATTGCTGATCATGAGGTGCAAGTCTGGTTCAGAACAAAAGCTGTTTCCATGGTCTTTAGCCTTTAGCTTACAGTTGCCAGTTTGGCTCTTTCCCACCAATGTTGATTATACAAAAGACCTTCACAAATATAGTATAGAAAGTAAGCTCACTTATCAAACAAAACAACAAATAGAAAAAGAAAAAGTTCTACAGATTATATCAGAAAATATGTGATAGTAAACAAGTTTTCCAGTTGGGATTCAGATATCTCAGATGAAACCATTTTCCAAATCTTATTCAAAGGGAAATTCTCTCTCCAAAGTGTCAAGGGAGATTGACCAGAAATTAGGGTATTTGAGGAGCTATTTGCCCCCACATATCTGAAGCTTTCAAAGTCTCTTTCCACCAAACAATGCCTGGAACCATATATGGTCCTCCAATCAGCAGTTCTGGAACCAACTCTTCTCCTAACACAGAATTATCTCAGTATTTTATATCATTAGAAGTCGCATCTGGGGTAAACAAATGCCCCTGGATTGACTAGAAGCTTAGGTTATACTTTTATCTAGGTGCTAACCTCAGTTGCTTTTCTACACTGCCAAATAAGTTAAGTTCTGAAGGTATATTCTTATTATTAGTGTCCTGGACAAAGCCCTGAATGCCCTATCCTTGTTCCAGCTCTGGGAGATATACGCTGTCCAGGCACTGGAGAAAAGAGAAGATAAAACACTATTGATTCTTCATAAGCAGAAATGGAATAGAAAACAGAGATGTTTAAGTGGACCAAGAAGGGGATATTTCTATAGTCACCTGAAAAGGCCTTTTGTATGTAGAGGAGGGCTGTGGGAGCCTGTTATAAATCTGAAGATGGTTTATGTAAGCCAGGAGTTCAAGATGCTTTGGAGGTGGGAAAAAGTTATAACCCTGTCAGCTGAGATTTCCTGTATAATTGCTCTAAAGTCCATGTACTCAAGGCTAGTAGCTAGGGAAGAACTGACTGCTGGAGGGAACTAAATATTAGCAAGCAGTGAAGCAGAGATGAATATGGCAACAGCAGAGCAAAGGACTTATAATACCTTCTAAGAATGGTAGTGGTGCCAAGCAAGAGTGGAGCAGTGAAATAATGTTGAGAGAAAGAGAGAAAGGAAGGAAGGAAGGAAGGAAGGAAGGAAGGAAGGAAGGAAGGGAGGGAGGGAGGGAGAGAGGGAGGAAAGAAAGGAGAAAGAGAGAGGGAGGGAGGAAGGGAGGAAGGAAGGTAAAATGAGACATTGGACTAGACAGCCTTTGATATATCTTATAACTCCAGATTTGTGATTCCATGATCCTCTTTAGTCCTTTCACTCTGTATTTAAACAACCACATTACATCAGGTCTCCACTAAATGATCATTTCTGCTTAGTAGGCCTGCAGAGTTTTTGCTCACTGGTATAGCCTTTGAGAGCCCAGGTACCTCCAGGCTACAATGAGACTTCAGAAGAGTACTTTTTAAAAAGGACACTATTCTAGGAAAATGTCTATCCCATACACCAAACAAAATATTAGATTTAGAAAAGAATTTTTTCATTAAGAAAGAAAAGATCAGAGGTGAAAATTTTCACAAATGCGAAAATAAATGCTAGCCACTTTACTCTCAGCCTGAGCAAAATGAGCTTTCTAAAACAGTCAGTGCTACAGGTCAGTGCCACATCTCTCTGGATTTTTTGGCATTTAACTAGATGCAAAATGTCAGCTTAGAAAATTACTTATTCAATGCAAATATTAACAATAGTAGAGTGTGTCAATATGCAAATGGAGCTTAAGGCGGTGAGGTCTTACCCTGCCCATCTCCCATAACACAGGCAGTCAATACGTGAAATTATTTTTGCTTATTCTCAACTCTTCCCCACCTTTTTAATTTTCCAGGGAGAATGTCAGTACACAATATGTTTAATGGAGGAAGGTACAGCTGAGCACATTTCACACTAATTGAGATCAAGAAACCCAAATTCTGTTGTTCTTCCTTCTTTTTAAAAAATATTCAAATTAAAGAGGTCAAGGTCATTTCTGGGTTTATATGAGTCAGGGAAAAAGAGCCTTGGGCTAAAGGCAGGAATATGAATGGAATACAGGGTACCTGATTACAGGGGGAAAGCTCCTGATTGGTACCTTTGTACTTTGAGCAGTGATTTTTTGAAGCCAGCATCAGATCGCTTAATTTGCCTGAAAATTTTATCTCTGTATACTTTGGAGATAAATACCTCTGCCCAATAGGAGGACTGTATCACTGCGTCATGAGTGGGTCACACCTTCAAAAACCAAACTCAAAAGACCTAGTTTCAAGTTCAAGTTGACTTTATGACTTTAGATGAGTCACTTAACTCCTTTGAGGCTCACCTAAAAAAAAAGAAGGCAATTATATCTGCCCTCGCTTCCTCTCAGGATTGTCATGAGAATCAATTGTCTCATCATTCCAAGGTGCTATATAAATGTAGAAGAAGGTTTTTGAGGAGTGGGGAGGAATGAGTTATTTTGTTCTATGAAATGGAATTTTTGAGGTTGATGAAGACTGAAGTCTCTTGGGTTCTCTAAGTTATCCTCATTTCAGAGAAAGGAAACCGTGGTTCCAAACCTACCACACTTAGGATCAAAGATGTAGACCTGGAAGGAGTTCTAGAAACCAGTTTGTCCAAGCCCCTCATTTTACAGATGTGGAAACTGAGGCCCAGAGAGGAAAAGTGATTTGCCCAGGATTACACAAGTGATAAGTGGCAGAGTAGAATTTGATCTCGGGTACCCTGGCTACAAAGAGTTTTCTTTTGGCTCTACCACACATTTAGTGTGCCACCAGGAAGTGGGACTCCTGTATTTGAATCAGATAGCATAGATGAAAGCTTGCCTAAAATCTGCATAAGACTGATTCTCTGGGAAGCTTAGCCAAGTACAGATGAAACATGAGTCATTTCTAAATGACCGAAGGGTATTCCTCCTCCTTTCTCTTCCCAAGGTTTTAATGAATTGTTTTTGCATTTGAGGCTTGACTTTCTAGAGATTAGCTCCAAAATGTATTGATCGTTTCCTACCAAGTGATAACATCCTCCTATGCTACAGTTCAATGTGTTGTATGACTTTGTGCTAATGGCAGGAATGAAAATGGAAAACCAGGATACCAGATGTGTGGAAAGGAAATGGTACCTTTGTCTTAATGATCATTTATTTAGCACGGGATTCTTAGAAGCCAGAATCAGAGAACCTAATTTGCCTGAAAAATTTTATATTTGTATGCTTTGTATACTTATATTTCTATATTCCTACTCCATAGGAAGATTGTAGCACTGTCATGAGTTACCCACACCTATAAAACCAAAAAGCTGAGGCCTGGGTGCAAGAAAAGCTCTAGCATCCTGCCATAAGGCAGATGCTGTATTATGTTATTTATTCACTTTATCATACAATATACAAACATGCCTATTTCTTTTCAAGAGGGACCAACTCCATTATGTAAAGGTCACATGATTAAGGTTTAGTAAAATACATTCATTTCAGGGAGGAAATATGACTTTAAAGTAGATGAGGGCTCAAAGTTAATTCTGATTGGGCAAATCTATATGTACCCCTTAGAATAAGAAGATGGTGAAGCCACCCATAAAGAAGCTGATCTGGGATTATCCACTCTCTGAAGACATAGGGAACATAGTATTGTCCCATCGCTCCCTTCAGGGGAGTGGAATTCGTAATTTCTTCTTTTTTTCTTTTTGGAGGGGGCAAGGCAGGGCAGTTGGGGTTAAGTGACTTGCCCAAGGTCACATGGCTAGTAAGTGTCATGTGTCTGAGACTGGATTTGAACTCAGGTCCTCCTGAGTCCAGGGCTGGTGCTCTATTCACTGCACCACCTAGCTACCCCAGGAATTCATAATTTCTAAAGTAAGAATGGGACGTACTAGGGCTTGATCTTTTAGGGGAATAGGATCAGGCAAAGGGACATCAATGCCACCTGGTGATTAAACTTTATTAGCTGTATACTGGCTTACCACCTGATTAACTGCTCCACTTTATGCTTTTTCTGTCCTCTGAGGGCTTTCAGTTTCCTCCTATAGCTACAGCCTTGGAAATAGAATGCCATAGTGCCCCTTCATTGCAGCCTCAAACCCATGACACTTTCCTTCCCTCTTAGAACCATTCTTATAGTGAAGACCACAACTCACATAGAGGTCAATCTTCATTAAGGTACAATCACCCCTGAAATAAACTCAGTTCTCTTTCTCTACTTGTCCTGTTTTTCCTCTTGGTCCACTGAGAAAGGGCTCAGTCCTCTGTCTTATTCCTTTTGTTTATGAACTAGAAACATTAGATCTATTCTGGGAGACTAGCTGGTTTATCCAAAAATAGTTAATGGTCCCAGTCATTAGCATATAATAAACTCACTACCAATTGACATATTTATCCTTAGCTATGCCATTTGTTTTGCTTTTTTAAAAAAAAGGAAGGAAGGAAGAAAAGAAGGAAGGAGGGAGGGAAGAAAGAAAAAAGGAAGGAAAAGAAAGGAAGAAGAAAAGAAGGAAGGAAGGAAAGAAGGAAGAAAAGGAAAGAAAGAAAGATTTGGATTGTAGTACTGGGACATTTATATATGGGGAAACAGAGGCACAGAGAGGTGGTTTGCCCAAGGTCACAGATTCTCATCTGGAGGTTTTCTAAGACTTTCTAAGTCTTGTTACCATGGTACCAGACATGGTACCTCGTCATGGGGCAAGAGCTGAACTCTCTAAGGAACTCTCTTTCTTAGTATGATTCTACCCAGTGTAATTAGATGGTGGGGGAGATATTTCAGTGGCCACTGACACTATGATTCTTATTCATAGCTTTGCTGATTACCTTGCTACTTCGAACTTCTGTGATGTACAAAGGATGCTTGTGCCCTGTACCAGCATATTCTATCACAGCCATCAATAAACATTTATTGACTACCTGCTATGTGCAAGGCATCACATTATACCATGACTTTTCTTCTATGAGCAAAAAAAAAAAAAAACAACTTTAGATAATATTCTTATTCTGGTACTCACAATATTGTGTCCCCTCCATTTCATTAGCTTTAACTCTAGGAAGGAAGGAATTTGTTTTTTTTGTTATTCTTCAGTTGTTTCACTTATGTCCAACTCTCCCTGACCTCATTTGGGGTTTTCTTGGCAGGGATACTGGAGTGGTTTGCCATTTCCTTCTCCAGCTCATTTTACAGATGAGGAACTGAGGCAAACAAGGTTAAGTGACTTGCCCAGAGTCACACAGCTGTTAAGTGTCTGAGGCTAGATTTAAACTAATGAAGATGAATCTTCTTGACTTCAGGCCTGGTTCTCTATCCACTGCACTGATTACCTGCAATAAGTATTATTCATCATGGAATATTTGGTCATCTCATATTGAAATACTCAGGATGAATATTTGCAAAAAGACTGCCATTAAAATAATTGAAGCTGATGCACCAACATTTGACCAGAAGTTTAAAAACTCTATCAACACATACTTTGATCCTAGCTGACTTCAATGAAAAATTAGGACCAGGTAAGGACAATAAGAATTTTTTTATGGAAAATGGAGATCATGAATAAAGAATGAGAAAATCCAAAGACTTAGAGACTACACAGAAGTTTCAAGCTAATATATCATGAATACTTGCTTCTAGAAAAGAATTAGAAAGAAGCAAACACGGTGACATTGAATAACCCCACAAAATATGAAAACAGCTAAATTTTCAACAGACAGGAAATGATTCATGACTGATGTGGGAGTGATTCCTGAATCAGCTGACTACTAATTTGTTAGAGCAAAGATAAAAAATTAATTAAAAAAAGAAGGATTAAAAACAAGAAAAATAGTATAGTATACAATTAAAATAACTCCAATAAGTTATCGATGTCACCAAAATGGGAGGGTGGAAAGAGTGACATTGATATCAATTATCACAATTTTTTATGTTTAAATGATATTTAAATTTTAAACATTGGTCTTAGGTTCCACACCAGTGTCATCAGGTCTTTGCTGAAATTATTACAGGCTTTGATTACACAAAAGTCCATCATGGATGGTGAATAGTGACTAAACCAACTTATATAAGCAAAGTACGAATGAAAATTAAAGAAGTCATACAGATTAGAATATGCCAGAAAAAAAAAAAAACAACACAAGAATGAAATATAGTTTAAAACAAGAGAGATGCCTTGATCTCATCCAAAGGGAAGTTCTCTCTCCTACATCTCTGGGGAGTTAGATGGAACTCAGGGATGTGTTGAGATCCTGTCTGCAACTTCCAAAGTTTTTCCACTTCAAAAGTGTCTTAAAGCAAGTATATCTCTCTCCCAAGAACTCTAGCATTAATTTCACTCATTATGCAGGTGTTCAGCCTTGCATAGCGCACAGCACTCTCTCCTCCAGTTAGAAATCACATCTCTTTTCAAATAAGCAAGAGCAAGCAAAATACCCCAGTCTTGGTGGGAAGTCTAAATGCCTGTTGATTGTTTGATTGAAGGAGGCTCAAATTAAATTTTAGAAATGACTCACAGGTTCTCCATGGAGAAGTAAATAAAACAGTTAGCAGAGTTGATTTTATCAGCAACAAGAAGCATCATTTCAAGTAATATTTGGTCAAAAGACCTGTGAAATATAGCATGGAGAAAAGAATCAGAAAACCCTAGAAATGGACAAAACCAAATAATACAATCAAAAATGAAATTAAGTATACTTTAACAGACAAAAAAGAACAATAATTTATATGGGAATAATTTCTGAATAAGTTACTTGATTACAACAAGAACATTAACTTGTTAGATCAAAGATAAAAATTAGCACAAAGATAGAAGAAAGAATAAACATGAAAAAAGAAAAGTTCATGAAATTTTTTAAACTTCAGTTTGAACTTTCAAAAAAAGTTATTGATGGTTTAAAAAATGGGCTATAGACTAAAGAAAGGTCAGTGATCTGATCATAAAAATTAATGTTCAACTACTGTAAATCAATTGCCATGACAACAATAAAAACAAAACAAGAACCCCAAAACTACAAAAGTCAATCAATCAACATGTATTTATTAAGCATCCACTGTATACCAGGTACTGTATATATATATATATATATATATATATATATACTGCTGATTGCTTGGGACACAAAAATGAAATAATCCTTGCCAGCGAAGAAGCTTACATTCTATTTAACTGGCAAGAGGAGAGATGGGGGCAATGATGTAACTCAAATTAATTTGCTCCTAAAATGTAGAGAGTGGGAAATTATCAGCCTTTTAAGAGAGAGGAGCAAGGACAAGCAAAACCAGCTTAAAGAATCCTTAGTGAAAGATGCAACTTGGTAAAAGTCATCCTAGGGATATTTAAGGAACCTAGGAGAACAACAAATTAAAAAAAAAGATTGAAAAGGAATACAAAGATTTTTTTTTGTTTGATTTTCAAATTTCCTTTACTTCCCTCCCCCTTCCCCTCACAACAGCATATAGTACAGTATAGGATCTGCAAATACATTCATATTAGACATTATTCCAATTACAAAGGCGTATTGTACTAGGTGGGATGGAAAATGATAAAGAAGAAATAAAACCAAACAATGAAATGAAAAAGATCATTTAGTTTGCTTCCATCAGGATTCAGGCTCAGTTCTTTCTAGTTATATCTCTGGATGGCGCATTTCTCTCTTTCTTGAGTCTTTCGGGATTGACTTATATCACTGCATTGCTGAAAAGAGTCCAGTCTGTCATAATTGGTCATCACAGATATGGTATTGTGATTGTATACAAATTTCTTCTGATTCTACTCTTTTCGATCAGCATCAGTTTGTATAAGTCTCTCCAGGTAATTATGAAATCCGTCACCTCCTCATTTCTTATAGCACAATAATATTCCATTACATTCATATACCACATCTTGTTTAGCCATTCCCCAATTGATGGGCACCTCTTTAGTTTCCAATTCTTTGCAACCACAAAAAGGGCTGCTATAAATATTTTTGTACATATGGGTCTTTCTCCCACTTCTGTGATCTCTTTGGGATATAACCCTAGAAGTGGTATTGTTGGGTCAAAGGGTATGAAATTATTTTTAATCCTTTGGGCATAATTCCAGATTGCTCTCCAGAATGGTTGGATAAGTTCACAACTCCACCAGTGTATTAGTGTTTCAATTTGTCCACATCCTCTCCAGCATTTGTCACTTTCTTGTTTTTTCATCTTAGCCAATCTGACTGGAGAGATGTGGTATCTCAGAGTTGTTTTGATTTGCATTTCTCTAATCAATAGTGATTTAGAGCATTTCTTCATATGTTTATAGATATTTTTAATTTCTTTCTCTGAAAACTGCCTGTTCATATCCTTTGACCATTTATCAATTGGGGAATGATTTGTATTCATATAGATTTGGCTCAATTCTTTATAAATTTTAGAAATGAGTCCTTTATCAGAGACACAAGTTGTAAAAATTCTTTCCCAATTTCCCACCTCCCTCTTGATCTTGGTTACATTGGCTTTGTTTGTGCAGAAGCTTTTCAATTTAATGTAATCAAAATTATCCATTTTGCATTTTATAATGCTCTCTAATTTTTGTTTGGTCCTAAAATCTTCCCCTCTCCACAGATCTGTCAGGTAAACTATTCCTTGCTTTCCCAAATTGCTTACAGTATCATCCTTTACACCTAGATCATGCACCCATTTAGACTTGATTTTCGTATATGGTGTTAGATAGTGATCTATGCCCAGTTTCTGCCATACTGTATTCCAGTTTTCCCCAGCAGTTTTTATCAAATAGTGCATTCTCATCCCAAAAACTGGGGTCTTTGGGTTTATCAAACAATAGATTACTGTATTCATTAACTGCTGGGTCTCCTGCGCCTAATCTATTCCATTGATCCTCTACTCTACACCTCTGCCAGTACCAAGCAGTTTTGATGACTGCTGCTGTATAATACAGATTAAGATCTGGCATAGCTAGTCCACCTTCCCTAGCATTTCTTTTCATTAATTCCCTTGACATTCTAGACCGTTTGTTTTTCCAAATAAATTTTGTTATTATTTTGTCTAACTTTAGAAAGGAGTTTTTTGGTAAATTGATTGGTATGGCACTAAATATATAGTTTAGTTTGGGTAAAATTGTCACTTTTATTATATTATTTCGACCCAGCCATGAGCAACTGATATTTTTCCAACTATTTAGATCTGATTTTATTTGTGTGAGAAGTGTTTTGTAGTTGTGATCATATAGATTCTGGGTTTGTTTTGGCAAGTAGATTCCCAAATATTTTATAATGTCTACAGTGACTTTAAATGTTATTTCTCTTTCTATCTCTTGCTGTTGAGTTTCATTAGAGATGTACAGGAATGCTGAGGATTTGTGTGGGTTTATTTTATATCCTGCAACTTTGCCAAATTTATTTATTGTCTCTAGTAGTTTTTTACTTGATTCTCTAGGATTCTCTAAGTATATCATCCTAACATCTGCAAAGAGTGATGGCTTGGTCACTTCTTTGCCTAATTTGATTCCTTTGATTTCTTTTTCTTCTCTAATTGCTACTGCTGGTGTTTCTAGTACCAGATTGAATAAGAGGGGTGATAGTGGACACCCTTGTTTCACTCCTGATGTTATTGGAAAGGCTTCTAGTTTATTCCCATTGCATATAATACTTGCTGATGGTTTTAAATAGATGCTATCAACTATTTTAAGGAAAGCTCCATTTATTCCTATACTTTCTAGTGTTTTTAATAGGAATGGATGTTGTACTTTGTCAAAAGCCTTTTCTGCATCTAATGAGATGATCATGTGGTTTTTGCTAGTTTTGTTGTTGATATGCTCAATTATACTGATGGTTTTCCTAATATTAAACCATCCTTGCATTCCTGGAATGAATCCTACCTGATCAGAGTGTATTATTTTTGTGATAAGTTGTTGGAGTCTTTTGGCTAATATTTTATTTAGAATTTTTTGCGTCTAAATTCATGAGGGAAATTGGTCGATAATTTTCTTTCTCTGTTTTATCTCTTCCTGATTTAGGAATCAGTACCATATTTGTGTCATAGAAAGAGTTTGGTAGGACTCCTTCTTCACTAATTTTCCCAAATAGTTTGTAGAGAATTGGAATCAATTGTTCTTTAAATGTTTGATAGAATTCACTAGTAAACCCTGGAGATTTTTTCCTAGGGAGTTCATTGATGGCTTGTTTGATTTCTTTTTCTGAGATGGGGTTATTTAGGTAATTCACTTCCTCTTCAGTTAATCTGGGCAACTTGTGATTTTGTAAATATTCATCCATTTCACTAATATTGTCATATTTATGTGCATACAATTGGGAAAATTATTCCTCATTATTTTTTTGATTTCCTCTTCATTGGAGGTAGATTCACCCTTTTTTATTTTTGATACTCATAATTTGGTTTTCTTCTTTCTATTTTTTTATCATATTGACTAAGGGTCTATCAATTTTGTTGATTTTTTCATAAAACCAGCTCTTAGGTTTATTTATTAATTCAATTGTTTTCTTAATTTCAATTTTATTAATCTCACCTTTGGTTCTCAATATTTCTAATTTAGTACTAAATTGTGGATTTTCAATTTGTTCTTTTTCTAGCTTTTTCAATTGCATGCCCAATTCATTGACCTCCCTTCTCTCTGCTTTAATTAAGTATGCACTCAGGGATATAAAACTTCCCCTGAGAACCACCTTTAGTGCATCCCACAAATTTTGGTATGTTGTCTCATTATTATCATTCTCTTGAATGAGATTATTGAGTGTTTCTATAATTTCTTGTTTGACCCACCAATTTTTAGGATTAAATTGTATAATTTCCAATTAGTTTTTAGTCTATCTTTCCATAGCCCTTTATTGCATATAATTTTTATTGTATCATGATCTGAGAATGATGCATTTAATATTTCTGCCTTTCTGTACTGGATTGTGAGGTTTTTATGCCCTAGTACATGGTCTATTTTTGAGTATGTATCATGCACTGCTGAGAAGAAAGTAAATTCCTTTTTATCCCCATTCAGTTTTCTCCAGAGATCCATCATATCTAGTCTCTCTAAGATTCTATTCACCACCTTAACTTCTTTCTTGTTTATTTTGAGGTTAGATTTATCGAGTTCAGAGAGGGGGAGATTAAGGTCCCCACTAGTATAGTTTTGCTATCTATTTCTTCCTCTAATTCCTTTAACTTCTCCTCTAGGAATCTGGATGCTATACCACTTGGTGCATATATATTAAATAGTGATATTGCTTCATTCTCGATGGTGCCTTTTAGTAGGATATAGTTTCCTTCCTTATCTCTTTTAATTAGATCTATTTTTGCTTTTGCTTTATCTGAGATAAGTATTGCTACCCCTGATTTTTTTACTTTAGCTGAGGCATAATAAATTTTACTCCAACCTTTTACCTTTACCCTGTGGGTATCCCTCTGTTTCAAATGTGTTTCTTGTAGACAGCATATTGTAGGATTATGGTTTTTAATCCATTCTGCTATCCACCACTGTTTTATGGGAGAGTTCATCCCATTCACATTCACAGCAATGATGACTATCTGTCTCTTCCCCTCCATCCTATTCCCTCCCCTGTTTATGTTCTTGTTTCTTCCTTCTCCCTTCTCCTCCTTGAAGTTTTCCCTTTTGACTGCCCCCTCCCTCAGTGTTCCCACCCAGTGACCCCCCTTCTTAACCTACCCTCTCCCCTTACTACTGTTTCCCTCCCTTCTAATCCTCCCCTTCAGTCTCCTCCTTTTCACCCCCCCTTACCCTTCCACTATCTATAGGACACAATAAGTTTTTATACTTATCAGAGTAAATTCCTCCCCGTTTGATTCCAAACCAAGAGAGTAAATTTCAAACAGTGCTCCTCTCCCTCCCTCCTTTTCCTCTATTTAATGAGTTTGTGTGTCTATTCACATTAGAATCTTAAACTTCACTGATTAAGTTGATCCCTCTTTGAACAAGAACCAGTGAGAATAGTGTTTAAATGATGTTCCTCTCCCTCTTTCTTTCCCCTTTTCTATAGTGTGTTTTAATGCCTCTTCAGATGGAATATTTTACCTTTTCCTATCTCATCCTTTCCTTTTTCCCATTACAGTCCCTTTGATCCCCTTAATAGTTTTTTTTTTAGACTTCAGGTTAGTGCATTCATACCCACACTCTCTATCTAAGTATAACCCTTTTGAAGGTCATGATAATCATAAAGATTTTGAATATTGACAGTTATCAGCTCCACATATAGGGATGTGAACATTTTGCTCTTGTTGCATCCCAAGTAATGAGCATGTGTTTGTGGGTGTGGGTGTGTGCACTTATGCATGTGTGAGTCTGTGTTTCTCTTGTTTACCTTTTTGTGTCTTTCTTGAGTCTTGTAATTGGAGATCAAATTTTCCATTGAGCTCTGGCTTTTTCATCAGGAACATCTGGAAGTCCCTTATTTCATTAAACAACCATCTCCTTGCCTGGAAGATTATGCTCAGTTTTGCCGGGTAGTTAATCCTTGGTTGTAGTCCTAGCTCTCTTGCCCTACGAAATATCAAATTCCAGTCCCTCCGCTCTTTTAATGTAGAAGCTGCTAGGTCCTGTGTGATCCTAACTGTAGTTCCTCAATATTTGAATTGTTTTTTTCTGGCTGCTTGTAGAATTTTTTCTTTAATCTTGTAATTCTGGAATTTGGCTACTATATTTCTTGGAGTTTTCAGTTTGGGATCTCTCTCAGGAGGAGTCTGGTGAATTCTATCAATAGCTATTTTATCTTCTGATTCCAGGACCTCAGGACAGTTTTCTTTGACAATCTCTTGGAGGATGTTGTCTAGGCTGTTTTTTTCATCATGGCTTTCTGGTAGACCAATAATTCTTAGGTTGTCTCTCCTGGATCTCTTCTCTAGGTCAGTTATTTTTCCAGTGAGATATTTTACATTTTCTTCCAATTTTTCCATCATCTTGTTTTGTTTGATTGACTCTTGCTGCATCATAGAGTTCTGAGTTTCAGTTTGATTGTTTCTAATTTTTAGCAAATTATGGTCTTCAGTTAGTTTTTGAAGTTCTTTTTTTAGGGAGGTATTTTCTCCAATTACTTCACTGAGATGTTTTTCCAAGTTTGTCACTGCCTCCCTGATTTGGTCTTTAAAATTTTTCTTAAGCTCCTCCAGGAAAGCTATTTGGGCTTGAGACCAGGTCATGTTTCCTTCTGTGGTCTCTGGTGTGGGTAGAGTCTATATTGTCCTGTGTATTTTGTTGTTCTTGCCCTGCATAGTAGGCTTGAATAGACTTTCTTGCCTTCCCCTTCTCCTTCTCAGCTTCTTTCTTTCCCATTGTGACTTCCTGTTTCTTAGTTTCTCAGGCTATGAGTTTAGGGCCTGATCCTTGACTTTGAATACCTCTGGGTGGCTAGTTTATGGCTAAGTCAGGGAAATCCATGAGGAATGTAGATGCGTAGGTTGGGGTACATCTGACCACTTCAGATTTCTGCCTCTATACCCCTGGGCTATAAGTAGGCTTTTGTTGGTGAGGTGAGGTGTGGCTTGTTGGAACCCCTCCCTCTCTTCTCTTCAGACTCCTGGCTGTCTCAGTTACACCCCTTCTTGGAGACTCTCAAGCCTGGGGCTATGTCCATTAACTTGGGATTTCAATCTGGGTAGTTGACTTATCTTTGGGTTTTCTGCTTCATGAAGGAGGGATGGGAGGATCAGAGCAGCTAGAATTTACTTTGCCATTCCAGCCCCTGTATTATACAGGCAGGCAGTCTCCAACCTTCCAGGCTGGGGGCTGAATGCAGCCAGAGAAGCCGCTCTCTCCCCTGGGGGTCTGACTCTCCTATCTGGCTCCAATGACCCCTCCCATCCCTTCGTGAGATGAAGGGGAGATGACTGTGATTCGTCCTTGGTAAGTCAGCAGGCTGGGGCTTTTTCTCTCTCTGGTGTAGTCTGCTTGTCTGCTCTTAGGTCTGGGCTGTGCAGACCCCACGCGCTCTGCGCTCGACCAGTCCAGACACACTGGGCAACCTCCTGGGCTGGACTCTGCCACACTCCGTCTTCCAGTAGGCTCTGTCACTCCGGAATCCGCTCAGATTCACCCTTTGAGACTTAGTGACCGAGGAGCTCAGTGAGGTTACTGCTTCCTTTCAGCCATCTTGGCTCCTACGCCCCCTCCCCAAAGATTTTTTTTTTTTATTATTATTGCAACAAACTCTTTTTCCCACCCAAGGCAACAGAATCATTGTCCTACATATAGAGAAAGTAGAAATGGCTCTAAAGAGAACAAAGAGAAGAAGAGAAGCTAAATTAGACCATGTGTACCCAGAGGATAAAATGGTAAGATGGAGATGACAAAATTTGTGAGGGTTTTAAAGGTATCGGGTCACTGGGTGTCTGGAGAAAGGGATGATAACAAAAGTGTAGAAAATCTCAGATTTTATTATTACCGTAAAAAGGAGGAAGGAAACAACATGGGAACATCCATAATGACTGACCTATATGCCTACTTTCCCAAATATAAAAAATTTTGATGAGAATAATTTACATATGTAGAGAGGGCATCCTTAATTGGGTTTCAGCAGGGAATAGATAAGCTTTCATCAATTATATTCTATATTTTTACATCTCTACCAATTCATAGATCACATTCTTACTGGGAAGATTTTTTTTACCTAAAAATTAAGAGAAAACAAAATTTCATGGTCTTTATTGACTGTTGACTATTCAAAATACATTGGATTGAAATAGAACAAAAGCCCCTAAAGCAAGGACTTTTAATCTCCTTTTATGTCATGGATCTCTTTGGTATTCTGGTAAAGCCTAAGAACTCCTTTGTCAGAATACTATTTTTAAATGAATAAAATAAAATACATAGGATTACAGAGGAAATAGATTATATTGAAATACAATTACGGTGTTGTTGTTTTTAAGTCCACAGATTCCAGGTTAAGACTTCACCTTAAAAACTGTTTCCAATCCATACCTCAAAATTTTGCCAGATTTCTTGAAAGATAGAACAACTATAAGTTTGTTCAATGGCCCTCTGATGTGACTATCAGGTGAGGTACAAATCAGGGAGATTTATGCTGGCCAAAAGTATTTACCTCTGTCACAGAAGACATCCTGTGCAGAGTATACATGGTTTTCCTTTGTATATACTCTGCAGTATAGACAGACTGGTCTACTGCTGTCCCTTAAGACAATTCATCTTCCATCTCATCTCCATGCTTTTACTGAGGATGTCCCCCATGCCTGGAATGCACTTCCTCTTCCACCTCCACCTCTCACCTCCACCTCAGAATTCCTAACCTGCTTTTAAACATTAATTTAAATGCTACCTTCCTTTCCTGATCTCTAGCTACTAATGCCTGCCTCCTTCCTGAGAACTACACATCGTCAATTTGTAGTGTCTGTACAAGATATCTATGCTAATGAGTGAGTTCAATAGATTGTCTATCTAACATCTATTTATAATCTATTCTAGATAATAGGTAATATTCATCCACTTGGGTTTTTTTTGTGTGAATGCTGAGGTCAAATTTATTCCAGTCTATACTGCAGAATATATAAAGGAAAGTCATGTGCAGTAAGTGTGTAAAGGTAAATTGAAGCCATGTTGTAAGTGCCAAACAGAAGAGTTGTATTTAATTCTAGAGGCAAAAGAGAGCCACTGGGGGCTCTTGACAAGTCAGATGTGTGTTTTAGGAATATTACTTTGGTAACTATATGAACTATGGACTAAGGAGAGGAGAGGATGAAAGGAAGGAGGCAAATTAGGAAGTTATAATTATTTGGCAAGAGACAATAAGGGACTGAAACTGGGGTGGTGGTCCTGTGAAGACAAGTGGGAAAGATGTGGGGGTAGAATTACACATATTTCTCTCTCCAAGTAGATTAAAAGCTGCTTAAGGTCAGATGATGAAGTCTGGCTAGACTCAGGCCTTCCTTCCCCAACATAATGTGAATGCCCATGAGATCCATGAATATATCCTCTGTGACACAAAAGAATTCTACCAATCCCTATTTGCCTCTTATCCAGCTTGCTAATTAATGATTGTTATACTCAGAAGGTACCTGGGTTTTATTTTACATGAGGATCTTGAGTATAAACAGCACTACCCCACATCTGCTGTCCTTACTGGGGTCTATCTCCTAGTTCCAGAAAGGGATTATTTCCCTGAAATTCCCATCCATGCTCCTTGGCTTCTAAAAGACCAGGAAAGGCTGCTGAGAAATTGAGCGCTCTGTGGAGCTACTCAGCACATTTTATTTATATCCTACATAACCCTAAAGAGTCAGATTTAAGAAATAGTGACTTTGTTTTTATTCCTTGAGGTTACTGGACTATTTTAGAGACCCTGTTTCATATTTCTTCAGTGTCTCCCATGAAATCTAGCGCCTATAATAGGCCCTCAAAACATACCTCGATATTTGACTAGGAACAAAGATATTGCTTGCTAGGGCCTGCAGTCAGGAAGACCTGAGTTCAAATTCAACTTAGAAACTGGGCAAATCACTTACCTTCTATCTGTTTCAGTTTCCTCAACTCTAAAATACAGGTAATCATAGCTCTTACCTCCCAAAGTTGTTGTAAAGCTCAAATGAGATAATGTTTGTAAAGTGCTTAGCATAGTGTAGGGACGCATAGAAGGTGCTTACTACATGCTTATTTCCTTCCTTCTTACCTGATTGGTTGTTTGAAGAGGTTTAGAGGGATGGGTAGTTTGTGTTGGCATCTCTGAATGCAGAATAAAATTTTAAAGTAGGCCATTCTTACTTTTAAGGCCAACAAATT
Source organism: Gymnobelideus leadbeateri (assembly GCA_011680675.1). Lineage (NCBI taxonomy): Eukaryota > Metazoa > Chordata > Mammalia > Diprotodontia > Petauridae > Gymnobelideus > Gymnobelideus leadbeateri. The sequence continues at coordinate 177,369 of WOXC01009505.1, read as the reverse complement.
GTCTTCTGAATCCATCTCCCATCTCTCTGACACCCATAATCTCTCCACCATCAGTGCCTAGTATTCCTATACCCTCTCCATCTGCCTATAAATCCATTCACATAAAGTTGTAAACAACTGATGAGGCTTAATGTGTTTTCTCTCCTGGGGATTTTGTATTTTGACACAGAAGAAAAGCCAAAGAAATGAATTTATTTTATTTATTTATTTTTTTTATTTTAAAGCAATTGGGGTTAAGTAACTTGCTCAAGGTTACACGGCCAGTCATTGTTTATGTGTGGGTGTTCATTTTCTGAGGCCGAATCCGATCCTGGGTCATCCCAACACTGGGGCTGGCACTCTTACTCATTGTGGAATTAAGGATCATAGGATTGTACACCTCGAGCTTACACAGTTCTTATGGTTTTACTGGTCTAACCTCATCATTTCAAAGATGAAGGAACTGAGGTCCACAGAAATTAAGTGAATTGTCCAAGATCTACAGGCAGTGATTGACAGAGGTGGGATCTGAAGTCAGGCCCTCTAGTCACAGAGCAGAGCTCTTCCTCTCATACCAAAACTCCCTATTTTGTTTTTGTCCTCCTCAGGTTTTTTTTGTTTTGTTTTGTTTTGTTTGTTTTGCTTTTGTTTTGTAGCCTCAGTACCTGGCATAGTTGGTGTTTAATAAATGCTTGCAGAAGAGGGCAGCTAAGTGACACAGTGAATAGAACAGCAGCCCTGGAGTCAGGAGGACCTGAGTTCAAATTCAGCCTCAGACACTTAACACAAAACTAGCCATGTGACCTTGGGCAAGTCACAACTCCAATTGCCCTACCTTCTCCCCTCCAAAAAGAAAAAAAAAAAACTGTTTGCATAATCAGTGAGTAAATGAATTCCAGACAGCAAGGAGCTATGAAAGTGCTATGGAAGCAGAGGGGGAAGAAATATTCCTAGTTGCACTGAAATAAGACCAAATACCTTACCTTTGTTCTGGCTGTGTGTCAAGAAGAAAGCTTCCTCCTGTGGTCACTCTCAGCACCAAAGTATTCTCCCAAGAAACCTGCCAGACTAGTAGCACTAGCTTGGTGATTAAAGCACTGTGCTCTGAGGTGGAAGGCATGGATTCTGGTCCTGACTCTCTGGTAATGGCCTTAGATAAATCATCTCACTTCCCTAGACTAGTGTCCTCATCTGTAAAACAATGGAGTTGAATCGTATGATCCCTAAGAACCTTCCAAATCTAACATTTGATCATTCTACAAAATAATACCTCTAGCCCAATTCCCTTATCTCAGAGACATGGAAACAAACACAGAAAAGTTAAGTGAATTTTTCAAGATCACGCAGAAAAAATAGTAGAACCTGTATTTCAATCCACATCCTCTCATTCCCAATCCAGAATTCTTATCATTATACCAGACTGCATCCCCTGACTTCTTTTCAACTGGAAAATGTGTCAAAATAGCCCCATCCTCAGCACAACATGGCCCATCCCCGTCATTATGGTAATAACAGCAATGAGGCAGCTGTTAGTGGGCAACATTTATCTTGGGAGTCTCTCAGGGATCTAAGAATAGTGGGAACACCAGGACTTCAAATGGAGTGAACACGATATTCATCACTCAGAAACGGAATCCTTCTTCTTGCATCATTTGCTAAGTTCAAGGGGAAAAGCCTGGGATCCCTCATCCATCCCCTCAGCTGCATGCCAGAGATGAATCAGAAGCTTGGGTGTAGATTGAGGTTGGAGAGAGAATCGTGGACATGGGACTTTGCATTGACTTTCAGGCTATTGTAATAATAAAAGCTCTTGGTTGCAATAATGCCCATAGGTTTGTCAAACACTTTCCTCATACTGACCCTACTGATAGGTAGGTCGGGCATTATTATACCCTGTTTTCCAGATAACAAGCATGAGGCTCAGAGGGTTGAAGCTGTTTGCCTCCAGTGACACAATAAGAGTCAGAGCCAGATCTGGACTAGATCTTCTAACATAGTTCCAGGGCTTGTACTCTTATTGGGGTGTATTTGTCGTTCCCTTGTACTTGGATTAGTGCTACCAATTTGGAGCATATGGGGTGTTCAGGGATGACTAGCACCTCTATTGCTAGGGCCTGCCAAGCCCTTTTCATGGCTGTTCTCACCCAAATCTCACCTGTGGCTCCAAGAAGCTGTGGTATGCACAGGGACCACACTCCAGTAAAACCATCTCCCTGGATGGGCTAAACCCAATTGAGGGTAAGTGACCGGGCTGATATCCATTGGTGAGTTAGGAGGATGTCTACCCCAAGCATGGAAAGACTTCCACCAGTAGAATGGGTGGATGTGTTCCAACAGCCATGAAGGCAGCTAAAGGAGACTCCATGGAGTGCTTAGAGCTTGCTCAGATGGCAAAGAAACCAAGATCATCCCCTACATCCATCGCCAGTTATCCTGACTTGTGTCCTGCCACTGGACTTTTGATGACTCTGCCTCACTTAGATCCAATTAACCTGTAAGACACCACCCCATGATGTCATTGGTCCTCTAGGAAAACAGCAGTACTACCAATTTATAGTGGGAATGTGCCTGGCTTTAGAGACTGCACTACGGTGTCTCTCTGTATAATGACTTACCTGCAAGTGTGTTCATAGTGAGGGGACGTGGATGAACCTGGAAGCTTGGGAGGCCGTAGGGAGTAATAAGAAGAATGGTTCACCAGAAGTCAGAAAGACCTATATACAAATATCACCTCTGACACTCACAATGTGACCCTGGGGACCTCAATTTTCTCATCTATAAAATGGGGTTAATAATGCCCATAACACCTACTTCTAGGGTTCTGGTCCTGATTCTGCTAATTATGATGCATGTGACCTTGGTCAAATTATCTCATTTCCCTGGACTACTCCACAGGATTGTTTGAATCCCAGGCCTGGACATAGATAATGAGAGATAAAACACTTATTAATTATTCACTATATTCAGACACTGTCCTAAGGGCTGAAACACAAATACAACTAACCTTTGTTGTTTCTTTTTGTATCCCTAGCCCTTAGAACAGTGTCTGGCATACAGTAGGCACTTAATAAATGTTTATTGACTAACTAAAATGCAAACAAGAAGATAGTCTTAGCTCTCAAGGAACTTAAACTCTAGTGGAGGAAAATGAAAAATACCTAAAAGGGGACTAAAAAGTAGGGGAAAGGCACTCATAGGGTAAGAAAGGTCAAGAAGTGGTCTGGGGAGTCATGGGTTGAGCTGGGTTTGAAGATAAACACATTTTTGCCTTGCATCCCATGACTCTTATGGCTAGGAATATCTTTCTTTTTCTGTTTGTATTTCAGTCAGTTACTAAATATTTATTAAGCACTTACTATATACCAGCCACTGTGCTAAAAGATATGGCCAAGTCATAACTATCCTGTGCTTGTTTCCCCATCTGTGAGATGGGTGACCTTGAGCGAGCCCCTTCTGATCTTTGGGCCTCAGTCTCTCTATTTGTAGAATTAGAAGTTTGGGCAAGATGACCCCTAAGCTTTTAGGTATAAATCTTGTGCTTTTACAACTTGGTGACTGGAGTGAAAAAGAGTTGGTGTGGGGCAAGGACAAAATGGTTGTGTTATTGCTACATCAGCTCCCCTGGCTTTAGGAGACCCTCCAGCCTCAGAATAAGTTGTTTTAAAGGTCCCTTAAAGACTTCTTGGATTTCTGAGTTGGTACAAAACATCCCTTTGATACAATTAGAGGAAACGTTTCCCTGTGAGTTATGGAGACAGCTCCAGCAGCCCCATATTTAATGGACTTTCTGTTGCTGTTATCTGACAAAGATATGTTGGCAGAATTTTCTTTATAAAACTGGTCTGTGGTGTTGGTGGTGGGTTTTTCTGCCTCCCCCTCCTTTTTGTTTTAGGAAACCTTCTGGGGACCCTTCACCGTCACAGTGTCATAATTTGTGAAGTAACGGATTGACTGTGCTGAAGGCCCCAACCTAGACTGTAGAATATTGAAATAGAAGGGTAAAAAAAACAGGACAAAAAGCAGTTAAGAGTCTAAGTGGGGGAACAGGGTTTCCTGGAGCTCTTTCAAGACCCCTCTGGTGTTTCCAGCTGGATTCTCCTTCAGTAAATGAAAGGGTCATCTGGTTATGTTATTTTATGGCCCAAATGCAGATATGGTCTGCTGCCTCTGTTATACCCTGATAATTTTGTTTTCCTGATGAGTTGGCCATCAATGATCTGACATGCTGTTAGGGTTTTATCTCTACTGCTGCCCAAGGAGGAACGAGGATGTGTGTGTGTGTGGTGTGTGTGTGTGTGTGTGTGTGTGTGTGTGTGTGTGTGTGTAGGGGGCTGCAGGGTGGGAAGCAGGCCTGCTTTTCATTAACACTAGGCCAACTGCATAAAAACTTAACACACATATACACGTACACACATATAGGTATACACACACAGTTCATGACAGGGTTAGGAAAAGGAGGTGAAGGAGGGACTGAGGAGCAGAGTTATTAGTTGCTGCTGATGTTTTCTGTGCTGGGGTGTGTCTGTATGGTGGGGGTGGGGTGGGGGTGGGAAGGGAGGGGGATTCCTCTCCTAGTGGATTTGGTTGGTTCCCTGGGAGAGGAGTGAGGTGACTCCTGGGCTGGGCGCCATCCTGGGGGTGCCCAGGAGAAGAGATTTTGCAATCATGACAAATTATCCGGGCTCACTCTGTGACGTGAACTGTGGCCCATTAGGGAATGAGCTGACACCAATAAATTCATTTCGCTTACAACCTCATGCTGCACTTGAATTGAAGTTCTAGAGGTGAAAGCCATAAATTTGTCAGGTGGGCAGCCCACCGTCCCCCATCTCCCCTCCCCTGCAGACGGTGCCATCACCTTTCCCTGCCCACGCGGGCGCTGAATGGAGATCAGCTGCCTGCTCCAACAGCCGCCTGCTGCCAGCCCTTGATAGCTTCTGCTAATTATTTTCTAATCAAAGGAAAAGAAGATGGGGGGAGATAGGGGCACATGGGGGAGAGGCAGGAAGAGAGAGAGAATCGCAAGCCAACAGAGCTTTCAGTTCCCAGAACTCCTTTTCTAACCAGTCTGAGCCAAACATACGCTGCACCTCAAATTCCCAGGGGCTTTTTAATTGTGTCCAAGAATGCAGACAGAGAGGGTCAGGGGGTCAAGAATGGCCTAGGTTTATTATGGAGTTAGTAATCTTCCTTCACGCTCCTTTTAAGGAAACGTTTTAAACACAGACATTATCACTCTAGTTTTGACTTGGACCTACCTCTAGTCAACTCCTCCCACCCTCAACTCTGCATTCTCCTAAATTTATGAGAGGAAATTTTCCTAATCCTTGGAGTGGGGTGAGGGTGGGGAGGAGAGAGAGAAGGAAGATAGGAGAAAGAAAGAAGGAAAAGGAGGGGGGAATAAAGGAAGGAGGGAGAAGGCAAAGAAGAAAGAAGGAAGAGAGAGAGGGAGAAGGAGAGACAGAGAGAGAGCAAAGATAGAAAGGGCAGAGACAGAGACAGAGAGAGTCAATAGATACACAGTGCTTGTCTTGGAGTTAAGCAGACCTAAACTCAGGTCTTACCTTTGATACATACATTAGTGTCATGTGTGACCATGACACACTCTTAATGTACCAGACAGCTTTCTAAGACTATAAGTAAGAGACAAGTTGCTGATCTGTATCTATGGAAGCAATTTCCACACCAAGAGTTCCCCACACTGATAAATTCACAGCTATCGTTCTCCTCCCCCTGGCTAAAAACAGCTACTTCATATCCATATGTGTGTATGTATGTATCTACATACATATGTATATGTATATATGTTTGTGTATCTGTATGTGTATATATATATACATGCACACATATATACGAATACATATATGTGTGTCTGTGTGTCTGTGTATTTTCACTAAGAATTAAGAAGGAAAATTACATCTTCTAACTCTACTAATACAGGTAGTGTATTAGTAGAGTAAGCAGATATTACATGTTAGGGAACATAAGTAAGGGCTTGGGAAATTACAAATCACCAAATTTACACAAAATTCTCCCATAAATAGTGGATTTCCCCCTCCCCAACATTTTCTCATGCCCAGAAAGCTGGGGAAAACATCCCAGATGAGCTGTTAACATGGACAAAATATAGGACTATTCTCCATCTTGCCAGGTGACATCTCCTCAACAGATGCCCTGTGCAGCTTATGGTTTAAAGTTTTATGGAGTCCCGTATTAGTAAAGAATTTTAAAAATCCAACTAATTTTCAAAGCCAAAACCAAGTAGGGAACCATAAGTGCATTTTCAAAATGTCACCGATTAATCACAATGACTGATGAATTCAGGTCATGAGTACAATCAGGTGCAGAGAAGAAAGGGAGCTCGTGATGCCGGAGTGTCTCTGTAGAATTCATAATAAAAAGGTGCTGGAGCTCAGCTGCCAAATAGGGAGCTGAGGATCTTTGAGAACTGTGCTACTCCATAATACACCAGGTCAATAGTCTCTAAACACACCCTTAGTAATGGGAAGGTGGGACTTTGAATTTTAGGACTGGAGGAAATTTGGATTTCACCTAGTCTGGCTCTCTCGTTTTATTAAGAAGCTGAGGTCCAGACATTTGTCCAAAGGTTACATTGCTAGTAAGTGTTAAAAACCAGTGTATCTTTCATCCACCATCATGTTTATGTACCTCCAGGAGACTTTCAGGTATTTTCCTGGCTCCAAACGCTAATGCACAAAGTTTTTTGTTTTTTTTTTTTAACATTGAGTTACTACTGCTTGGCCTGCAGGGCTGGGCTACCATTCCCTACTCCACTAAAGGTCCCCTAGTGTGCAGTTTGGATTCGTTTCAGTCCTTGGAGAGCCTGGACTTTTATGAGAATGTGGCTGAGACCCCTTTCCTCACACTCTTCAACTTGTTAAACCTCCACCTGGCTACCCTGGGAAAACCTACTTATAGCTTAGGCAACAGCTTATGTCTAGAGTTTTGGCAAAAGGGGGAGTAGAAAGACACTCAATTTACAGCATAAATCAAATACTTGTTTGAAATCAAATACTATGCTTACAATTCATGGAATAGCAGAGTTGAAGGAGATCTTTGAGTCAGAAGGTGTGCTGGTAAATGTTTAACACCTGGATCTCCAGGAAAAAAAAAAAGTATGCCTTTTAATTTTAATGTTAAAGTGTTTTTTTTTACTTTAAGTTTAATTTAATCCATCACAATTTTAAGTTTTACCTGAAGTATTAACATTTTCTCCACCACTTTCTTAAGTCTAAACAATCAAGAAAACAATAAATCAAATAAACTATAAATCAGGATTTGTAGTTTTTTGATGATTTTTGAGGTGAAGATGCTCACAGTTAAAATTTAACAATCAGCTCTTGACAGAGCCAGTTCTAGCACACCCCTGTGAGAGTGTTGTCCAGTTATGAGATCACAGGATTTAAAGCTGGAAGGCATCTTAAAAATCATCTAATCCAGATCTTTGGCTTTACAAATGAGGAAGCCAGGACCCCAAAATTAAATTATTTCCCTAGGATCAACCCAGCCAGCCCTTCTGACTCCAAACTTGGATCGTAAACCACATAAATTAAGAAGCTGAAGGTTCACCAAGGTGAAGTGACTTGACCAAATTAACAAGGCTAGTTGGTAGCAGAGCCATAGCTAAAACTCAGATTATCTTGTTCAGCCCCATAGTCTCACAAGGCTCACATTTCTGCAGTATTCTAATTTACAAAGCACTTTCTTTGTGTCTATGAAGTAAATGGTGCAAATGCTATTATGCCCATTTTATAGATGAGGAAACTGAGGCTTATAGATGAAGAAACCAATAAAGAGAGATTAAATGATCTACTTTTCCAGAATCACATAACTAGTGGGTATAGGTGGGAGTTAGAAATTAACTAAGTCCTCCAAACTCCAAGGCTACACACTGTAGTGAGGTCTCTAAAACCCATTCCTCAAAGCTCTCCATCTTGTTGAGACATAAGGCACCAGAAGTGTTATTGGCTGGGCATCCCAAGCCTCCAAGCCTGCCCATCCTATCAGTCCCTTCTCAGAGATGCTGCTCTGTTCAACATCCCATTTGTCGCCCCTTTCTGGAAATTATCAATCACATGTATATGGAAAGACAGAGATTAGCTCTCAGTGGAGTCACAAACAAACTTTCTACGTGGCCCTGGACAAATCGCCTCAGTTTCATCTATTAATCGAGGAATTTGGACTAAATGATTTCTAAAGATACTTCCAGGTCTATCATTTGAGTCTAGGATGGGAGATGTTATGAGACCTACCCAAGGCCAAAGGAGTAGAAGTGGCCAAGCTGAAATTTAACATAACGCCATGTCTGGTTCTCTGAATAATGTGGGTCACCTGTCCGTTTGTTCTGACTACCTGATCAGCCAGAGAGAGAGGGGACTTGGAGACTCTGGAGTGCGTAACTACAGTTAAATGGAGGGGTGGGGTGGGTGCAGAGGAGAGATCGAACCTGGGTCTAGAAACAGAGAACCATGAGCAGATTCCCTACCCACACTGAATGATGGGCATTCATCATCACTGGGTAGAGAAGTGAGGAAGCCAGGGGTGATGAGGGAACTTAGCTTCCTGGTGTCCTACGGTATGCCCAGGAGCTACATGGTAAAGTGCCGAGTGCTGGGTCTGGATCCAGGAAGACCTGAGTTCAGATTCAATCTCAGACACTTCCTAGCTGTGTGATACAGGGTAAGTCACTTAACCCTCCCTTTGCTTCGGTTTCCTCAACTGTAAAAGGGGGTGATAACAATAACAGCACGTACCTGTCAGAGTTGTGAGGATGTGTAAGGCGTTTAGCGCGCAGCCCGGCTCTTCATAAATGCTTGTTCTCTTTCCCATCAGGGAAACAGGTGCTGTTCTGCAGCCCTCACCAGAAAAAAGGAAGGACGATAACGCCAAGGATAAAGTATTTTGGGCAAACTGCAATGCAGGCAGGGACTTGGATGGCTTATTTCTGTCCCTGATCCCACCATACAGCTATGGAAAACATAGTGATGTTACTGTAGCAGTGATTACTCTGGCCTCTACCGTCAAAAGACCAGGTGTGTTCACTCTGTCCTCAGGCCTACCTGCTACCCTTGAGGGCCTTTGGGAGATGTCCAGTCTCTCTGCCATTGTCTCCAGCCCCACTGACTGTGTCCTCTCCATTTTAGGGGTTCTCCTGTACTCCAGCTCCATACCACTTAGAGGCTGGATTGACTTTTACAAGGGATATTTACTTCAAAGATAGAGCAGGAACAAATATATAAATAAGTATCATGCACACCCTCAACACCTGGGGACCATAATCTTCCCTTGTATCAGTTCAGTCTCTGGGGAGGAGAGGAGGATTAGGTTTGTAGATTAATTCATTTCCTATATAGCCTAGTCCTGCCAAGTTCCGAGTCCAAAGCCCTCCTTGGGCACAAGTCCCAGGCACCCTGGTTTCTCAGGACTTCTCTGATGGGCAAGCTGCAACATCCAGCCTGGAATTGTATCTCTAAGGTCACCAAGGCTTAATTCCAGGTCTGAGGATCTGCTGCCAACACCTAGAATTGAAAAGGGCAAACAAGGCAAAGCAAGAAATTCCAAATGATCCAATTTTCAGGGCCCTGGGACTTAAAAGGGGTGCAGAAGTTTTTCACCAGTTCAGTTCATGGTGCCCATGCTGTGGGTCAATAAGACCTTCACTGCCCTGGGATATAGCTGAAAAGAGAGAATGAGACTGGCCCAGTCTTGTAGTTATGAAGATAAAGCCTCTTCCAGCTACAAAGGATTAGCATAATAAATAGCAGTAATAAATATGATATAATATGATATAATGTAATACATGATATTATATAATATGTAGTATAGTGTAGTGTAGTATAGCACAGTATAGTATAGTATATAACATAACATACTATACCATACCATACCATAACATATTATCATAATATAACAATAATAAATTATATAAAATAGTAAGCTATTCCTACCCACATGGAAAGGAAATGTAGGATGTCTTCTCCCAGAAGCAAGTCCCAGGCATCTCCCACGTGGTTGCCTCTGTGTTTGGTGCTCAGACAATGCACAAAGTGAAATTCCATTCCATTAATAATAGCTATCATTTATATAGGGCTTGAAAGTTTGCAAAGCACTCTACATTTGTGGTCTTATTTGGTCCTCACGACAGCTCTGTGAGGTAGGTGCTATCATTATACCTATTTTACAGATGAGGAAACTGAGCCTTGAAGAAGTTAAATGATCTGTCCAGAGCTGCATAGCTAGAAAGCAATTAGAATTGAGATCTTCTTGACTCCAAGTTCAGCTCTCTAGCCACTAAGCTGCCATGAGCATGCACATGCTTGGAGATTGTGGGAGGCAGAGGGGAGAGTAGGGTGATTCTCTTAGCCCTTATTTAACAACAGGATAACCTGAGAAACCCATTAAGCTAACATTTTGGAAAGCGCAAACATGTTTGTGCCTGCTGGTATGTGTGAAAGCTGGAATGTGGACATGAATCACTAATAATCTGCAAGAAAACATGAGGGTCAGTATATACATGTGTTGGTATGTGAGTGGTGACACACATGTGTGAGCCACAAGGGTTTTGTAACTATGGGAGGGGCACTGTCAGATTATTTGTGGTTTGGTTTATTTTCCTCCCAAAACTCTTTCTTTCATGTCATCTCAGAATGAGAAGCTGTGTGCCCAAATGGAAAGAATTATCATTATTAATGGTATTGCTCACTCCTGGTATCATGAATCAGTGCAATAGCAAAGTAGAATAACAGAGTACTTTAGTCATGTCCATCACAGACATATATAGAGATAGGTAAATATGGGGACATTTACACATACATAGATACACATATGTATATACATCCATACATATGTCATATATGTGACATACTCTCAACAGAAATTACCTAATTCAGTTCTACGTTCAGGCCAAATGGTTGACTATCCACTCCCACCAAATAGCTTCTGAATTAGCCTATCAAGAAAACCCTAGTGAGGTCAACAAAGAGTTGGACACGACTGTAAATGACTAAACAACAACCACAATAAATCTCTCGTTCTACTGCTATGCCTATTAGGGGTCCAGCCATATGGGAAAAACTTTGACTATGTTTGGGCAAAAGACTTCTCAGGTTTCTATCAGCTTGGTAAGCCTGGGGAGCCTCATTACTAGAAAGTAGACTGACTACTTGGTGATGAATTCTTTGGCCACTGCAACTCACGAAGCCACAAAAACTACAAAATCATCCTCAGTTCCACTCATCCTCCTTCTGCTTATTGTAGTGACAGAATCACATGGGTTTTAGATCATTTGTCAAATTTAACTTAGCTTTTGGTACTTTCCAGTCCCTGGAATATTCTGTTCATGCATGGGGCCCTCAGAACAGCTACTCTGGGTTGAAAGTGTTGTGTAAAAACACCTCTACTCAAAATCATGAGCTTTTACCAATGTGTTACCTTTTTCTCTAGTTAGACAAAAGAAAAATAGTTCAAGACAAAAGCAAATCTGGTTGATATCAGGTTGACATAGGCAGGCATGAGGAAACAGGCTATAAGAAGAACCAAGGATTGAGCCAGAGGTGGAGATGGGAATGCTTTAAATGAAGCCTTTAAATGAAGGCTCGCAGTAAGAAAAGCCCCTATAGAACATTTCGCTATAAACCTAGCATGCATTCTCCCTCAAACACACACATCATCAATCACACAGAGGGATCACATAGGAGCAGTCCACCTGTAAGGAGCACACATGTCAGAACGCGTTCCTCCAACACTAGGGGATCACCAACATCCCATGGGGATGTCTTCACTTTAGTCTCCCTGGGTCTACTCCGCAGGAGATGTAGTACCTCCATTTGATGTGTTTCTTCACTCTTCCACATTAGATTCAATTTTTAGCTTAGTGTTGCTCAACTGAGAAATTTTCTGTACAATGCCTGGCACACAGCTTAATAAAGGTGCTTAACAAAGGCTTATTTCTCTCATTCCTTCCCTTACCCTGTTGGCTATGGCAGTCATTACTGAGTGTTGCTTAGTGTTTAGTTGCTCCCTGCTACCAACTTTGTGGCTCATTCTTCAGAACTGCCTGCCTGCTATGTTAGTTCCAGTCTACAAGGGCATAGTGGCTAGAATTTGTCCCCAGTAAAGACAAGTTGGCTGATCTTCAGTCATAAACGTCATGCCCAACTAACCACAGAGTACTTCCAGGCTATTGCTGAGACATTTCCTTTTAATATTTTGGATCAACCCTTTTCTCTTAGTAGAGAAAATATTATGTTATAAATATGTTTCATCTATCTCTCTGTTAGATATATATAGTTATGTATAATCATATATATTATATATGTACCATGTATTATTTATGTACTATGTATGTATGTATATGCACACATATATACTATGTATTATGCATATGTTTTATATATATGCATATCGATTATAGATATAGATAATGATATATATATCTATATACATATAGATAATGATCTAACTTAGAATTGGATATTCCCAAGATCTTCTCTGCCTTATTTTTTTTTTAAAGCAATTGGGGTAAAGTAACTTGCTCAAGGTTACATGACCAGTCATTATTTGTGTGTGGGTGCTCATTTTCTGAGGCCGGATTCAATCTCGGGTCATCCCAACTCCGAGGCCAGCGCTCTTACTCACTGCGCCACCTAGCCGCCCCATTCTCTGTCTTATTAAGCAAATTAATTTGAACTACAACAAAAGATAAGCTAAGGAGATAAGGTAATTGTTCAGCACCTACCTAACCTAAATACCTGTTGTCATCATGAATATGTCTCAGTAGAAAATCCAAATACTTTCATACTTTGTTTTGTCCAGTAGTCTTCCTTTATTTTAAAGACAAGATTCTGATCCAATGGCCAACCAGTTGACATATAGACATATAACTAGAACAACTGAACTGTACTAGTCTCGATATTCTCTCTCTCTAAAACAAAGCAAAATGAACAAAGGACAACAACAACAACAAAAACAAGACACAAGAAAGTTTCAGTTCAATGGAAGGATGGCTTATTGATACTTGTTGGAGAGACAAATAAAGGAGTTCATGACTTTATTGTACACCCAGAAGCAACCAGAAATATCATTCATTGGACATTTTGTCATCTTGCATTGTAGTGCTCATGATAAGTATTTGCAAAAAAGAAAAACCCCACCATAAAAATAACTGCAGCTTATACACTGATATTTGTTGCAGAGGCCATCTTGGATAGGTACTTCAAATGGACAATGAGTTGACCTAGATTTAAATAGGAAGAAGGGAGTGGAGTGGGTGGTATTCTAGAAATTACAAAGGTCCTTTAATAAGTACAAATTCACTCCAAAAATAAAAGCTAGGACTTATAATGCCAATATTCTACCAGTCTTTGTGCAAATTATGGAATACTAGTCTCCAAAAAAAAAGGAAAGAAGCTTGCTCATAGGGTATCAAGAGGCCTATGGTTTGAAGAGCTATACATATACTTATGTAATGAGCCGGCAGCAATGCACAAAATAAAAGGAACCATAAAGACCAGCTGGAGTAGAGAACGTTATCAAAGAACTGTACCATTCCATAAATTCCAGTGGTTCCTTATTGCCTCCAGGTCCAAATATAAAATCCTCCATTTGCCTTTTAGAACCTTCATAACCTGTTCCTATCCCTTTTTTTTTTCTTGCTTCATACTTCCTTCTACATAATTTATAATCCAGTGAATAAACCTTCTTGCTGTTCCTCAAGCAAGACATTGGATCTCCTAACTGTGCGTTTCCACTAGCCATCCCCCATATCTACAGTGTTGTTCTTTTTCACTTCTTCCTCATGAATTCCCTGGTTTTCTTCAAGTCTCAGGTAAAAATCTCACTTTCTATAAGAAACCTTCCTTGGTCCTCTTTAATACTAATAGTGTCTTTCCTTTGAGATTATCTCCAACTTATCCTGCATATATCTTGTTTATACATATTTGTTTGTATTTTGTCTCCCTTCATCAGTCTGTGAGCTCCTTGAGGGAAGTGGTTTTGCCTTTCTTTGTGTCCTTGGCATTTAGCACATGCCTGGAACAGCACTTAATAAATCTTTGCTAGCTTAATTTTTTAAAAAGCAGATAGGTCAGTTAAATGGTGAGAGTGAGGGGCAACTAGTGAATTGCCTTTATGTTCCATGGGTATCTTTGAAATGGCAGGAGAAAACAAAGCAGGCTCCCACGAAGTTGGGTGGGTTTCCTTTGGTGACTATATGGGAAGATATACCTAAGATATGGACAGGAGAGAAAGGCATGAATGGTTTTGATCTGGATCATTGAAGGGAACATGCGTATTGAGATCACAAAAGCACTGAAGTTCTGTATGGGAGATGACATGGAATAAAGATGAGAAGACACACCTTAATTATAATAGATCCAACTTGACCTCATCAGACATGCTAGTGATGAAAAACGGAGGGGGGTGAAGTCATCAAAACAAACTGTTAACCATTGTTTACAGAAGTTTAGTTGATGTAAAACAATCATAGTTCAAAGGAGTTAAGAAGTTGTTTTAGTTTCCTATCACTTGATCTATTTGCCAGGCAAAGAGAATGAATACCCAAAGACAGCATCATTTTCAAACAGAAACTTCTTGCACAACATTATAGTGGTAGTGTTGAAAACTGTGAGCTGGATGGCCTTAGAAATCAGAAAATAGCCATGACCAAATCTGTGAAAAGCTTTTTTGAATAGGCATTTATAGATAAAACTGGAAGAGGGACAACACACACACACACACATGGAATAGATCTGTCATAATTTCTATAATAAGCTATTTTCACTATCGATGACTTTAGAACATTTGACTAAACTCTTCAAAATTCAACATGTTGTATGTGGGACCACAACTGACATCATGAAAGGTGTAAATGAAAGAGAAAGATGAAATAGAAGTTGGACCAAATACACAAAAGATATTTGTGTTGAAGTTGACATAAATTTGAAAGTACTGATTTTTCAAATTTCAAGATTTAAGAGAGAGAGGGAGAGAGAGAGAGAGAGAGAGAGAGAGAGAGAGAGAGAGAGAGAGAGAGAGAGAGAGAGAAGAAAATACTCAACAACTAGGGGAAATTTGGGGCAATTATTATTAACTAAAAAGATCAGGAGGACATCAAAAAGTACTGATCAAATGAGAGCCAATGATACATGTAAAATGCTTCATAAACTTAAGTGCTGTATGTAAATGTCAGTTACAGTTATTTCTATAATTATTTTTTACTGACCCATATGCTTATTTTTTTATCTTCACAAAATCTTAAAAGAATGATCTATGCACATATCCAGGGCATCCCTGATGAAAATTTGAGAGGGGAATAGACATTTCCATACAATTTTCTATAAGGCACCACCTATTTATACTTATGTCATTTACTGAAAGGCATTGAAAATACAAGATTCGACGATATCTCATTTGCTCATATCTTTTTTAAAGAAGAATTTTACTTGGTAGAGTAAAATACAACTTTAAAAGCCCTCCTCCAACAAAGTGTATCTTAGAAGCATACAAGATTCTTTAATAGGTGCAATTACAGAGATTTCTTTATTCACTGATTCTGATTCTGGGTATTAAATGAGGTACAAAAGAGGGAGATATATGCTCCCCAGAGGTATTTATGTCTATCATGGATGATATTCTTTGCAGAGGTCAAGTAGAAGAGAGACAGACTTCCTATAGATGATAAGGTCTTCCAGATATTCCCATTTGAAGCTGACATTTATCTCACCACATCAAGCTCCAGATTGAGAGATTTTCAGTGAGATCATTTGGAAGAGACAGACCTAATAGTCCACACAGGAAAACACAAATGGATGAAGAATCTCTACATCCAGACTGAAACATGTAGTTGGATGGGTAAACTACTCAGGTAATCCATAAGCACATACTGTCTGTCTTGGAAAGACCTAGCTGGGCCCAAGGGGAACCAAGTAGGCTACTTATGTTTGGGAAAGTCCACATATTGTTCAACAATTTCAAGTTGTTCCTTGACAGAAAGTGCCTGTGGTTCTAAGAGAAAGATTTTTCTGATGAAGCTAAATGGATAGAAAATATCTTTTCTATACACAACCTACTATGTGTCAGGCCCTACACTAGGTCTTAGAGATACAAAGACAAAAAATAAAATGATGCTAACTCTTGAAGACCTTACATTATGTCAGGGGAGACATGTACATATGTAAATACAGAACAAATATAGTTAGAATAAATACAAAATGAATACAAAGGACTTAGTGAAGAAGGAAACTGGCAGTGGGGGGCATTAGAAATAATATCCTATAGGAAGTTATTGCTTGAACTGCTCAAATAGAATCTCCAAACAATCTAAATTGTAAGATCTTTTTATAGGAAATACGTAACTAGAAAAGGAAGTGAGTTTTGTAGTGAGGGATAATAGACACCCCACATAACTTCTGGTAGAAGTGGGGGAGTCAGGGCGGCTAGGTGGCACAGTGAATAGAGCACTGGCCCTGAAGTCAGGAGGACCTGAGCTCAAATCCTACCTCAGACACTTTACACTTAGTAGCTGTGTGACTTTGGGCAAGTCACTTAACCCCAACTGCCCTGCCTTTCCCCCTCAAAAAAAAAGTGGGAAAGTAAGGAGGGGAGGAAAAGAAAAACAAGCATTTACTAAGAACCTAGAATGTGCCGGTAATTTACAAATGTTATCTTTTTGCTTTTCACAACAACCCTGAGAGGTAGGTGCTCTTATTATTCCCATCTTACAGAGAAGGAAATTGAAGCAGACAGAGGTTGAGTGACTTGCCCAGGGTCACATAGTCAATAAGTATTTTAGATTGGATTTGAACTCAGGTCTTCTTGACTTCATGCCCAGCACTCTACCTACTACACAGTCTAGCTGCTTCAGCAGAAAGTTTGAAGAGCTAACTTTTCATGGGGTTTTAACCAGCATCTGTGAATTTGTAGTTAAATTTTTTTGATAATTGCATTTCTATATAATTGGTTTCCTTTGTAATCCTATCTATTTTATTTTATTTATTTAAATGCATTATTTTGAGAAGGGCTCCATAAGTTTCTACATGCTGTGTGAATCCCCTATGGAGTTGCTATGGGATTATTCAGACATGAATCACATAGCATGAGAATTAAACTCTTGTTTAATTATGGAAATATTTAAGTATGTTTTATATAATAGAAGTGCTCAATAAAAATCTGTGGTATTGTATGAAGGGTAAAAAAAAGTGGGTCAATAACATACCAAGAGTAAGGGATTACTGATGTGTATCCTATATTTTCTATTGCTCCACTATGTTTGGTGAAATCTCTGTAGAAGATTTATTGTAGAAACATGGACAAGAGTCCCTCAAGATGGAAAGGTATTGATGAGTTGGAGATGGTACCCACGTTGATGAAATGAGAGAATACCAAAGAACAGAGTGCGGCATAGTGGGAAGTATCAGAAGACTTAGGATCTAACTGAAATCTGGCCACCATCTGACTGACTGGGTATCCTCCTTTGGAAAACAAAGATGGCAGTCTAGGTGAGCTCTAATGATTCTTCCAGTTCTAAAGTTCTATGATTATAGTCATAGGAGATAATAAAATTCAATACTATGCATTCAATATTGAGTCAATATCACTTAGGAAATTAGGGTCTAATTTTGATTTTTCCACTGAGAGGAAAGCACACATACTTCTATGGTCAGTGATAGTGTCCACTGTCCTGACTGCTACACCAGGACACACATTCTTAGGGAAAGGGCTTGTGCTTCATATTATTGCTTGATTTTGTTTGCTGGGGCATGGGGGAGTTAGAGAGGAAGGTTAGAGAGAGAGCGAGTATGGGAGAGACAAACAGATCCCACAAGCAAATGCTTGCTCCTAGAGTATGTAAGCTGTTTGACTTGTACAGGGGAGTTGATCTTTGACCAACCTTCCAGGCCAAAAAGCCCAGAATGTAATCATAAGGTGTTAACAAAGTGTTAATAAGCTGCACCAGTGCCTTTACCCCTTTGGGATATGTTAACACCTTTCTCTCATAGAATTAAAAGGAACAATTTCATTGAATAATCAAGACTTTAAATAGCTAATCTCTAGGGATAGAGTTTAAAATTTCTGAGGTGTGTAGGCTTGAGAGGTTTGTGAAAGAGAACCCTATAAGGGTAGAAGAAGGGATTTCTCTTTCCTTTTTCTCCCCTTTTCCTTCCTCCCCCATAAGCCATGGTCTCTAGCAGCAACTTGCCCAGAGGGAGTTACTTCACTGACAGTTCAAGAGTTTCTCAGTTTGAGAGATTCAAGTCACAATTGGATGAAAGAGACACACTCCAGAGAGACACCAATAGAGAGGAACAGTTACTCAAGAAAAGATAAAGTTTTGGGAGGAGGAACATGTCTTTGGAAGACAGAAAAGAAAGTTGGCTATGAAAAGGTGCAGAAACCAGAAATTCAGCTGAATAACTTTGTCCAGCAGAGACCCTGCATTCTAGGGAAATTACATAAAGACTCTATAAGAGAAAGAAAGGACTTCCAAATCCTCCAGTACCCAGAATTGTAAGTTACCATTGCCCAAGAGTGTGCTGGAGCCAGTTCAAAACTGCTCTGATTATTAAATTTACAGTGTGAGCATCTACACCTAAGATATTGGCAAAATCAGGGCTTGAATTATCACTTGTTGATTGTGAAGACTTAAGAAAATGATAGAAAAAAGGTTAAAATGCAGGTTAAATTTAAAAGTGTACTGTGAATATACTTTTTTTGATAGCTGCTTGTTAAACATTTTACCAGCACACTCTTGCTTTTGCCCCACTGATATTTGTATGAATGTTCTTCAGTATCATCGTACACTGTTTCAACTCACTTTTTTCCCTTTTCAAGGAGAGCCTATGAGCTATCTTTCCTTCCATTTATTATTTTAATAATATTTTATTTTCCCTCTAATAACATTGAAGCAATTTCTAACATTTAAAAAAAAGTTTTGAGTTCCAAATTCTCTTCCTCCCTCTCCACCTCCCAGAGATGGTAAGCAATCTAATAATAGGTTATATATTTGAACTCATTCTTACCAAGAGTTCACCCAAGGTTTGTAGGGGGAACGTTTTACAATAATAATAATCATTGTAGCTAGCATTCATATAGCCCATACCATATGCTAAGAGCTTTACAAATATTATCTCTTGTTTCACCATCACAATAACCCTTGGAGATAGGTGCTTTTATCACCCTCATTATACAGATGAGGAAACTGAGGCAAACAGAGATAAAGTGACTTGTTCAGGGTTAATCAGCTAATAAGGGTCTGAAGGCTGTCTTACTGCCTCTGGGCCCAGTTCTCTATTCACTGTGCCACCTAACTGCCTATCAACTAATCATTTTCTAACCACACCATTTTAGCAAATCCCTTTGCTAAGAGTCAGTTATATCAAGAGACTGATTGTACAGCTAGCACATGGGTGGAGATTTGTGAGCTATCATGGGCTGGAGCACTAGAAGTGAAGACCCCAAGGGTTCAGTCCTAGAACCCCAAAGTACCAGCCACCCTCTGGGGAGTCAGCATGTGAGGGTGACAAGTGGAGCAGGGAGGGAGTCCAAGAGAAGCATTATTACTACAAACACCCTGCCTTTTTTTTTTAATGTTTTTAAGGAATTTTAAGTCATGCAAGTCACAGGGGAAAAAGTAAAAGTAAATGTCTGAGGGAAAGAAAAATATTTTTCTTCTTTATGTTTTTCTTTCTGTTGAGCCAAGGCTCTCCAGAATGTATTGGAAAGGGCAGGACCTCTGGGTACCTGGAGAGAGCTTTGCTAAGTGTTAGCACTCATCCTCCTCCTTTGAAGCTGTAACTAGAGACTCTTTGTAAACAGAAGTGGCTTTCTGACTTCTTGTGGCTATAATAATAATCAGATTCTGTGGGCTCCAAACTGGAGAGGAAAAAAGAAAGAAAGAAAGGGTTAATGAGAGGACAAAAGTTTAATCTATTTTTAAAAAAATAAACATATTCTGGCAAATTTGCCTGGCCATGTCTTTTGTGCTACATGAGAACTGTAGTCAGACTTTCAGAACCTAAAATCGGGACTGACAAAGGATTGTATTCCTTTTTGTAAAGCCTATTATCTTTCCTTGAAATCATCTAAAAATCTGCGGTCTTGTTCTAACACTAAGAATACCCTAAATTTATGGTGCATGCTCCTTTTCCAGCCCCTACTCTCTCCCCAGAAGTTTAACTGTTTCCACAATGCAATTCTCAGAATCAGTTTTTATTTTTTTAAACCTGAAACATAGACAGATTACAGGTTCATAGATTTAGAGCTTCATGAAAGCATGTCCACTCACTTCTACCTCCCCTCAGTGCCGCCCCAGCCCCAAATCCCAGCCTAGACTGAACTCTTTCTCAGCCTCAATAGTCTGTGGTGGTATGGAGTCCTTTCCTTCTGAACCCCTGTTCTTTATGTTCATGCTGAAAATATTCTCCTTGCAAGTTCATCTCTCTCTCTCTCTCTCTCTCTCTCTCTCTCTCTCTCTCTCTCTCTCTTCTCTCTGTCTCTCTCTCTGTCTCCCCTCCTCCTCCTCCTCCACCTCCTCCTCCTCCTCCTCTCCCTCTCCTGATCTCTCTCTCACACACAATGCCACACAGCTAACAAATATCTGAGGCGGGTTTGAACTCAAGAAGATGAGTTTTCCTGACTCCTGGTCATTGTGCCACCTGGCTGCCCCCACTACACTCTACTGCTTCTCATTTCATTTATTTCTCATTAGGAAGCATTTCCTCACCTCTAATATAAATCTGCCTTTCTATGCTAGCTTTCGTTTTTTTACTCCTAAGCCCAGCACTCTGGGGCTAAGGGAAAATAAGTTTGATTTTTCTTCCATATGACAATACTTAAAAGATAACTACAAAAAAAGTGAAATGGATAAAGATTAGTACAACTGTCTCCTTTCTCCAACTTTTTTCACCCTTAGCAATTCCCCTTACCTAATTATTAGGCCTTCTTTCTTACAGGATTTCCATTTCCACTATAGGTTCAAGGATCCCATCCTCCCGGGATGGGATTTCAGGGAGGCACTGGCTCACTGAAGCCAGGTACCTGATAAGCTTCTTCTAGAGAAATCCTCGTTTAATCCATCTGCCTTTAATTATACCTTTGGCTCCAGTCAGGCTGACCACCTCCAAATCTACCATGATGTTTTTGGAAAATAGAGGCATGGGCTCCACATATTCCAAGATGAAAGACCTAGTTCTATTCTCATTGGGATCCCCTAAAAGTATACCTAGATATGACAAAATGATGGCTTCCTTTCTTTAGTGTGGTTTCACCAGCATCTGAACCTACTGCTTGGACATAAACCCTTCCTCCTTTATGCTCCCAAAATGCTCCTGTGTAAGTAGGCATCAACAGTACCAGTCTTGTGTTAATTGTCTTAGGTTCACTGAAGCATATTTACTACAAGTATAAGGATTTATCGGGGCACAAACTATCTACAGATAGGCCATTATAAGTAAAGATTAGAGATCTCTATCGTTCATCTCCCAAATGAAATGGTTCTAGTTATAGATCCTTAATTCTATAATCAAATACCATTTGCTGGCCAGCAAGCTCTACTCCCTCCACATCCAGTGTTCTCTTCTCTTTGGCTGTTTAAGAATATCTTTCTTCTCTTCTTAATTCATACTTGCTTCTATCCTGGATCCAAATTTGTTCATGTCCTGGACATTGTTGAAACAAGTAACTCTAAGGTTTGCCCAATCAGTGGTAGCTTGGGTAGCATAATTTAAAGGTCTCCTCCTTCAAGTCCTTCCTCATCCCTGCCAAACAAACAAATTCAAATGAAATTATATAACTAGATAGCCATTACTCTGGTCAAAAACTATTCTTTTAAAATGCAAATATGCCTGGGATGGTTTAGACCAGGAGATTTTTTTTTTATTTTTTGCATTTCATGGACCCTTTTGGCGAAATTGATGATGCCCAAGACCCACTTCTAAGAATACTTTTAAATGCATAGAATAAAATACATAGGATTATAAAGGAAACTAATTATACTGGGATACAATTATCAATTTAAAAATATTTACAGACACCAGGTTAAAAACCCCTATTTTAGAATATGAATCAATCACATCTTAATATGATTTTCTTAATTTGTATCATTTCCATCTCAGGGATACTAGAACTAAGGGAGAAATAATAATAACTTTGGAGAATCGAGCACTCCCCATGGAGGTCAGAATGAGATAGGGGGAGGATTTCTGAGCCATTTAGAGGACAACCTAAAGATTCTGGACACTGCAGGAGTGGAGGACACAGAAGAAATGAAAGGTATCTCTGGAAGGGAGGAAGGAAGGTACCAAAGATAAACTTCCCTTATGTTAAAATGTTTATAGCTATCCAGTTCTTCAGGTCATACCATCAGTTCAGGTCTAACTAAACTCAAGGCATTTCCTGATTCTCCTTACTATATGCCTCAATCATAAACTTCTAACTTAAAGAGAACTAATTAACTGATTCCTTCCTTCCTTCCTTCCTTCCTTCCTTCCTTCCTTCCTTCCTTCCTCCCTACCTCTTTCCTTCCCTCCCTCCCTTCCTTCTCTTTTTATTCAACATTTTCCAGGATACCTGGGCTTCATTCATATTTGATTCTTTCATTTGTTTTTCAGTTCCTCCCAGGCATCCTCTTTGGACCTTAGCTTGCCTATTACAAGTTTTCATAGATAAGAACACAATTTGAAGACTACACAAAAAGGTCTATTTACAAGGATGAGGTATTCAAAGCCATATATACATTGGGGAAGTGGAGTGAGGTAGGGGAAAGGAAGCCTTTCCCATTCTCAGTCACTCACCAAGAGAAGAGAGCTAAAGAATATAGACCATTGAGAAGAGGTAGAATCTACCAAGTAGCAATTCAGAAAGAGTACCAGACAGAATGGTGGGACCCATTTTCCCATATTAGCTAACATTTTTGTTGTGTTTCTCTCATAATAAAGCATATGGGACAATGATTGGCAGCTGGGTGGTGTAGTGGATAGAGCACAAGAGAGCGAGTTGGCAAGATCTGAGGCTAAGTCATGTCTCAGACACTTGCTAGCTGGGTGACCTGGAGCATCTCTTGTAGGCCTAGTTTCTTCATCTATAAAATGAGCGTAAGAAAAGCACCTATCTTCCATGAATGGTTGAGAGGTTCAGCTGAAAGAACGTATCTAAATCACTTTACAAACCTGAAAGCACTAGATTAATGTGATAAACTTGGGGCATTCCTTCCAAGAAATTTCATGGAACCTATAACATTCTCCTTTCTTCTTCCTGGAGAGGAAAGTCTCCATTCATTCAGTCTCTCCCCTTGCCAGCTCCATCCTATACTATGCTACCAAAATAATCTTCCTGAAAGACAGATTTGACTGTGTCTGTCTATGGTTCAGAAACTACAGTGGCTCCCCAGTATTCCTAGTATAAACAGCATTGCCTTGTATTTAATGACCTCCAAAATCAGAATCCAACTTGGTTTTTCCTGTGTTACAGCCAAATCAGGCTATAAGCTCTCCTGTATCCTCATCTTGCTTCTACACATTTGTGCATGCCATCATTTCTGGGATCCCTTCCTTCCACTATTCTAGCTATTGAATCTTTTTTTTCTTCCGAAAAGCCTTTCCTAGTCCCTCCAGCTCAAAGTGATATCCTCAAAATTCTTAGGGCCTTTTGTATGGAGTTCCCTTTTGCCCCAAGAACATTCTCTTTCATATCATACTTACTGATGTATACACATCATAACGTTCCTGTTACATTGCAAACTCTTTGAGGGCAGCACCTAGGACAGTGCCTCACAGAGGGGAGGTATTAAATAACTGTCTGTTAAGGGAAATTTATTGAACAAAGTAGAAAGAGAAGAAAAGTGTCATAAGTTGTCCTCCTAAGAAAAAAACGGACAAAATCAGAATAGTTGTAAATAAAACACACGCTTTGGTCAGGGCTACAAAAGTGGAAATCAGACCCACACTGGCTTTGGAGGCAGAAGATTTACATTCAGATCCTACCTCCAATATTTACTAACCACGGACAAGTCACTTAAAAGTCTGTGAGTCACATTTTCTTCATCTGAAAAATGAAAGAGGGTAACTATTGCCCCACCAACCTCATTGCATTGTTAAGAGGAAGGTGCTTTATAAAACTGCAAAGTGATAAATGTGTGCAATCAGAATTATGCAGTTTTTTACTCACATGATGCTGTTATCACAGCCCAAGCTTATAAAGAACCATCTCATCTATGTCTTTGTCTTCATTCCTGTCTGGACGACATTAGAAAAACCCAAATTTAACTTCTTCACAATTTTTTTCTGTTGGCTGTTTTATTGGTTCCTATGTTTGACTGGACACAGATTTTTCAGCCAGTTTAGGTTTAGTATTCAGGGTCAACCAGCATGGTGACAAGAACACCATAGTGTCAAACTCTTCTTGAAGACCTTTACAGTGAAAAACGACCCACCACCTCTCCAGGCAAGCTGTTCTAATTGGGTACAATTGTAACTGTTGAGAAGTTCTTCCTGAAGCCTAAACTTTCCATTTCGGCATTCCAGCCACTGCTCCAGATTCTGCCTTCTAGGGTCCAACAGAGCAAATCTAATCCATCCTCCATGTGACAGTCCTTCAAATACTGAAAACAGTTGTCGTATTCCCCTTGTTTCTTTTCTTATCCAAACAAAACATCATTTCTGCAATCAATCAGCATATGTCATGAACTCATGGACCTTTACGATCTGGGTTGCTCTCTGGACATTCTCCAGCCTTTCAATATATTTCTTAAATGATGGTGCCCAAAATTGTACACAAGACTTCAGATGAGGCCTAATGATTAAAATGGGGCTATCCCTTCCCATTTCCTGAAGGATATAACCATCTCAATGTAGCCCCTAGATTATATTAAGCTTTTCTTTTTCTTCTTTTTTTGGCTACCATCACACCATTGACTCATTGAGCCTGCAGTACACTAAAACCCCAAGACTTTTTTTTTTCAGAATAATTGCTTTCTATATGTGCCTCTCCATCTTATAGTAGTGAACTTGATTTTTGGACACAAATGCAACACTTTGCATTTACCTCTACTGAGTTTCATCTTTTCAGATTCAACCCAATTTTCTATCCTATCAAGATATGTTTGGATCCTGACTTTTGTTATCTCCAGTAAGTTAGTTTTGTATTATTTGAAAATTTGATCACCATGCCATCTCTCCCTTTATCCAAGTCATTGATAAAAATATTAAACAGAACAAGGCCAAAGTTCAGATTCCTTGAGTATTTCACCAGAAACCTTTCTATATTGACACTGACCCATTAGAAATGACTCTTTGAATCTGGTCATTCAACCATTTCTGAATTTATCTAATTGTATTATCACCTAATCCATATTTCTCCATCTTTTCTACTAGAATAGTAAATAATTTATTTAAAAAGCCATGCTAAAATCTAGGTAAATTATATCCACAGTATTTTCCACATCCATTAGTTCAGACTTCTATTTTTTAAAAAAAGGGTAGCATGGCAAGATCTGTTCTTAATGAAGTTATGTTGGCTCTTTAAAATCATTGCTTCATTTTCTAAATAAATTCACTAGTTGTCTCAAAGTAAAGTTCTCTGACCTAAAGTTTGCCTACTCAGATCTCTACTCCTTTTTTTTTAATCAGGGGGCAACATTTGCCTTTTTCTAGTCTTAAGGTATGTCTTCGATGATCTTTCAAATGTCATGACAGTAAATTAGTAATCATCTTTGCCAGTTCCTTCCAGACCAGTGGATACCATCCATCCAGACATGGTGACTTGAGTTCACCAAGATTGGTCAGGCACTTTCTTTTTTGTTCTTTTGTTTGAGCTAGGTGCTTTCTAATTTATCTTCTTACTCATTTTGGATATCAACGTCATTACTTATTTTTATATGGTCATTGTGAAGGTTATAGTTATTCTCCTCTGCAGAGAAAATGCAAACAAAGATTTCAGCAGCTCTTCCTTCATTCTTTTGTCAGTTATCACTGTCCCATCTCCCCCAAGCAAATGTCATATCAACAATACTAGGTCAATAAACATTTCTTATGCATATACTATGGGCCAAGCACCATGTTAAGTATTATGGATGCAAGAAAAGGCAAAAGTCCCTGCCCTCAAGAAACATAATCTAATGGGTTATAAGATACCCTATCCTTAAGCCCCCTTTATATTCCAATTTAGCTTTTAAAAAATCTTTTTTCTTATCCTTAACTTCCCTCATTCTGAACTTTAGCATTCCTGACACTTTTTTCAGTGTCTTATATTATATTCTTATATATTCTCTTATATTCATCCTCTATACTTGACAAGTTCCCATATTTCATGCATTTTTTAAACCCAGGTTCATTGATGAGTTTCTTATGCATCCACATCTTCCAAACAAATCTACCAGTTAGTGAGAAATAGATCCAGAATAGAATTTCTTATTTTGATGCATCTGCCTTTTTAAAGATGAAATTATCACTAAGGCAAGCCAAGAAGTTAATAGCTGCTCTGCTTCTGGCAGAGAGAGCTTCAGCAAAGGTCTGGATAATTTAAGTCCTTCACGTCATGCCTCTTTGGCAGGCATGTGAACTGTTTCCCAAACTTCTCATTTATTTTTTCTTTCTGTACAGGTGGTCTGTAGCATATTCTCATTACAAAATCATGTCAGCTTCTCCCTCCCTTGACCTTCACTCAAATACTCTCCATCATGTTTTCCTCTTCTTGTTCCTGGATTTCCTCAGATATATATATACCTTCTTATTATATAGTAGACATAGTCCAGTCATGAGTTTCATCCCATCAAGTCTCAGTGATTCCTAGAAGTTCAACTATGCCTCCTTCCTTTAGGACCTATGATTCCCAGGTGGGGAAGTTCATATCTCAGACACTGAAAAAATCCAAATTAGTTACAGTAAGATTTCTGACTTTCTTGCTGAGGGATAAATATGTCTCAGTCAGATCCATTACGTATTCTGGCTGTACACAATGGGTTTGTCTTCAGACATATTTATGCCCAAGAATATTATGTATTCTCTTTATATACCATGCAAGGTTAAATTTTTTGAAAATTTATATTTGCTTTTTATCATACAGACATGTAAGCGATTTATGGTCAAGCCTGATGAATCTGAATCAGTTGGTAAATGCTGGATTAACCCTATAAATTCTTGGGATCACTGCCTTATCCCTTGCTATTAATGAATAGGGTGAAAACTGTTAGAATTAGAGATTAAACACATACATGTGTAAGTGTAAATGTGTTTATATATAAATGTATGCATACATGTGCATATATAGTAGATATCATTTAGAATCTGGGCTCATTGTTATGCAATATTATTCTAAACAAAACTTTTTAAATAAGGAACTCATTGGAATTTTTGGTAGATATTTTAGGTGGATTTTTTTCTTATAGTTAAATCCACAGAAGTGTATTAAATAATCTGTCCATACTTGCTGGTCATTAAAAGATAAAGAGCACTAAGATTGCCTAATTTCTCCTCTTCAAGGATGCACTGGCTCACCCAGTCAAAGTGCCTTCATGAATCCTTTCTTCACCCTGCTCCTTAATGCCTCCAAAACTACACAAAATATTCTCTCAGAAATTAAAGGCTTATAGATCATACACACATATATGTATGTGTATACATATACTCCTTGGTACCTTACAAATTAAGGTGGGTCTGATAACACATTATTGTGGGCTTGGTACACCATTCCCCAATTTAGCACACATGCACACACATGAGCCATTAGCCACATTAAGCCTATCAGGCACAATTCCCAGCAAGACCCAGATATGTAGGTTCCATTCCAATTTCTGGTCAAGGGCACTTCCCATAGAGCTGCTCAGCATTCACCCAGGTGCAGAAGCCAGCCCAAGTATGAATTATTATTATTTTTTTAATCAAGTAACAGACACAGGTGGAGCAGCCGGGCTTTCTAATATTGCTGTGGCTTTGATAAATATGTTGCTGTTCCCTGATAACTTTGCCAAATCCTTTAATATCCTGCAGCTCAGTCCCTGATGTCTGGCTGTCGCAAAATGTGTGAAGGAAGACCAAATGTCAATAAAATCTCCCTGTCTGCCTCAACCCAATATATAATCAGCTTCAAGGGTAAATAAATGGTAAGTTAGTTATCCCCTAGTAGGAAAGGGAGGGTCCCGTGCTCAGCTACTTTTGTCTTCTAGTGTATGGACCAAAGCATAGGGCTAGAATCTTATATATTTTGGCTTGCATTTGGGGGTGAGGACATATTTTTATCTTAAAGGGATAATCTGCCTTCCTCATGTCCTGTTTTCCAGCTACTAAATATCTTCCCTTTGACTCCATTAAATATCTTCTTATCACATTGAATGCAGCTCTTAACAGTGGCCAGAATGCTTAGCTCTAAGGGAGGATGTTACAGTCAAGGTGAGGTGTGTGTCTGAGAAAACATTCTCCTATGAGATTGGGATAAGGCCAGCAAGAATGCTAAAACAAAGAGAATAAGCATAGGTGTGTCACTCTTTGCAAGAGACAAGCAACCAATCACATAAGCAGTGCCTATATTTTCTGGGCACTAGACTAGAGAGACAAAGATTAAAAAAAAAAAGGAAGAAGAAATGGTCATGCCCTCAACAAGCTTATAGTCATCAGGGAAGACAGGTGTACATTTAAGCATATACAAAATGACTATATACAAAATTAATACAAGTGTTGGGGGGAGGGGAAAGGCATTTTGGAAGGGAGCTCAGAGATCATCCAATACAACCTTGTAACTCCAGACATGTGGAAATTAAAGACAGAAAGGTGAATGTATCTGCCTAAGATCAGTGTTGAGTTAGTAGTAGAATAGAAACTAGAACATCTCACCAGACCTCTGTTTCCTGAGCTAGATATACTCTAATGTCCCTTCCTGTTCTAAATCTAAATCTCCTAAATTCCAGGGCAGCAACCTTACCATTCTGTCTTTTTAGGGTCCATGTTCAAATCAAATTTTATAAATGGAATAACTTTAAACTTACTAGGGAGCCTGCTCATTCAGAGACAGAAAGACGTAGCCTAGGAGATAGTCTACACACTGGGATTGCGGTTGTACCCAGCATCTCCAGATCCAAAATGTTTCCCCAGTTCAGGTGCCAAAAGGTAACAAATACCTGAAATTCCACCACTTGGGCTTCCTTTGGGTTAATTTTTTTTGCTCTCATTTTAAAGAGCAAATACCCTTGGAAGGGTTAACATACAACTGTATTAAGTGGTCCCTAAGACCTCAGGGTGAATTCATTGATTATTTCCCTTTCCTCTGAAACAAGAGGGATGAGGAGCAGATTGGGAGATGAAGGATATAGGGAGGATGTGGAGGAGAAATTTTTTTAAAGGAAAAATAATTCCAAAAAGGGAGTTAAGGTATGCTGAGGACAAGCTACGCCGACCCCACAATTTAGCTATTTAAAGGCATATTTTGTCGAATCCTTTTGTAAAATCTTCTCATGTATCTGACATATATTTACTCAGTACAATAGAAAGGACACAATGCTAAGACTATATGGGGATCTAATAGGATTCCATCCTTGACCTCAGTTTATTAAGGTGAATAAGACAGACCTGTGAAATCATCCAATTTATCTGTTTCATGAATTTATATTTTTCTATAGAAAGTGTGGATTTTAAGGTGAAATATACTTATAGTAGTGATAACACTTACATTATAAAGTGCTTTTTTCTGATGAAGATCCAAAGTGGACAAACATTGTTTTGGGGAGGAGGGTGGAGGTAAGGTGGGGGAGAAAGATGATGACTTTTTTTTTTCTTTCAGGAAAACTAAATGTTTATTTGGCGTTCTTTATCATTATTGTTCCTATCATCAAGTAATGGTAGGAAGTCATCACTTCCCAATGAAGACTCCTTCCTCACCATAGAGCCCTCCCTTACAGGGAGGACTATAATTAAGCAAAACAAACCAACGGGTTGGCCGTGGATGATGTATGCCTTGTTCTGTACGGAAGGCTTGCCACCTGCATGCTAAGAGGAAGGAAGCGTGCAGTCATTTGTCAGACCTCTGAAGTCACCGTGCTCTGCTCTTTCACTGTTCTTTTCCTTTACGTTATTTCATTGTTGACTAAACTGTTTTCCTCCTGCTTACTTTGTTCTGCGTCAGCTCATACAAGTCCTGAAAAAATGTTTTTGAGCAAAAACGGGAAAAGAGACTTTCTCTGAATTATTTTTCTGTAAGCTCATTTCAGGTCCCATGAATATTTCACAACTGGATGCTGGCTTAAGCTTGTATTGGGACTGATATGAACACTAGTTAAATACTAAAATAGACTAAATACTAAAATACTTAAGGGTCTGTGTTCAGTAGGGTACACACTCCTTCCATGTCACACCTAAATCTGTACATTAGCCAATGGCCTTCCTGGAGTCCCAGTGTCACAAAGTTCATCAGAAATAGACATCTTGGGGTGGCTAGGTAGCACCGTGAATTGAGTGCTGGCTCTGGAGTCAGGAGGGCCTGGGTTCAAATGTGGCCTCAGACACTTGACAAACTTACTAGCTGAGTGACTTTGGGCAAGTCACTTAACCCCAGTTGCCCTCCAAAAAAAAAAAAAAGCAAAAAAGAAAGAAAAGAAAGAAAGACATCTTGGTAATGAATCTCTTCTAAATTAACAAGGTTAGGACCAATGGTACAGTGAAAGAATGCTGGAAATGGAGTGGGAGGACCTGAGTTTGAATCCTACTTCTTTTTTTTTTTTTTTTTTTTTTTTTGCTTTTTTTGGAGGGTGGTTGGGGTTAAGTAACTTGCCCAAGGTCACACAGCTAGGCTTTTGTTTGTGCGCATTAAGTATCTGAGGCGGGATCTGAACTCAGGTCCTTCTGACTCCAGGGCCAACGCTCTACTCACTGCACTACCTAGCCGCCCCCTAAATCCTACTTCTAACACTTACATCCTATGCAACCCTAGACAAGTCACACATTTTCTCTGGGCCTGCAGTTTCTTATCTATATGTCGTACCCCCTAAGGTGTCAAATTCACATTGGAAAGTTGAGATGCCTAGCAAATTACAACTTTATGTTTGAAGTACTCTTTGAGTTTTTGCTCTTAAAATAATAGCTCATAAACCCCCACTGATGCCTTTAACCTTTAATAATCAGCCAGAGGACACAATTAGGTTAAGGCAAACACATTTACTAAGATGGCATCAGAAAAACACTTATAAAACATTCCTCCCATAAACCTGGGGCACACTATTCCAGAAAGGAGAAATTCCCTCATAAGAGCTGACTTCTTTCATATCAGAGTTTTCTCCTGCCTCAACTGACTCATTAAAGAGTGTAACTTACTTTTTAAAAAATCACCACTGATTCTTTTGCTAGTCAATGACTAGCCACTTTGTATTTCCATCAAGTTTGACTGAAGAACTTTTTTCATTCCTCTTAAAGGGGTAATAAAGTGTAAATTCTTCTTTACATTTCATCTAAGAACCTTACACCTAACAGAGATTAATCTCTGTCATCTGCTTCCTTACATTTCTGTAATTTCATCAGTTAAGCTGTCAAGGGGGGGGTGTGGAGGAGGGGCAGAAGGAATAGACCATGGATTCCCTGATCAGTGCCCACCTATCCACTATAGGTAAAATGAGGAGGTTGGAAGGTTTCTGTGATATATAGATAGAGATATATTTTTGAGTAATAAATTTAATTTATATTTCTATAATCTTTTCCGGCTTTGGTAGCTTTGTCAATATTGTTTTCTTTAAGAATCAAGAGTTACCTACATGCCACAATAAGGCATTAAAGCAGAACTTTAGGGGAGAAAACCTAAGTAAGTAGAACAAGAAGAAGTCTATCACCAATGGCACACTCTGGTAGTAAGCACCCTCAGACTTCAAACTAGGACAGAACCTAAGAATTCTAATTGTGTCTTCTTCCTGTTTCCTTAGGCTACATGGATTGGATCCATAGTAGTTCTTGACCTTAAGCCTGCTGAGCTATAAGACAGGAATAAAAATAGGGACTGGGCCTGTGATTTCCTTGCCTTAAAGAACTCTTATTTGAGGAAACTCTCTATACCAATGCAGGCTGGCATCTTCTCAACAACTTAAAGTCTTAGAGAATTACCAAAAGCACTGAGAGGTTAGGTTACGTACCCTGGGATCAAACACCTTGGTTATTGTCTGTTGTCTGTTGGGAGCAATGTACAGTGTGTCTGACTGTGTCTGATCAGACCAATATGAGCTTGGATGTCTCTGAATCTGCATACCTCGTGTTTCATCTGAGCTACTGCATTTCTGCTTTCTTATAGAGTACAGCACTTTCTTTCATTAGGGCACACCATGCTGTGTCTCTCATGTCTCACAATCAATTCAAAATTCTTTAGAGACCTTGAGAGTGTCCTTGTATTGCTTCTTCTGACCTTTATGTGAGCTCTGAGTTCTCCATAAAAAGTCTTTGAAGCAAATGTGCATTTGGCATTCAAATAAGGTGGTCAGTCCATCAGAGTTGTGTTTTCTGCAGTAGAGTTTGAATGCTTGGAAGTTCTGCTTGAGAAAAAACCTCAGTGTCCAGTACCTTCTCTTGCCAGGTGATCTTTAAAGTCTTCCTAAGACAATTCCAATGGAAGTGATTCAGTTTCCTGGCATGGCACTGGTAGACTGTCCAGGTTTCACAGATAGTCAACAGTGAGGTCAGCACGATGGCTCTGCAGGCTTGTTGGGTGGCTGTGACACCTGGTATGCCAGAGGAGGAACTTGAATCCTGGTCTTTCTGGCTCTCCAGTCTCTATATCATGCTGTGTCTGGGAACATAGGGAAAGAATTAAACCTTTTTCTCCTAGGACTCATTTACTTAATAATGATGATACTGCACATATATAGTATACAAAAAAAAAAAAAAAAGAAATTTGGAAGCTCAGTGAAAGGAAAAAGCTCAAGAGATCTATTTCCTAGTCAATGGGCCACTGGAGTTCTTTATCCCTTCCTCAAGCAATGGGAAGGCAGAAGACAGTTCCTAGTGAGCAGTTTCCTCTTGGTTCTGCACTCAGGCTGGTTATGGGATTGAACTACTACATAGAAAGAAAAGGGAGCGGGGAAAAGGTCCAGTGGTAAAGCTGTTCAACCTGTCCAGTTTCCAGTTTCAACTTTTACTACATCCCTCTGACTTTATTTTTGATACAAAAAAAAAAATCTGACAGTAAGATTTTAAATAGGGCAAATCAGTCTTAAGCCACTCACTTCCAAAAGTCCCTTGACTATTGGGGAGAGGGGGAAGAAGAGGAAGAGAGCCTAATATCCTATAAAGAAGCTTTCAAGGAAGCATTGGTGATTAGTGAGTACAACTTTGGAAAGCTCAACATATACCCAAGTAATATCCTTATAATACTGATTTACTCCTCTCTGTAATTGGATGTCATGATTAAAATAAATAGTTTTAATATTACATTTGAGTTTCCCATTAAAGTTCATGGCGGATGAGTCTTAATTGGAAAGTCATTAATGGCCCCAGTATTAGCTTTGCTGAATTTCTCACCCATCCCAACCCTCTCTTTTTAAGTAGACCTGTTATCATGGCCCTTAGTGAGTGCTGAGTAAAGGGATCCTAGATCCCTCCCCTGGGTTCTGGTCTTGCATTTCTAAATGCCTGCTAGACATTTTCAACTAAATGACCTGGTCAGCATCTCAAATTCATCATATCCAAAACTAAATTGATCCTCTCCAATGACTCTTCATACCCTATACCAAATTAATCCCTCCTTTCTGATTGGGCAGGTGGGTGGCACTGGAGTCAGGAAGAACTAAGTTCAAATCCTGCCTCCAACATAGCAAGTCACTTAACATCTTCCTGTCTCAGTTTCCTAACCAGAAAACTATTTGTCAATGACCCCACCATTTTCCCAGTCACCTAAGGTAGAAACTATAGTATTATCTTTTACTTGTCTTTCTCCTTTGTCCTCCAACTATATCTAATCAGCAATCAATTTGTCAATTCTTCCTTAACAGCCTTTCTTTCATCTGTCCTTTCCATTCTTTCTGCCACAACTTTGATCCAAGCTTTCATGTACTCATCACGACTGTATCAGTAGACTCTTTATAGGGATCCCCAGCTCTAGTTTCTTTCCCTCCAGTGAATCCTACAGGGTACCTCCCAGCAAAATGAATATTCCTAAAAGCCAGCTCTGATCATGTCACTCCCATATTAAAGAAACTTCATTGGGTCCTCATTGTTTAGCATATTAAATTCACATCCCATAGTCTATCATTCCATATCCTCCACTGCATGGCTCCAACTTGCTTTGAGCCTTTACAACCTCTTCATGGTTAGACTATTCTTTGTTTCTTGAACAAGTTCTGTATTTTCCTACTTCTGTGTCTTTGCTACAACTGTTTACTATGCCTTGGAATGATCATCCTTTTACCAGCTTTAACTCATGAGAGCCCAGATCAAAAACTGACTTCTCTCTAATTTCCTAGTCAGAAGTGATCTCTATTTTTTGAATGCTCATTTCACTCTATACTACTCTCATGGTGTTTATTTTGTACACCGGGCTGATCCTATGGGATCAGGTAGAAATTGAGGAAACAGGTAGTTGTGAACTGTGTGATTAAAGGAACTACACCCACCTCAGAATATCACCCCTAGAGACCTATCATAACACCCTCCCTGTTGGTCCATCCTTAAATTCCTACCATTAACATTATTAATGATTTAGACAAAGAGGAAAAGGAAAGGGAAGAAGAGAAATTCTGTTTAAATCCTCACTTTTTAAACATATATTACCTGGGAAAGGAGAAAGACCTTCCAAATATCACCCATTAATACATTCTTCTTTTTTCTTCTTCTTTTTTTCGGAGGCAATTGGGGTTAAGTGACTTGCCCAAGGTCACATGGCTAGTTTTTGTGTTAAGTGTTTGAGGCTGAATTTGAACTCAGGTCCTTCTGACTCCAGGGCCAGTGCTCTATTCACTGCTCTATTCACTAGTGACCCCAATACATTATTCTTTACAATTAATTTATATACATTTTACTAATTGATCTTCAAAATGGACTCTGAAGTAGACAGTACAAGTATTATTATCCTCCATTTATACATGAGTAAGACTTGGAGTGGTTAAATTACTTGTCCAGTCATATGGCTTATAAATGGTAGAGACGGGAGTCAAACTCTTGTCTTCTAAACTTTAAGTCCAGTTTCCTTTTCCATTACAGGTTGGCCCTCATTATCATGGATTAACTTAACAAATTAGTTAATTATCATAACACTGAAATTCTAGCCTTGAAAAGATAAAATGCCTAACTGTAGGCAGAAGGAGTGTTGGAATGAGAAATAAAGGGAAGGAAAGCCACAAACCTGGGTAGCAGCATAGGATGTCTTCTGGAGAGGTTAGGCTCTTGAGGATATCTCACTGCGTATCTTGGGCTGTTTGGGGACTTTAAGGGTGGTCTAAGGGGCATAATTTGTTTCTGGACTAAATATATCCAATGAAAGATAGGGAAACAAAGATAAATTTTCCAAATATAATGTTTATATCAGGGCTCCCTTCTCATATGAAGGACCTGGTCATACTTCAGAGACCTCTGATTTCTTGATCTAATTGTCTAGATCCATCTTGTTTTTGGAACTTTAGTATCTGGTACTCCCCAGTTCCCCTTACAAGCACATGGGCCCACAATGCTATAAAGTTATTAAATGTTTTAAGTAGTTTTATTGACAAGTTAATGAAAGTGGATAAAATTCACAGCTGAGCACAGATGAAGTAGCAATATCCATCATCGAGTGACATTCCCTCAGAGACCTGTATATTCTTTTTTTTTTTTCTTTTTGGAGGGCAGTTGGGGTTAAGTAACTTGCCCAAGGTCACATGGCTACGTTTTTTGTTTATGTGTGCGTTAAGTGTCTGAAGTCGGATCTGAACTCAGGTCCTTCTGACTCCAGGGCCGACACTCTCTGCGCCACCCAGCCGCCCCCTGACCTGTATATTCTTAGAGGGCTGCATTTGGGGACAATTACCTTGATACTCCTTCCCATGGTTCTTCTTCTTCTTCTTCTTCTTCTTCTTCTTCTTCTTCTTCTTCTTCTTCTTCTTCTTCTTCTTCTTCTTCTTTGCTTTTTGGAGGGGGGGGGGCAGGGCAATTGGAGTTAAGTGACTTGCCCAAGGCCACATGGCTAGTGTTAAGTGTCTGAGGCTGGATTTGAACTCAGGTCTTCCTGACTCCAGGGCTGGTGCTCTATTTATTGCGCCACCTAGCTTCCCCTCTGTGGCTCTTCTATATATGCCTCTTCACTTGCCCCCAAAAGCACTCAGTTCTCACTGATATCTGAAGCTCATGACTGCTCCACATCAGTGCTCTGATCTCTGGCATCTTCCCCAGCCCCTGTGGAGCTCGGCTCTCTTCACCACTCTCCCTTTCTTTACATCTCCTCCAGCAGATGGTGCTCATCCCCCATTTGCTTTCTATTGATTGACTCTTGCTCCACTGACCTCTTTCTGTGGTTTGGCTTTTGTCCAGCAGATGGTGCTCACCACTCATGGGCTTTTCTGCCACTCAGCTTCTCACTTTTACAATTCAGTTCTTCACCAAGAGGTGGCATTGATCCCCTTTCCTGGGGAACCAGCTCTCTCACCTCTTACATGGGACAAATCTCTTAGTGATTGAAAAAAACATGTGTCATCCTTTGAACTTTTCTTGTTTATTTTTCCTAATAGTTTTCACATAGTAAGCTTCTTGGGAAAGGGTGAAAAGTGGATAATGATACTTCTCCTTCTGGGACTATTCTAATGATTCTCTATCCTAAACCCATGAAGATGTATGGTGATTCAGTGTCATTTGCAGAGTTTTTAGTGCCCTCCCTTTTGCTTTGGTCAGGACATGCCACCAACCTGCAGAGTTCAAAGGAGCATCCCCCATTCACTCTTCAAATGATCTTCTATTTCCTTTTTTTTTCCTGAGGGAGTTGAATATCCAAAATAGATAAGGCACCTTCTAATGGCCCGAGGTAGAACAACACCAAATCCTATATATGCAGGTGTTCAGATTCAGGGAAAGGTGAGAAATTTATCATCTCTGCTATACTGATTTCACAGTTGTACCCAGGACCAGTTCTGCTGAATTATGGTGTGTAAATCCCTGATTGTGGTAAGATAGGCTAGTAAGGGGGATATTAACCTTTCACCATGACCTAAAGCTGGAAAAAGAACACAATTGGCTGCAAAGAAGAGCTATAGAAAGATAACTTCCTGTGTTTTTCTGCAGAGGTCAGGGTCCATAAAACTTTACAACATTCCTTTGTGCCTTCTATAACCTTGCTCTGGGTTAGGGAATTCTGGATCTTGCATTCATATTCCCAATAATTCTGGTTTCTTCATTTGTAAAATGAAAGAGTTGGGTAGCATCATCATTGTCAACATCTAATATATGTACACACATGTAAAATATATGTGTGTATGTGCATTATTTTTAGGTTTGCAACCTGCTTTATAACAGAGATGTCAAGCTCATGGCCTCTGGGCCAGCAAACAAAGTTGGGCAAACCAGATTAAAACTTAATTGGGAAGTGTTCAACAAAATAAATGAAAAATACTATACAACACAGATAATGTTAATTTGTGGGTTTCTAAGTCAGTATGCTACCCACAGAGATTTGCTTCTATTTGAGTTTGACACCACTGTTATAAAACATAATCTCATAGGAGGTTGGTGTTTTTATAATTCTCCACAGTACAAATGAAGAAACTCAGGTAGATAGAGGTTAAGTGACTTACTCAAAGTCACAGGAACTCACTTCATTTCCTACACACTCTTCATCATATAATGTTGTCTTTCAATGAAGATTTCAAAGGTGCCTTCTAGCTCTAATCCTTTGAATACATGATCCTGTGAATTTCAGCAAACTCCTCATGGAGAGAAAAGGTAAAAGTGGAGCAGAGACTTTTTGTCTCTTTGGAAAACTACAAACAGCCCTTGGAGGCCTGTCTATATCAGGGGTTCCTAATTCACCACAGTATTCTCAAGAAACCCACCAGGGTTGCATTTCCTGGTAAAGGGGCCTGGATTTTTGGAGGGAAAAAAAAAACCCACTTCAGAGCTTACTATAAAATCACATTCCTCTTCTACCCCAGCCTAGATTCCAAATCAGAGTTCATATTCTGCCCTTAGCATTTGTAAAGCACATTTCTGAGGCTCCAGCTACTAACTCTGTGGCTTTATGTTAAGTTTTATGAGCCTCTGTTTCCTTATCTGTAAAATGGACAATCATAATACCTACCCTAGATATCTTTCAGGTTATTTTAAGGAAGTACTTTGTATGTGGTACTTGAATGCAATGGAATAAATAAGCATGATCAATACAGAGAAATTTAGGAAGACTTACATGAGCTAATGTGCAATGAAATGAGCAGAACCTGCAAAACAATATACACCATGGCTATAACAATGTAAATGGAAAGATTGATCAGCACAAAATAATTGAAACTTAATGTTGTGAAATTATAAAGAACAAAATTGACCACAAAGAAGAGATGTGAAAAGAAAACTCCCCAAGTTTCTCTGCAGAGGTCAGGGTCCATGGGCATAGAGCATACATATAAGATCAGGTTGGTTTTTAAAAAATTATTGTTATTAGTTTTAACAGCTTTTTCTTTCTCTTTTTAAAAAAAAAATTCTTTGTTACAAGGGATTGTTTTCTGAGACATAAAGGGTAAGGATACCCAAAAAAGATCAATGAAAATCTTTTTCTTTTCTTTTCTTTTTCAGAAAAGAAAATATTTTGTAAACTATGAAGTATTGAAATGTCAACTGGCAATATTATTATTATCAGGGAGTTCCAGTGCTGATCATTGCACATTTCTAATAATAATGTGACAAAATGTCCAGGATGCTAATTAATATTCTCTCAGCATCTTAGACATTCTCTCACCCTTCTTTTCACCCTGGACCCACAGTTTTGATCTCAGTTGAAGAAGCCAAATGGACTGGGAGATGCTCAATGTTTAGCTCTTTGATCTCTCAAGTCTTAAATATTTTTTGGAGTAAAAAATTTCACTCTAGTCAGGTGAGTTGCATTCTCTTGTTGTTGTTGTGGATTCTTCCTTCCAGAAGAGGACTGGTGACATCAGGAGGGTGATATCTTGACTTACAAGTAAATTGGATTTAGGTGAGAGAGGGCTCTGCACAGTCACCAGTCTCATTCTCTTGTCCAGAGTCATTTGGAGTTCAGTGACAGGACATAGGTCAGGAGGACTGGCAATGGACCGAACCTGGATTCTGGTCTTTCTCTATCTTTATCTTTATTTAGCCTCAAATTAACTTTGTGACCTTGGATGAGTCAATTAGTCACTTTCGGTCTCAATTTATTCATCTGTAAAATAAGGCTGGATTATATGATTTCTCAGGGTTTTTCTATCTGTAAAATGCCATGAATCTGAACTTAATGTCCCTTTAATTATAATGTAAAACACCCACTAGGGCAGTGGACATGCAGAGGTTTGTTTATTTTTTTTCCTAATAGTCAGGGCAGGACTAGCTTTTTAATTGCATGTGTACAGCAGGCAGCTTTCTAGTTACCACAATTAATAAAACAATGAAGTTGATCTGCCCCTCTGAAAGACAGCAAATGTTGCCAATAGCCCTAACAAGGGCAACAGCCTTCCTCCACTCTAAGGCTGACCATAGGCAGCTGATCCAAACAAGGCGAAGCAGTGTTTGAGGCAGATTCATTACACTGCAGTTGTAGCTACCGGAAGCAAGTGCAGAGCCAAGTTATGCAATGCGGAGCCATGTAGATAGCTCTAGGGTTCCGGGGTCGCTGTCTTTATTCAGCAGCAGTTGGTTAGGAGTGTGGGGTGTGTGTGTGTGTGTGTGTGTGTGTGTGTGTGTGTGTGTGTGTGTGTGTGTGTGTGTATACGTGCGAATGCTTGCTGCCTCTGAGTGTGGCTGGGATTTGTGTTCCCTCGAGTGTGTCCTTGGGGAAATCACGAGGCTGTTTGTGTTACAAACTGCCCAAATTCTTGGGCACAGAAAACGCTAAAAACCTAGGTGATAATTTCTCTGTTATGAATTTGGCAACAGGTGCTTCTTGACCATTCAGTGTGAACCCTCCTCTCTTCCCTTGGGGGTGCCCGGGGCAGAGGTGACTAGACCTTCATAGCCAGAGCTCAGGGGACATGCCAAATACTTGCTGATCTCTGAAAACTTTCCCCTGAACATAATGCATAATCAGAAAGCTGCCCTTACCTGCCCTCTGCATAACCCTGCCTCAAATGCTTTATCTTCCTGTTAAAATATAATTACCCTGGGTAAAGTTATGCATTTAAACTGTTAACATATGTCATGCTGTAGGAAACAAGGGGTTAATGGCCTGCTGTTCTAGCCTGGAGCTAAGGGATTTTGATCCACATGACCTGGTTCATATGTGGAGACAGGACTGGAGGTCATGAATTTAGCAGGGTTCATGGCATGGCTTTTCTAAGAGTAAGAGACAGAAGGGTAACAAGGAGACTGAACAATATACTGATTGCTGGAAGGTACCAAGGGCTCAAACTAGGTAAATTCAGGCAGTTAGAAAAGGCCACAGGCAGAAAACAGTTTCAGGGAGGGGCTGATGAATACCACAGTCCTGCATGGCACTGTCTGTCCTCAGGGTCATTCCTAGGACTTTAACCTTAGAGAAAGGTCCCAGATGAAGTATTACCCCCAAGAATGTTCTGGAGAATAGGATCTCGCAAAGAGAGGTTTTCAGGCCAGCTGGAGGGAGGAGGGCTGCAAAGCAGGGTCAGGCCATGCTGACTTTAGAGCCCCCGAGACAGAACCACTGAATCTCCATAAATTGATTTATAAACGAGAAGCTGTGTCAACCCCCAATGTCCCAGCACTGAACACGTTCACAAGAGTCGGCATACAAGCTTGTGCGTGTGGCCCACTGAATCCAGGGGTGTCCTACTCTGGGAGAAAATTATTTGACCGGGATTTTTCAAGAGGTAAATGAGAAACCCAGTGCCATGGGTCACTGGGATGCTTGTAGGCTGACAGTAAATGCTGTCTTCTTAAGTGGCTGCTGAGGCCCATGAAAGAACCAAAAGCAAATAGGCTGTATAGATGGAGAAATAGAAATTAGATCTCAAGATGGTTTTAATTCCATGCTCCTAAGTACTGGGAAGCAAGCCTGAGTGGGGGGTGGTGGGGATGATTTAGAACACCGAGATGTTTATGGTTGACTGTGCCGCTTTAAGCCTGAGCGGGCTGATTGAGAATTCCGTAAACAATCACAGAGAAGCCTTGAGATAAGGAGCTGAACCATCTAAAAGGAGAGGAATAATGGCACTGAAGACAAGAGAATCTCTCAGCCACATGGAAATTATTCAGTGCATAAAGGCCCCTATGCCTGCATGTGCTTTATAGCTGAACAAAAACATTCCCGGTACACGAGAAAGTGGGTTTAGAAAGAGAACAGGTTTTCTTAACTTGCCTTTCTGGTCTATAAATTAACGCTTCAGAACTCTGCCTTGGAGATAGCATCACCCTGTCAGTCTGATCACAAGGAAGAGTCCAGTATCAGCATGAATGTTAAGAGTTCCCTGCCTGCCAATTGTTTACAATCCTTTCCTGACTCCCCCAGCAACACAGTGTCCATACAAGGTGGACCAGCCGGCAAGAAGCAAACAACAGTCAGGGCCATGGCTCTGACCTTGGGGGCTGAGGGACAGCAGGGAAGAGGGGAGAAGGGAGGGGGCAATATTTCCATAATGAGCAAGTTTATCCAATGACAAGACCTATGAAGCAGATGGCGACTCGAATATCCCTTCAGAAATACAGGGAAGATACCTCTCTGTGCTGTCCCTTTCCTCCCCATCCCATATCTTCTAGTCTGCCCCTCACCCCAGGGCAGTCAGTCTGCCCTGAGAATACAAGGAAAATTATTATTAATGCCCCAGATTTCCAAAGCCAGAGGAGTTCTGGGGAAATCTAGACAGACATAAATTGTTCTAAAATAGAATCTGAGGTGACAGGATTCATATGAAACCAAAGCCTGCCAAATCTATACCTCACTCGAAAAACCTGTTGTAATAATAATAATAATGGTCAACAAAGCAAGCTATAAGG
Source organism: Gymnobelideus leadbeateri (assembly GCA_011680675.1). Lineage (NCBI taxonomy): Eukaryota > Metazoa > Chordata > Mammalia > Diprotodontia > Petauridae > Gymnobelideus > Gymnobelideus leadbeateri. The sequence continues at coordinate 135,331 of WOXC01009505.1, read as the reverse complement.
CAGCTGACTTAGATTTTTACTACATTAGCTTAGTTCTTCATTTGTTGCTGTTTTAAATTTGAGACTTAAAAAAAGGACTAGGAACGAAGAGGGGCTAAACATTTTAGGAAATCGTGATCTTTATCTTTCCAGCTTTATCATATTCTTCATACCCCACCCTAAGTTCCAGACAGATGAACGAAAAGGTCTTTAATAAACACTTAAGTGTTGTGCAAGTTAATTGGGAAGAAGTAAAATAATTTATTGACACACAATGAACCTTAAATCTTTCTACATCTTTAGAAAACATTTAATATATAATATGTCCTCATGCTGAAATCACTTGTTTTACATTGTTGCACATTGAGTTCATATTCTTTTTTTTTCTTTTCTTTTCTTTTCTTTTTTTTTTTTTGCTTTTTGGAGGGCAATTGGGGTTAAGTAACTTCCCCAAGGTTACATGGCTAGGCTTTTTTTGTTTGTGTGCATTAAGTGTCTGAGGCCGGATCCGAACTCAGGTCCCTCTGACTTCAGGGCCAACACTCTGCTCACTGAGCCACCCAGCCGCCCTGAGTTCATAATATTCTTAAAACATTCTTTAATTCTTCATGGAACTATGCCTAGTCACATCAAGTAGTGAGACACCTCTGACAAACAGTCTGTTTTTTTCCAAGTGTAGCCTTGATTATAGCCATAGGTTTTAAATCAGGCAAGTGCTCAGATCACTGAAGTATATTTATTGCCATCCCTTGGATAAATTCCTTAACTTTTTTTGATGTGTGGCATGATGCAAAGTAGTGTTGCAGCATTCCACTTGGGAGTTTTCTGTAATTCTTCTGTAATACTTCTGCTTCCCACTATATAACTATATTTATCAGAGTTCATTATTCCCTCAATGGTAGACAGAACTTCTGGGTCCACTAGAAGTAAAAAAAAAAAATTCCAAAATTTTTTTGGTTTTGTGCTGATATTTTATAATTTTATAAAGATGTCCAAATCTTATAGGATCACCTGAACTTTTTCTTACATTTTTGGTATAACTTTCAATGAAAAAAATGAATTTCCATTAATAAAAATTTCCATTAATAAAAAACATTTCCCCCACAATTTAGTCTTTGCATTGTTTTATCTATAAGAAACTTTTTTTTAATTTGAAGCCATAATTATCAGCTTTTTTTAAAAAAACTGTTCTTCTTGCTGTTATTCCAAGTCCAAAAATCTCTACTGCACTGTGAAACAGTGACCAAACTTAGAGGAATCTCAATGGCAGTGTATTGACTTAGAAAACCACAGTTTGACGTTATCTTGGTTGCTTTATATTTTTCTTTATTTTGGTAAATATTTCCTCACTGCATTTTAATCTGTTTGCCTAGAGTTTGACATCTCTGCTATAGAAGAATGAGTAATGGTGTCTTCACCTATTAAGTCTCTGAAGATCTTTGCTTATTTTTTGAGGACTAATTAGGTTGTTTTGCAGCTACAATTTTTGAGTTCTTAGTGTTTGGGCTCATTGTGTGTGTTTGTGTGTGTGTGTGTGTGTGTGTGTGTGTGTGTGTTTTCATCCAAACTTTTCTTTGCTCTTTGGTGACATCAATACCATTTTGTTGCAGGCTTGAATGATCCTTGAAATACCAGTATTGGTTGCAGTATCTCTTACAGTTATTGAAGCATATTCTTTAAGAGTTTTGAACATTTCCTTAGAGTAATAGCCATTCTTAAAAAACCAAAGAATTAAAAACACAGCAAGAAAGAGCAATGAAAAACATGTGTATGCCATGAAATCCCACATTCAGATGACAGAGAACTAATGGTGGGGAAACCAATTTAATCAGATTTCATCCTGTCAAGGTCAGACATTCTGGCTCAGCCTAGTGTCAGTAAAAGTACACACACACACACACACACACACACACACACACACACACACACACACACACACACATACACACACATTCAGAAATGTTGATGTTGGAAAATGAAATTATATGAAAATAATTGCTTGTCTCAAACAATTCCACATACCATGGTACTATGTGCCAAGCATTGTGCTAAATGTAGCTAGCATAAATAGAAGGAGAAGAAGGAGAAGGAGGAGGAGGAGGAAGAGGAGGAAGAGGAGAAGGAGGAGGAGGAGGAGAAGGAGAAGGAGGAGAAGGAGAATGAGGAGGAGAAGAAGGTCCCTGCTCTCAAAAAGCTCTGACTTTGTGTTCCTTAGACCACAGGGAGGTTTCTGCCCCCACAGGGGTGTCCTCTCATTAGAAAGGGGGAAATAGGTTGAAAGGTTGGAGTTAAGAAGAGTTTCTGTGTTCTCACTGTGCAGATGAAGCTCAGTGTACAACCAGAGGGGAGAAAGAAGAAAGATGGAATTGACAGAAAGTTTAGAGGTAGGCCTCATGGAAGGTGGGGGTAGCTAGGTAGCATAGTGGATAGAGTGCCAGGCTTAGAGTCAGAAAGAATCCTTTTCCTCAATTCAAATCTATACTCAGATACTTATTATCTATGTGACCCTGGTCAAGTCATTTAACCCTGCTTGCCTTAGTTTCCTTATATGTAAAGAGATCTGGAAAAGGAAATGGCAAACTACTCCAGTATCTTTACCAAGAAAATTCCATGGACTGTCCATGGGGTCATATAGAGTTGGACTCCACTGAACAACAACAACCTGGAACATGAAGGGAGATCAGTCAATAAATATTTAAGCACCTACTATGTGCAGATACTGTGCTAAGAACTGGAAATACAAATATGAGAAGGAAAGATAGTCCTTTCCCTCAAGGATCATATAATCAAATGGAGGGGGAATCTCACTTGGTACCAGCTCCAATTAGGGCCTTTCAGGGCCCCGCATGGGAACTGGCATTATCTGTAGTGGGAGGGATAAACTTCTTGAGAGTAGAAATTATTTCATTCTTTGTCCTTATATCCTCAGAACCTGGTACAGTGCCTTGCACATAGCAGGCATTTAAAGAATACCAGTTGATTGATCATGGTTTCCCAAATATCCCCTTACTTTACTTTTACTTTGCTTTTAGTCATGATGTTCCCTGGATCTGGATTAGCCTTCCTCTAGTCCCACTTTCCAGCTCTACCTGGAGAGTAGGAGAAGGAGGAGACCAGCTCTTCAAGGGTTATCTCATACTATTTGCTTCATGAATCTTTCCCAGATTCCCGTTAGCTAGAAATGTTGCTCTCTTTCCTTTCCATTCATATAACTTTTACTTCAACCTATAGATAAAATGGTTGGATTGTTTGGAGCTAGAGGGGACCTTAAAGATAGTCAGGCCCAGTTTTAGAGACGAAGAACTGAGACCCAAAGAAATGGAGTCAATTGTCCATGATAACATCAGGGTCAAAAACAGGATTCAAACCCAGGTCCTCTGATTTCTCTGATTCCAAAGGTAACACACTTTCCACTGCACAGTGGCACTCACCCATCCTTCCTAGTACGGCATATTTGTACACCATTTTTAGTAACATTAATGTTTACACTGTTAAGCAATATTAAGCTAAATGCCATGGCTTTTTCTTCTTTGCATTCCCATTATCAAGCATGTGCTTTGGATGTAGTAGACACTTAATAAATACTCATGTATAAATAAATAAATGAAAGGCAAAGGTTTAGGCCACATCGAGAATGTCAAACAGGGCTTTCTCTTTGCTAATTCTTGCATGTTTTGATTTTTGCATTCTTATATTCTTGATTTTTCTCATGACTAGATTGAGTGATACACATTTGTTTCCTATTAGCCTGATTTCACCCCAACAATCAAGGGTGTCTTCCAAATACAAGGTTCTGGATTTCCTATCTCCCCTTTCCTTTTGACGTGGTATCTGCAGATAAGGACCTGCAGCCCTTCCATTTGATATTCATTCAATTGTGAAAGTTGAATTCTAAATGACAGGAGATTGGGGGTGCAAATTATAGACAATCAATAAACATTTATTAAACACCTGATATATGCCAGGCACTGTGCTAAGCCCAGAAGATGCAAGGGGAAAGAAAGAGTCAAAAGACAGTCTCTACCTTCAGGGAGCTCACAATCTAATGGGAGAGACAAAAAGCAAAAAAAAAAAAAAAGTACAAAAAACTACATACAGGAATTACCAGAGGGAAAGTACTAGAATTAAAAGTAGTGGGAAAGGTTTCCTAGAGAATATGGAAGCCAGTGAAAGAAGTAGGCAGAAGGAAGCATTCCAGACCTGGGGACAGTCAGAGAAAATGCCCTGGTGCCTAGAGATGAAAGATCTTGTTCATAGAATAGCAAGAAGGGCAGTATTACTGTAGCAAAGATCACGTTTCAGGGAATAAGGTGTAAGAAGACTGGAAAGGTGGGAATGGATAGGTCATGTAGGCAAAACAGAGCATGACATATTTTGATCCCAGATGTAATAAGAAGCCACTGGAATTGAGTTGTATGTACACCTGTGTGCATGTGAGAGAGAGAGAGAGAGAGAGAGAGAGAGAGAGAGAGAGAGAGAGAGAGAGAGAGAGAGAGTGTGTGTGTGTGTGTGACATAGTTGGACCTTCACTTTAGGAAAATCACTTTAGTAGCTACAAGATGGATCAAGGAGAGTCTTGGGGCTGGCAGACCCACCAGTAGGCTATTACAATAATCTCGTCATGAGATGATGAGGGTCTCAGACCTGTTACAACTTGGCAGTAGGTATGGGTCAAAATTAAAATAGGCTAAACTTCTTGGGGCCACAGACAGGTTTTTAGCTGCTTGCCTTCCAAGTAAAGGTATGATTAATGATTAAACTATTTTGCAAATAAACCATATTAAAAGAAGAGAAATTCCAATTAATATCAATTAATTACATTTATTATTTAAGATTTGTATTTATTGTGAAAGCATATTAATGTTAAAAAGTACCTTGCTAAGTGGTACAAGCTTTAATACATTTTCCAGGTTTTCTTACTGTTTACATTTAGTTAATGGGACATATTAGACTTCTTGGCAGCAATCAGTTTTTTCATGCCCAGGAGTCATGTTTGAAATCATTTTCTTTAGAAATCTGAAAACTAACCTTAATGGCTGCTCCATTTTCTGGGTTTACTTTTGTGAAAAACTGTTGTTCCCCACTGAGATTTTTCAACAATTTGGACACTTTGATTTGTTTTTCATTGGTGTCTGAATTACTTAAGTCAGGATATTTTGATTCAAAATGGCGACAAAGATTGTGTTCCTTGGGAATATTACTTCTTGTCAAACAAGGCACAATATTTTATCTCTTGTGTAAGTAAAAAAGTATCTATTTGTCCACTCTGGATTAAACGCACTATGTTCTGATTCAATCTTCCATTTCTTTTTATCACTCATTTTATAAAGTCATCCCCAAAATTGTTAATGTTAGAACCAAAAATTCTCCACAGCAACTGCTCGTATACAAATAAATACTGAACTGAGTGTCCGACCTTGGAAAGAATGCCAGACACTCGTGTAACTTGGAGGGCAGCCGGGCAGTGACTGAGGGGAAGAAGCCCTCGAGTTGTAGCCACTCATCACATAGCAGGCGTCAGCTGCATTGGCACATGGCTTCAGTCTGTCCCTGTTCAACACTAGTAACAGCTGAAAGTACAGCAAAAACATATGACTCCCACTCCTCTCAGACTGAAGACAGACTGGTGATGGTTGGTTGCCGCAGGTCACCGGACAAACAAGAGAGAGTGCGCAGTGGCAGCCCACATGCCAACTTACATGACGGCACAATAGTGACTAGTGGAAGGTGGGTTAAGCTAGGCATTGACAAAGCACTCATTAATTACATCTTTCCTTTCTTATACATCCTCCACATTTTTCACAGGCTGCCCAAAATCCTTTGGTGGACCCCAAGTGACTCACAGGCTGTATGTTGTGCAGGCCTGGCCTAAATACATACAAATAAAGTATTTTATAGTCATACAATCTCATGTTGTTCAGCTTTGCACAGATTTAGTCTCCAATGGCTGCAGTTATCCTTCTTAGTTCACCCTTTCAATCCAAGGCCAGAACTCTTATCCCCAGCGCTCTTGAGCTTTTAGTTAGGAAGGCTATTTCTGCCCTGATCTAAAATCCACCTCTCCACCCCAGACAAAACTATTCTCTTCACAACCATTTAAACTCCAACTCATTAACTTTTCTATATTCTTTCTGAATTAGCCTTCCCCTTTTAGCCCACCCATCACCCCTTTCCTGCTCTCCTATATTACTACTGTTATTAAAACTTCCACCCCATTTTCCAGCATCTGGGGAGTTTTATACAAACTCAAGTTCCTTTTCTATCTTCCACCATCACCCTCTGAGACTTCCAGTCTCTCCTGCAAACTTGTAGAGGAAGCATATGATGTTGGCCCAGATGCCACATACCTAACTCACAAAATTATTGTAAGGAGAAAATTAAATATTTGTGAGACTCTTTTGTTTGTTTGTTTTTGGGGGTTCTTTTTTTTTAATTTCAAGTGTTCTTTTTTAAATAGAAAACATACAGTCAGAGAGTACTATTACTATCAACTGATGTGTTCCCTGAACTTCCCTTAGAACTAAAACTAGCAGGGCAAATGGGTGATTAGTCTTGGAACACTACCATTGTCAGAGGTGACATTTCCCAGAGTAAGCAAAGGACAAAGTCTCTTCTCTGTATAAATAATAGTTCCTCTGGCTCACCTCAAGGTTTTTTTATTGGCTCTGTCTCCTGACACAAAGATCCTGAGCCACTGCCCTCCTGACCATAATTGAGGCATACTTTTCAAAGGGTCTACCTTTCCCTCTGGGAAAAAGGTCTGATCACTCCCTCTACCTGTGAAGATACCTCTATAGTCAGACTGTCTGCAGTTTCTACCTTAGTTCCTTCCCCCATCTCAACTCTTCACAACTTTTTGCCCGGGGGTAAAAAATAGTCCTAATTCAGTATCTGTTGGGGCTGACTGTTGGCAGGGAAGGAAGGCCTCAACCTTTGGGCATTCTCCATGACATTTAAATTACCTTTGGTGGGATAACCTTTTTCAGTAACACTAATTTTAAGCTCCAAGTCAGGGTGCAGTTTCTCCAGCCTTTGTAACAAGGCAGTGAATGACAAGATTTCTGGTTATCACATGTGAGCTAATAGTTTCTGGTTTATACTGGCAAGTCCTACGCTCTAGAAGCATTTCAGTGTTCCCATTGAAACAGCACCATCATGGCTTGCCTCTGAAGACCTCCTGTGTCAGTGGTACATATCACATGCGCGCTGGGACATATATACATGCCACAATTTTTTGCAACCAAACCTGTCTTTTATCCTCTCTGTTGTCAACAGCTGTTTGGAATCCTGACTGCAGTGGCCCAAATTGCATGTGCACATCCACACTCTTCTTGCTCCTACTACAAAGCAAGAGCCCTTAAAAACAGATTAGAACACACTCAGCTCCTAGGAAGTAAATAAAATGCTTGTCTTGGTTTGTTTTTCCCATGCTGCAGCAATCTCTCCACTCACTGGTGGCTTGGTTGCTCGGGTGGGAGGCAGCCCCCATAACTCACAAGAATAAAACATGAACGTTTCTCCTCAGACGTGTATTCTATATGAAAATTTGGTTTATGGGTATCAGATCCACAAATCTAAAAGCCCAAGTAATTCTACCTATGACCATCAGTCAGAGAGTCACACTTAGTGAGAATGAAAATTTATATCCCTGTAACCTGTGCTGTATTGGCCTCCCTGCCATTGAGAGAGGTTTCTTTCTCTTCAGACTCAAGTCCTCACCCCCCAGCCTTCTCCAGCCACTGCCACCACCACTACTACCACCCCACCCCTCAGCTTCTTAGGTCTAGAAGTATGTCCTAGAGGCTGCTTTTCAAGCATGGTATCATGGCATGCAAATAAGTGCATTTGTTTTATTGAGAGAAAACTAGCATTAGTAAACTACATTGCAGCTAGACAATGCAGTGGGTAGAAGTCCAGACCAGAAGTTAGGAAGATTTCAGTACAAATCTAGCCTCAGACACTTTACCAGCCGTGTGACCTTGGGCAAGTCACTTAACCTCTGTTTGTCTCAGTTTCTCCATCTATAAACCAAGTATCATAATAGCACTTGTCTCCCAGGGTTTTTGTAAGGATCACATGAGATCATAATTGTAAAGCACTTACCACAGTGCCTGCCACAAAGTCAGCTCTACAGAAACATTAACTCTTACTCTTATTACTTGTACTGCAGGATTAACTAATACATCCTCAGTTAAGGAGCACTCCAGTGGGGATAATGGAGTTTGTTTACTTCCTTTTGGCCAAAAATTAGTCAGACATTATACTAATTCTTTCACCTGAACACCCCATGGCACCCCATAAGTGCCATGCCAAGTGTCCTGACTTGTCCTAGCTGTGCCTGCATGGTCAGTCAGTTAGTCAATCAGTAAGCTTCTGTTACGTGCTTACTCCGGCAAGCCCTGAAGATACAAAAGAGATAAAAGGCATTCTCTGCTCTAGGAGCTCATGGGCTCATGGGGGAGACAACGTGGAAACAACTTTGCACAAATTAGCTATACACAGGATGAATCGGAGATGATCAGTAAAGAAAAATCACTAAAAATTTGGAGGAATTGGGAAAAGCTTCTTATAGAAGGTGAGAATTATTCTGGTCCTCAGAGGAAGCCAGGAAAGCTAGAGGCAGACATGAGGAGGGAGAACATTCTGGTGGAGGGGAGGGGGGAGGCTACAGCCAGTGAGTTAGGAGGCAGGAGATGGAAAGTCTTTTTTAAGGAAGAGCAAAGAGGCCAGTGTTACTAGACAAGAGAGTAAATGGTAGAGTTTAAACAGGTTCCCCATCCCTGGAGGTATGAAAAAATTGAAAGACTAGAAAGAATGGTAAGGAGAGGAGACAGGTTGTGAAAGACTTTGAAAAACAAACAGAGAGTTTTCTATTGGATCCTGGAGGGGACAGAGAATCACTGGGATTTATTGAGGAGGAAGGTGGCATGCTCAGGTCTGTGTTTTAGGAAGATCACTTTGACATCTGAGATCATGACAGGAAGACCAGCCAGCAGGATATTGCCGTAGTCCAAGCCTGAGGTGATGAGGGTTTGCATCAAGGTGGTAGCAACATCAGAGGAGAGAAATGGGGGAGGGTATGTGAGAGATGTTCCAAAGGTAAAATTGACAGGCTTTGGCAGTAGACTGGAAATGGGAGGAGGAGAGAGAATGAAGAGTGAAGGATGATGCCTAAGTCATGGGTGACTGGGAGGATGATGGAATCCTCAATTGTAATAGGGTATTTAGGAAGAGAAGAAGGTTTGGGAGGAAAGATAATGAATTGCTTTGGACATGTTGAGTTTAAGGTGTCAATGGGACATCCAGCTCAATATATCTAACAAGGAGTTGGGTCGTGAGACTAGAAGTCAGCAGAGAGATGAGGGCTAGATAAACCAAACAGACGCATCAGTATAGAGATAATGACTGAATTCATGGGAACTGATGTGATCACCGAGTGAGACAGTATAGAGGGAGAAGAGAAGAGGGCCCAGGACAGAGTCCTGTGAGCCATCCACAGGCTAAGTGGGCATGACTTGGATAAAGGTCTAGCAGAGACTGCCAAGGAGAAATAGGGCATGAGAAGAATCAGAGGAAAACAGCATCATGAAAACCTGGAGAAAAGAGAGTCTCAAAGAGAAGAGGGTGGTCAACAATATTTCTGAGATGTCAAGCAGGATGAAGATGTGTGGTGGCAAGACAACCAGTCAGCAGAGTCAAGTCTTATGGATGGCCAGCTCCAAGACCCTGATGTTTCACTGGATTTATTCCAATGATTTAGACTGCAACCTATTCATTCTGGCCCTTCCTCTATGCCTTGTGCTTGTGCCCTTCCACAAATGCATCATATGGAGTCCACTTGATGTGCTAGAGGCCTTCCTTGGAGATTTCTGGCATCCTGAAGATATCATTAGACACAAGCGATGTCCACTGTAATCCTTTACCCTCACCCATCTTCTTTTCAGATCATATGCTTCTTTGACGGCGTTCCTTACACATGACTCCATGCTGCATTAGAAACAGCTTCTCTTTGGTTATTCCTTGCTTCTAAGATGTTTCAACCTTTTTGCTTGAGCGTGTGCTTCTTTGCCCTCTGAGTGCTCATCTATTTCAGTTCTTCAGACACTCTAGGATTCCATGACTTGTAGGTTGATAACATCACCGGAAGAATAATAGTGGGCTTATTTTTTCTTTTGTAATGATGAGGAACCCTCAATGGTGGAAAATCAGTTTGCTGCAATTGAACTGTTGGGTCAGGTTGAGGGACTGAGGTGGTTACCCCACTCAGGCATAGCCTGGATATCTAACTCCCCTAAGGAAGTAGTTTGGTTTTGGTTATCTCTAGAAGAGCAAAGTACAGGGCTCAGAAAAATGAGGTCCACAAATCAAGGGCCAGTTCTGGCATAGAAACTCATGCTTTCAACTCCTGGGAATTCCTATTAATTAAAGGTCATCAAAGTTCTTGGGGCCTCCTGGTTCATTCTGGAAAGCATGAGTCATCCTCTTTCTCACCATTTACAATGAGGTTGAGCTGATTTATTTTCAGAGGCCTATAATCAGTGCACTGTTATGCCTCTGTCTTGGCTCAGGCAGCTTTCTATGTCTAAAATGTTCACTCTCCTCCTTACCTGTTGAATTCCTGACTGTCTTTTAAAGTAAAACCTAAATACCACCTCTTTTCCAAAGTCTTTCCTGATCCCTGTAGATTGGCAATCACCTTCCCCTTCAGATGTCACAAACCATTTGTCATGTAACAAATTATATTCTTACCTATGTTGAGGGTCTTATTCCCCAGTAGACTGGAAACTCCGCAAGGACTAGCAAAGACCACATCTTATAAGTACAACACACCTAGCACAGTTGTCTGAACATTGTCATCAATTAAGGTTTTGTTGTATTCTAGTGTATTGACAAGTACATTCTATGGTCACCCATCTCCTTTCATGCATAAGTGTGGAATCAAGTTAGAACTCATACCATATGGACACCTTCACTGGTATATGAAAGAATAGACACAGTTTTGCAGGTTCTGGAAAGATATCAGTATTTCCCCTCCTCTTTTAGGGAGTCCAGCCATAGGATGGATTGCTAGAGGCACAGATGGAATTGCTCAGCTTCTGAAATTACTTCACTCTCTCTTTGTTCATTTTTTATTGCTGGCATTTTTTTCTGTGTATAATTTCACCCATACCTGCCTGCTCTCTCCTCTTTGGATTGCTGCATTAGAAATAGCAGAGGCCTGATTGTTTAGAGCTGAGAATACTGAAGGCTGCCAGGAGAGATCACTTTACTATAGGAAATAGGTCTTTATTAAAATTATGAACTAGAAAAGCACCAATAAACAGGAATATACACAAAGAAGTCCAGAAAAAGGATTGCATATGAAACCATGAATCTATTATATACAGGGTATTTTTTTGTTCAAAGAATCTGCTTACATTTAAAATGGTAGTTCCAATGTTGCCCTGCTTGTCAGTATTCCCTTCTGAATTTTCTTTTGTTTGTATCTGTATCTGTTCAAATTTCATCTATACTTACAAATGTCTTTCTTTTATTTATTTTTACATCATTAGCCATTACTGCCCCCCCCACTATTCTCAACAAAGCTCTTCTACACAAATAAAAGCCTTCTCTTGTAACATAGAAATATATGTAAGTGTGTAGCCTTTGATACTGCCAATCAACTTCTTCTTGATACTCTCTTTAGGTTTTCATGACACTAATCTCTCCTGGTTTTCCTCCTACCTGTCTGAGCTCTCCTCTTCAGTCTCCTGCCTGGATCTTCACCCAGGTCACACCTGTTAGCCACAAGTGTCCCACAGCATGATTCCTGGGCCTCTTTTCCTCTACCTCTATACAATCTCACTTGGTAAGGTCATTGGTCTCCATGAATTCAATGCACATCTATACTGATAATTCTCCAATCTATATATCCAACCCTCAGTTCTCTGCTAGTCTCCAGCCTGGACATCTCTCCCTGGATGTCCCATAGACATCTTGCACTTAACATATCCAAAAGTGAACTCATTATTTTTCCTCCCAAACCCTTCTCTCTTCCTAATTTCACTATTACTGCTGAGGGTACTACTATTCTCCAAGTCATATAGGCTCACAACCTAGGTGTCATCTTATTTGTTGCCAAAGTCTGCTGATCTTACACTCATAACATCTCTAATATATACCCCTTTCTCCCCTCTGGCATTGCCACCACCCTGGTACAGGCTCTCATCTCCTTATACTGGACTATTGTGATAGCCTACTGGGTGGGGGGCAGGGTCTGCCTGCCTCAAATCTCTCCTCACTCCAGCCCACCCTCAGTCAAAGTGATATTCCTAAGGCACAGGTATGACCATGACATCCCCACACCCACTCTTCTCCCTCAATAAATTCCAGTGCCTCCCTAACTTCCAGGATCAAACATAAAATCCTCATTTTGGTGTTCAAAGCCATTCAAACCTCTTAGAAAGGCCTTCTTAGACCTTAATCCCTCCCCCAATGTTCTCTGCCATCCTGTGACACTGGCCCAGTGACACTCCATCTCCCAACTCCAGGCATTTTCTCTGTTCATCTCTTATGCCTAGAACATTCTCCCTCCTCATGTCTACCTTTTGGGTTCCCTAGGTTCCTTCAAGTCTCAGCTAAAATTCCATCTTCTATGGGAAGTCTTTCCTGATCACTCTTAATCCTACTGCTTTCCCTCCATTGATTACTTCCAGTTTATGCCATATTTGATTTGTTTGTACATGATTGTTTGTTTGTTGAGCTCCTTGAGTGCAGGGATTGTCTTTAACCTTCATTCAGTAGTACTTGTACTGATATAAAGCAGCTATTTAGTAAATGTATATTGACTGACTAAGCATATAGGTATAAATGATGGACCTAGAGGCAGAAAGACCTGAATTCAAATCTTGCCTTAGACATTTACTTGCACTGAGACCCTATGTAAGCCGGTTAATCTCTATCTGCCTGTTTTCTTATCTGTGAAATGGGAATGAGAGTACCTCCATAAAGTGAGACCTGGGAAAGACCTTAGCTTAAAAAGGCCAAGGTGTCCTCCTGCATCCTGGCCATTTCCAGTCATCCAGATCTATAATTTGGCCATTGGACCCAGATGGCTCCAGAGGGGAAAGGGAGGCCAGTGACTTTGTAGAGCCCTGCCTCACTTAAATCCAATTCAATTGTAAATTAAGACATCACCTTCCTGATGTCATTGGTCCTCTTCAAGAGGATAAAATGAGGTAATATTTACAAAGTGACTTGTAAACCTTAAAGCATTGTATAAATGCTAGCTATTGTTATCATTATTGATGATTTTTGACAAGTAGAGTTTAATAATAATATGTATTATTATCAAGCAAAACAAATTTGTTACATTAATCAGAATTAAAAGTCTAAATCTCCTGAAAATCTATGTCTCACTTTACAAATGTTATCTCATTTGATTCTCTAACAACCACATAAGGTAGGTGCTATTGTTATCCTCATTTTATAGCTGAGGCAAACAGAGGTTAAGTGACTTACCCAAGATCACATAGCTAATAAGTATCTGAGGTTGGCTTTGAACTTCGGTCTTCTTGGCTCCAGGTTCATTGTTCTATCTACTATACCTCTTGAGCAAAGCAGATGATAATACCACTTCTTTAAATCATTTAAAAATCATATAAGTTTCTGATGTTGAACCATTTGACAGAGCCAATGACTTAGGAGGCAAGAACTTTTATTTCAGGGCTAGCAATTGACAGGTTGTATTTCCATATATATCTTAGATATCAGATGTTCATCAGAGAAATTTATTGTAAAGATTTTCCCCCTAGTTAAACTGTTGCTTTCTAATTTAATCTATAGCTTTTGTTTATGCAGAGACTTTTCAACTGTGTAAAATCAAGATTGTCTGTTTTATCTCTTCTAGCCACATCTCTTTTTTTGTTGTTGTTCAAGAGGTCTTCTAATCATAGCTGCTAAATAAAATTCATTTTATTACACGAGACTGTTCCCATGACCATAGAGAGGAGTTGCCAGGAAACCTACCTTGTAGTTTTCATTGTTGATGGTGAAATCATGGCTGTGGAGGAAGAATAAAGCTGGCAAGTCAGAGTATTCTACCTGAGTTCAAGAACGGAGTTAGCTACTTGTTTATATAAAGGCCTTGTGATATGATATGATAGTGAGGGAATATAATGCCTGAACTGAAGTTAGGAGGACCTGGGCTTGAGGCAACATCACATACTTGCTCTCTGTGTGGCCATGGGTGCAATTAGGCAATTAGGTGCAAAAAGTCCCTTTCCTCTCTGAGGAAACCTCAATTTCCTCAACAGTGAAAGGGAGATAATTCTCTCCGCAGTATGTACCTTGAGGGATTGTTTTGATGATCAGATGAGATCATGTATGTAGAGTGCTTTTCAAACCTCTCCATTTCTCCTACAGTATATTCTGTTGTTGTTGGGTTTTGTCCAACTCTTTGTGACCCCATTTTGGGGTTTTCTTGGCAAAGAAAGATACTGGAGTGGTTTGCTGTTTCTTTCTCCAGCTCATTTTACAGATGAGGAAACTGGCAAATGGGGTAAGTGACTTGGCCAAGGTCACACAGCTAGCAAGTGTCTGAGGCTAGATGTGAGCTCATAAAGAAGTCTTCCTAATTCTAAGCCCAGTGTTCTGTCCACTGCACTACTTAGCTGCCTCTACTATAGTATGTAGTTGTAAGTTATTATTTTAGTAACCAGCGCTCTAACAAGACTAGCACAAAGTTCACCTTCCTGATTCTGACAGATCATACCTATGATTTATGCCCAATTTTGTACTTCCTAATTGTTTCCAGAAGACTTATGCAGGTCAGTTGGTACTTGCACTTAAAGAGATATGCAACATCTGCTTATTGACCTCTGAGCAAGAAAAACTGATTACCTTTGAAAATGGAGTGACTCTTATTAAATAGATAAATGCAAATTAAAACAACTCTGACGTACCACCTCACACCTATCAGATTTGCAGAAGGAAAATGACAAACATTGGAGGAAATGTTGGAAAATTGGGACATTAATAAACTGTTGGTGGAGTTGTGAACTGATCTAACCATTCTGGAGAGCAATTTGGAGCTATGTCCAAATGGCTATAAAATTGCACATACCCTTTGATCCAGCAATACCAGTTCTAGGTCTTGTTTCAAAGACATTTTTATAAAGGGGGAGAGGACCTATTTGTACAAAAAATATTTATAGACACTCTTTTTGTATTGCTAAAGAATTGGAAATTAAAGGGATGCTTATCAACTGGGGGAATGGCTGAACAAGTTATAGTACATGATTTTGATGAAATACTATTATGCTATGAGAAATGATGAGGTGGGTGATTTCAGAAAAACCTGGAAAGACTTATACAAACTGATGCAAACTGAAGTGAGCAGAACCAGGAGAACTTTGTGCACATTAATAACAATATTATATGATGATCTACTGTGAATGACTTAGCTCTTCTCTGGAATACAATGATCCAAAACAATTCTGAAGGACTAATGATGAAAAATGCTATCTACCACCAGAGAAAAACTGATAGAGCCTGAATGCAGATCGAAGCATACTTTTTTTTCTTTTTTTTGGGGGGGGGGTGTTCTCTTTTGCAGCATGGATAATATGGAAATGTGTTTTTCATGACTGCACATGTATAATTTCTATCAAAGAGGAGGAGGAAGGGAAAGGAGAGAAATCAGAGCTCAAAAATTATTTTAAAAAACTAATATAAAATTGTATTTACATGTAATTGAGAAAAATAAAAACAGGAAGGAAGGAAGGAAGGAAGGAAGGAAGGAAGGAAGGAAGGAAGGAAGGAAATGGAATGACTCAGCTCCCTGGTTCTCTCACTTTCTTTCCTGTTTTTCCAAATGCAGATCAAGTGAGAACTGTTGTCACTTCCTATGAGGGGTAAAAGAAAGGCAGCTCCTCTTAGTCATCAGTCAGGCCACCCTGCAGCCATGAGCACATGGCATCTAAAGCCCATGAGCTTTCTAACCTACCCCAGTCTGACGTCTGGGGCTGCCTCTTCTATACTTGTGATTTCTTCATCTTCATTTAATGAGCATCAATGCCATCTTGGATGCATTCAGAACATACCTGTAGGCCACACTTTGCCAGTTCAAGAGGTTCAGAGACCCTGGGACCTTGAAAGGACTGACAACAAAGGAAGGGATTTCCAACAATGACTCTAGTGCTTCATAGAGAAGATGACCATTGATAGGTGAATGAACCCAATCTCTGACCTGACTTGCACAAAGACATTTGCCACGAGGATAGTGAAGAGCTTAAGTGAGATAGGGAATGTCTATTCAATTGTCCAAAATTGTTCCATGACCTGAAGATTGACTCAACCTCCCAGAATATTATATATAACCATGTATAATATTATACATACATAATATATGCATAACATATATTAAATGTATAACATACATATGCTATATACATACATAAATATGTAATGCATATAATGTATAGCTTAGGTGATGCAGTGGATAGATGCAAGTCTAGAGTAAGGAAGACTCTTCTTTCTGAATTCAAATCTGGCCTCAGACACTTACTAGCTATATGACCTTGAGCAAGGCACTTAACCCTGTTTGCCTCAGTTTCCTCATCTGTAAAATGCACTGGACAAGGAAATGGCAAATCCTGCTTGTACCTTTGCCAAGAAAACCCCAAATGGGGTCACAAGATGGTGGGCACAACTGAGCAACAAATAATATATACTAGGAAATAGACATCAATAAGATAGACGCGTTATTGCTGCTGTTAAATCAATTGCTTCAGTTGCGTCTGCCTCTTCCTGATCCATTTTGGGGTTTTCTTGGTAAAGATACTAGAGTGGCTTGCCATTTCCTTCTCTAAATCATTTTACAAATGTGAAAACTGAGACAAGTAGGGTTAAGTTGCTTGCCCAGGTTCACACGGCTAGTAAGTGTCTGAGACTGGATTTGAACTCAGGTCTTCCTGACTCTAGGCCCAGCACTCTATTCCCTGTGTTATCTAGCTGCCCTTAATACAATATAGATATGACATATATATGTATATATAAAACACACAATATATGTTATAGTGCACTGTGTTATATCACATCACATCACATGTTACATCATATCATATCATATATCATATCAGATACCATATCATATATCATATCACATCATGTCATGTCATATATCATATCATGTCATGTCATGTTATGTCATATTGCTAGTAGTTACATTACTGGATGCTTGTCTTGTCAATATGTGAATCACATGTAAGAAATAAATACCGGACCCATTCTTGATTTACACTGTACATTAAACACCTTTTTATTTCTTTTATTTCTTCTCTGGAGGGACCCTGAACATGAACTATAAGTAACTCTTTACTAGAATTACTGGGATGAGAGCATAGTCATCTAAAGAATATGAGAAAAGGGCCCTAATCCTTTTCATTAGAGGCTTGGCTCTCCCAGACCTGAACCCACTCCAACCATATGCATGGGTCCAAAGCAGGTAGGTTGGTCTCTCAGTAGAGAATGGTTACAGTGAGCCAGCCTTCTGAACCCAACAGTAGGTAGTATTGCTAGACTTTCACTGGTGATCTTTCCTCTGCCTACATCCCACCACTATACCTCAAGTCAGCCTTCTAAGAGCATCAGTAGCAGCAGAGCCCATTTCTGGAATCTGGCTCATCATTTCCCTAGGGAAAAGGGCTCTTTCTCTTCTTGCCCTTTTGGTTTTTAACCAGAAGAGATTCTGGGAGGCAGCCTTCCCATCCCAAGTCTTTGGGGAGTCAGAATAACTTCCTTCTATAGCCAGACAAGCCTTCTGGCTAAGTGCCAGTCATTTTCCTACCTCCTGGGGCCTTCCCTGGGCTTCTCCATAATAGACTTCACCTGGCATTGTTCCTTAGGGGATCATAGGTCATTTAGAAAGAACCAGGGAAATCACAATAGGCAATTAGCGCCTAATATGCAGAGAGTCCCTTAATGGCAAACACACAGCTCACGTACACCATGTATTTCAATAGTAAGGCAATTAAACGGCAGTTTTGGCATTAGCTGGAAGAAGTTCTGCCCAGTTTTGGGATTCTTCTCTAAAGGAATGAAGAATTTGGGGATTTTTTTCCCCTTCAAACTTAGCGCAACCCTTGAAGAGGGACAAAATATCTTCAGTGACATATAGTTTTTCCCCCAAATTTTTTCATCTACTTTTCCCCTAATGAGTAGTGTTATAGAAATGATAGTCAGGGCTGGCTTCATCAAGCTTTAGTAAGTAAATTACATGAGCTATGGGTCCCAGTGTTAATTTGACTTGACTTGATCTCTCTTAGACCTTGCCAAATTTCCTTTTGGCCCCAAGTCTGAGGTCTTATGTTAATATCTGTGGTTGAGTTAGGCAGAGCAATCACTTGGGCTTTTTGTGCTTGGGATAAGCCCCATAAACCACATACATGTGGGGCAGCAGATATGAAAGTCTCCCTCAGTTGAGTGAGAGAAGGGGTTTCACTCTACCATGTGGGTTGGAGACAAGGATCCCTGTACAGAGAGCCAATGTAGCCAATGCCCCCTTGTTGGAAGGCAGAGCTTACCTCAACAGGCCATTCTGGTAGTTATTTTAACAACTGTTAAATAGGAAGCTAGGAAATTGGAAATCTTCAGCTGGTCCTCACAGGATCCAAATTCAAATCTTTGCTCCAACATTTACTTATATAACTCTATCTATCTATCTATCTATCTATCTATCTATCTATCTATCTATCTGCTTTTTAGAGGGCAATTGGGGTTAAGTGACTTGCCCAAAGTCACATGGCTAGTAAGTGTTAAGTGTCTGAGGTCAGATTTGAACTCAGGTCCTCCTGACTCCAGGGCCAGTGCTCTATTCACTGTGCCACCTAGCCATCCCTAGTTGTATAACTTTAAGCAAGTCATTTATCCACCAACATCCTCAGTTTCCTCATCTGTAACATGAGAGGCAAGGTTGGTCCCTTACGACTTTATTTCTCTGAGGTTTCCACATTACTGAAAGTCTTCAAGTGCATCAGCACCCTGTAAACATAGCAAGCACATAATCTGGCCTCCTCAGGGGAAAAGGTCCATTTGCCTTTTGAGGTTATATCAATATGGTACAACAAGCAAGGACGACTGAAGAGTTGGGAAACCTGGGTGTCTGAAGGGGTCAAGAGTTGGGTTAGAGAAAAAGGCTGTAAGATAGGTACTGAACTTATCTGGGGGAAAAAAATCATCTTTTCTACAAGAATCTGGAGAGCTTGGAATGATGTTGGAGGAGGAGAGGTTTGCTTGGGTAATGTTTGTAAATGCAAAGTCTGAAAGTAGGATTCTAGAACAAATAATATTCTCTTTCTCTCTGTCTCTGTCTCTGTCTCTCCCCTCTCTCCTCTTCCTTCTTCTTCTCTCCCCCACTCCACTCTTTCCCTCACCCTGCCACATAGGTCAAAGGGGTATAAGAGGAGTAGTCAGTCTTGGAGAGGGTGCCAAGAAATGTCCTACCTTCAGGATGAAGTTAGGTTTCAATGAGTACCAGAAAATGTTAGGAATATTGGAGGAACAGACCTAGAAGGAAGGGGAACTTAACAATAGAGGTCAATGGAAGGCAGAGGAGGTACAGGATTGGAGAAGACAAGGGCTTGAGCTGAGTTTTCTCTATGGTGGCAGAAGGGAGGCTTACACTAGCTGCTACCTTGAATGCTAATCCTTCTACCCCTGTGTAGATTCTGCATTAGTCCCAGATGTCCTGCCTACATGGCAAGGATGGCCAGGATGGGTAGCTCATTGAGGGCAATCTGCACTAGTGTGTAATAAGCAAATCTGAAAGAGTAGCCCTACGCTAGTTCCTTCTCTGGCATAGGATATATATAAGACCCTTCTATCAGGTACTTAAAGCTTAGGATAGTCTCTTTCCTATCTATTTCTTTATAGAAACTAGATGGCTCAAGATATAGAATGCTGAATCTGGTGTCAGGGAGACTTTGGCTTAAGAAACTATTGGTCAAGTCACTTAATAGCTCTTGACCTCAGTTTTCCTTATCTGTACTATGGGGATAACAGCACCTACCTCCTAGGGTTATTGTGAGAGAATTTGAGAGAATATTTGTACAGTGATCTGTAAAACCCTGATGTGTTATATAATATTAATTATTATCATATAACATAATATATAACAATAATTACTATTACTATTATCATTCCTACTTTACCTCTGGGGCTGCTCAAAGAAATAGAAAGTAGAGTCAGTATAGGATGACTGGTTGCTATCCTTCTATGCTTCCATTTTGTGCCAAAAGTGATACTGGAAACTTCAGAGAAGAGGAAGATGGATTAAACAATGGGGTTATTCATTTAATTCAATAATCATGTTAGTTACCTGTTTAACCTTGGATAGAAAATCATACAACTTGGTCTGTAAGGTGTAATTTATATTATTTTTCCATTTTAGAAATAAATGTTTATTGGTATGTTTTTTTCTACATCATATAATTTTTCCCAGTATCCCTCCCCTTGTATTTCTCAAAGAGCCATCCCATAGAACAAAGAATATTTTAAAAGAAAAATGGGAAAATATAGAATCAGTAAAATAAATCAGTACATTGATAAAGTCTGAAAATATATACAATGTCCTACACTATGGACTTTTCCCTTCTGCAAAGGATTGAGGTGGGGTATCTTTTTCATTTCTCTTCTTTGGGTTTATAATTATTCTTTGCAATTTTGTGACATTCACTTTCAATTACTTTGTGATTTTTTTTTTCCATTTAAATTGGTGTAGTCATATATATTGTTTTCTTGGTTCTACTTACTTCACTCTGCATCAGTTCATATAGATCTTTCCATGCTTCTCTGTATTCATCATTTCTTACAACATTGTAATATTCCATTACATTCACGTGCTATAATTCTTTTAGCCATTTTCAAATCAATCAATATTTTGTTTCCAGTTTTTTGCTACCACAAAATGTGCTACTATAAATATTTTAGTGCACATGGACTTTTTAGTGTACAAAGGCCTTTCTCCTTATCAATGACCTTTGTGTAGTATATACCTAATAGTAGAATTTCTGGGTCAAGAGGTATGGGCATTTATTAATTTTATTTGCTTAATTCCAAATTGCTTTCCGAAAAGGTTATACTGACTTACGGCCCCACCAGCAACACACTAGTGTCCCTATCTTCCCACAATCATCCCAACATTTATTTTTCTCACTTTTGTCATCTTCGTCAATTTGAAGGGTATGCAGTGAAGCTGTAGGGTAGTTGTGATTTATATTTCTTTAAATAGTCATAATCTGAAGTATTCCATCATAGGATGGCATGGAGAGAGGCAAAGTGGTGTAATCAGAAGATCACTAGGCTTCCTGGTTGTTACTTCTAACAATAGAAATTACTTATTAATAGGAATTACTAATAGTAATAGTTGTGTGAACTGTAGCAAATCATGTTACTTTCCTAGGCTTCCATTCCTTCAGCTGAAAAATAAGGGTGTTGGACTGAGTGGTTTCTAAGGTTCCTTCTAGTTCTGATATTTAATAAGGGTATGATTATACAAATCAGTTCCCAGGGAATACCATACCATAAATGACTCAGGAGAAATAGGAGCGATGGACCCTGTATATGAACAAGAATCTAGATATTTTACATGCATGAAGCATCCAGAGAACAATTCTAAAGCAACAACCACAAAAAAAACTTACACATGCAAAAAAAAAAAGTGTGATATTTTTAACAGCCAAAAATGTGCTTGTAGGAAATCAGATAACAAGGTGTCAGTTATTCTTGGAAGGCTAAACGAAGGGAGGAAACAGGCATTTATTAAAAGCCTACTATGTGCCAGGCATCATGCTGAGAACTTTGCAAATATTCTTGAATTGCAAAATTGCAAAAAATTCTTGAATTCTCACAACAACCATGTGTGGTAGATGTTGTTATTAACCCCATTTTACAATCGAGGAAACTAAGGCACACAAAAGTTAAGTGACTTGCCCAACATCACACAGCTAATAAATGTATAAGGCCTGACTTGAACTCAGGCCTTCCTGACTTGAGGCCCAGAGCACTATCACCGTACCATCTAACTGCCTCTAAAGGGAATAAGTCTTGAGGAAGACCTTAAAGTTAGGTGTGAGATTTGAACTGGCAGAGGGGAGGACAGAGTAATTCATCTATGAGCTGTTGATATGTCACACAATACCCCAAGTGACCTCTATTTTTTTTGGAGGGGCAATTGGGGTTAAGTGACTTGCCCAAGGTCACACAGCTAGTTTTTGTGTTAAGTGTCTGAGGCCAGATTTGAACACAGGTCCTCCTGATTCCAGGGCTGGTGCTCTATTCACTGCATCACCTAGCTGCCCTTCAAGTGACCTCTATTAATGGTCTCCTAAAGACTTAAATAGGGCAGCTAGGTGGTTCAGTAGATAGAACGCCAGGCCTGAAGTTAGGAAGACCCAAGCTCAAATCTAGCCTCAGATGCTTATTAGCTGTGTCACCCTGGGCAAATCACTTCACCTGTCTTGCTCATTTATAAAATGTTTCCTCATCTGTAAAATGAGCTGGGAAAGGAAATGGCAAATCCCTCCAGCATCTTTGTCAAAAAAGAAACCCCAAAACATCAAATAAGGTCTTAAAGAGTTGGACACAACTGAAATGACTCAACCACAAAAGAACAGTTAATGATAGCTAAGAGAGGATGGGGCAGACAGGAGGAGATAGGTCTATGGGGTTTTTCTTAACCATTGATAGCAAGTGGAACATACACTGAGATGACAGGAAGGGAGTTCTAGTGAAAAGAGTATTGGGTTTGCAGAAAGGGCACCTGGATTTGAATCTTGGCTGCCCCATTTCCTATCTTGTAGCAAGATGTGCCAGGGTTTTATGACCTCAGGCAAATCCCTAAACTTCTCTGTTTCCTCATCAGGAAAATAAAAGGGTGATAGAATGGGGGTGGGGTGGGGTGTTGGAACTCTAAGTTGTTATTTAAGTCCTATATGCTCAGTTTAATACTTTTTCTGAAAGGTGTTGCTCTGAGAATGAAACCTTCCCCTCACCAAGGAAGAGTGCCAATATTTCAGAGACCCTTTAAACATAGCTCTCTTCTCTTCTCCCCTTCTGCTCCCTCTCTCACACCCTGTTTTCCCAGGGAGACCATTTCTAAAGGTAGAGCAGAAACCAGATGTGTGTATAGGCATTTCTGCTGTTTTGGCTTAGTCTGGCAGCAGGGGATTTGAGGGGTGGTTTTAGCGATTTGTACAGCTGTCATTAGGGTAATTGTACTGTGTTTTCTTAAATCTTTACTGCAGCTTCAAACTGTGCCCCCTCCCTTCCTGTCCTAAAATCTTTTTGTGTAGCAGTACTACAGCTGCCAGGCTTCCCCTGGGAAGCAGCTCTCCTCCAGGCACCATCACAGAGCACAAAAGTCATTTTTGCCTCAGTGGGCTTGGAGAAAGTGTGTGCGGGGGAGGAAGGAACCAGCTGAATGCCTAACATTAGAGGTCTATGTTAAAAGTCTAATTGTCATTCCTGCTAGGATCAAAGTTTTAAAATCCAGAAGAGTCCTTAAAGGTGTCCATCTGGTCCAACCTTCTCATTCAGTAAAGGAGAAAGCTGAGTCTCAAAGTAGTTCAGTGACTTTCCTGTGGTCACACAGGTGATACAGTGAGTTAACTAATGATAAACAGGCAGGGTTTGTATAAAGAACTCTAGATTTAAAAGTAAAAAGACCAGGGTTTAAGTCTTAGTTCTTTTTTTTTTTTTGGAGGGCAATTGGGGTTAAGTAACTTGCCCAAGGTCACACGGCTAGGTTTTTATTTGTGTGTGCATTAAGTGTCTGAGGCCAGATCTGAACTCAGGTCCTTCTGACTCCAGGGCCGACGCTCTACTCACTGCGCCACCTAGCCGCCCCTAAGTCTTAGTTCTGATGCTTTCTGTGTGATTATAAACAAGTTATTTAAGCTTCCTTAAACCTCAATTTCCTAATCTGTAAAATGAAAATAATAATCTTGACATTACCTATTTATGAAGTTGGAAATGTTTTTTTGCTAAGTGTTGCTGTTCAGTTGTTCTCAGTCGTGTCTGACTCTCTGTGACCCCATTTGGTGTTTTCTTGGTAAAGATACTGGGATGGTTTGCCATTTCCTTCTCCAACTCATTTTAGAGATGAGGAAATGTAAAGCCAAGCATGAGTAGCTTTCCAGAAGAATGCTACTGTGAACAGCATTTCAGGATTCTGATTACATAGTATAGTGAACACTCTATTTATTCAATAACAAATCAGAGCAAAACATTCACAGTAAATCAAGGTACAGCACTCACAATGTTACAACTTATCACAAAAAATCAAAATATAGCATTCAAACAACTTATCACAGAAAATGGCCACATAGTTTCCACCACAGTGGTCACAAAGTTTTGAACAAAGAACAATCATTTAGTAACTCAAGCATTCAATCATCTCCATCATTTAATCATCCTTAAGGAGGTTTGCCTCTTTAAGGGACACAAAGTACAATAGTCAAAGTTCTCCACTCATGGGGCTTACTAAGTTAACTCAATCAGTCACTTATTCAGTCATCAATCACTATTCTATCATCAGAAAATACACAGACCCTCCATCCCTAGGTCACTAGTAAATTACAATTTCTCAGTCAGTACACAGTATCCAAGTAAAGTCTTCTTTCATCTTAAATTGGAGTGGTCTCTCAGATTCCCTGGATCCCCTTCCATGGTCCCAGATCCTACCTGGATTCACCAAACTGTCACCTCAGTTCCTTGTCCAGCTTTGTGTGCAATTCCTATTCCATATTGAAGCTCACAGTGTCTAGTCCACCTCAAATCCTTCACAGTTTCTGTTCCTGGAAAGACAAGGCTTAACAGAGCCACAACAATATCTACATACACATCAAGCTTAGCAATATTCACACACATGGTCAGCACTATCATCTCAATTCACTTTCTGCCTGTGAAATCAACACAGACCCAAAACAGACAAAGTGCCAACACCAAAGTCATGCTTACTCTGGCAGCTCCAGCTGGCCCTCAGAAGTCCTCAGCAGCTCCAGCCGGTTCTCCAAAGCTCTCAGCAGAAGTTCCAGCTGGTTCTCAGAAGACGTTCTAACACCACGGGTTCTGTTCTCAAAACCTCTCTTCTCTACAGCCTGGACCTCTCCTTATATATGGTATTAGCTCCTCCCTGTTCAGCCCCTTCCTGTTATGTCAGCAACAGGAGTTCATACCTTCTGTTTCTTAACAGAGGCTTGATATAATTAACTTGAAATGAGGTGCTAAGTACCTGTTTATTTGCCAATACAAGGGAATCTTCAAATTCCATTACTATTACACTTTCCAATCAAAATGAACTCAGAACCTCCATATACTAGTTAAACCCTGCTTTTGAATATACTGTCTTTCACTGAGTACTATCATGTGACTAGCAAAATGGAGTTCATTCCCCACTAAGGCAGATTGTTGATGTTGTTGTTTGTCCTTTGTTTTCTAAGAGGACCAATGACATCATGGGTGGTGTATTGACTTGGTCGTGAATTGGATTTAAGTGAAACAGAATTGGACAAAGTCCTCAGCCTCACTCTCTCTTCCAGAATCATCAAAGTCCAATGACAAGACAAAAGTAAAGATTACTGGTGATGGCCTGGGATGCAGTGGATGATCTTGACATCTACCATATCTAATATACATCATAGAATGTGGCATTTTGTTTTTATTTTTAGAATAGAATCAATAAGTAAATAGTATTTAATGATAAGGAGACAATGTATAATAATAAACAATAAACACCTGCCATTTTTCTAGACTTTAAAAGTCTTCCCAAGACATCAAAATCAATATGTTCAAAATAACTTTCTCCCCAAATCCATGTCTCCTATTAAAATCCCTATTTCTTTTCAGGGCATCAACATTCTTCCCTTTATTCAAGACTGGCAGCCTCAACTCTTTATTCTCTCTCATCTTTATATCTGATCAGTGGTTGATTTCACCTCCCCAACATCTCTTGCATCCAGGGATGTGCTGGAGCCAGCTCAAACTGGCACACAAGAGACAATGATTAAATTTTCAGTATGAGTATTTCTACCTCTGAAATTTGCAAATGCTATAAGTCAGAGCTTGATTCATTGTTTCGCTGATTGTGAGGCTTAAGAAAGTGATGGAGAAAAATTCTAACAATACAAATTAAACTTTGAAAAAATAACGGGGAGTTAATTTTTTTTTTACCACTACTAGAGTTCTTTCCCAGATTAAACTTAAAAGTGTGTCGTGAATAACATCCCCCCCCCCCGGAAAACTGATCATTAAACATTCACCAGCACCCTCCTGCTCATATTTTTCTCTGTCTTTATAGTCACACAGCAACCACAAGTCTTCATCTCATAGATACAATTTCAATAACCTCCTAATTTATCTCTCTGGGTCCAATCTCTTCTCCAATATATCCTCCACACAGTTAACAAATTGACATTCTTAAAGCATCGGTCTGACCACATTACTCCTCTGCTCTAGGAGCTGTGGTGACTCCCCATTGCCTTAAGGTTAAAACATAAACTTCTCTGTTTGGCATTTAAATCCCTTTATGGTATGGCCCCACGCTATCTTCCCAGGCTGATCAAACATTCCCCCTTGTGGGTTCTGGCTTCCAACCAACCTGGCCTTCTAGCTACTCTCACACACAACATCCCATCTCTGGGCTTTTGCATTCCATGTACCATGGCTGAACTGCAATCTTCCCTCTCTATGCAAACCAGAACTCTCTTCAAGGCTCATCCTATAAGAAACATTCACTGTGTATTTTGTGACAGTATTAGAGATCTGGTCTAGTTAAAAAGACCTTGTTCAGATCTTACCTTGGCTACCTTGTGCTGATCTGAGCAAGTCACTTTACTTCTCAGAGACCCAGGGAACTCTCTTAGATTATAAATTGCAGAGGGAAATGACAGTCTTCATTATAAAGGACATTCCTCAATGAGGAGCTCCCTATACTGATGAAATCATAGGTCCAGTTTAAAAAAAAAACAACTCAAAACAAACAAACAAAAAAAAACCTTGGTATTTGCTTATCTATGAACATGTTATATGTCCCTCCCTTGTTAAAAGTTAGTTCCTTAAGAGCTAATTTAAAGTTAGCTTAAAACTTAAAGTTTTAGCTTGTTACTTAAAGTAATTTTGTCACTTTTGTGCTTTTGTGTGTTTGTATCCCCAGTGCCTAGAATAGTACCTGACATATAGCAGGCACTAAATAAGTGCTTGTTGATTGATTAGTCTGATTTCTTCTCCTATTAGCTCCATTCACCTCCCCCAACCCCCTTTCCCCAGCCTATACACATTCAAATTTCTCATGTACTAAAATATTTTCCTCAGATGCTAGAAAGAGTAGTTAACACTTGTTACTTCCTTACCTCATATTCCTTCCTCAAGCCTATCCAATCAGGCTTCTATCCCACTACTCTACTGAAACTGCTTTCTCCAAGGTCACTAATAACTTCCTAATTGACAATTCCAATAGCCTTTTCTCAGTTCTCATTCCCCACTGACCTTTTGGTAATTTTTGATACTATTGGCCAGTCCCATCTTTTTTATACTCTCTTCCAAAAAAAAAGAAATTTTATACTGACTTTAAACTTTTATGGTCGTTCATTTGTTCAAGTTATGTCCAACACTTCATGACCCCATTTGGGGTTTTCTTGGCAAGGATGTTGGAGTGGTTTGCCATTTCCTTCTCCAGCTCATTTTGCAGATGAGGAAACTGATGCAAACAAGGTTACATGAATTGCCCAGGGTCACATAGCTTTTACATTTCTGATCCTGGATATGAACTCAGGTCTTCCTGACTCCAGGGCTGGCACTCTATCAGCCATGCTACCTATGCTTCCAAAATCTGCTCCTTTCTGGCTTTCCTCCAGCTGACATTTTTGTCTTCATTGATTTATCTGCTTATCTTTCTGTTATGCTGTAAATAGGACTGCACTTAGACCATCACCCTCACCACCAACTCTGTTCTCCATCTCCATCTTTTTCCATATTCCCTCCCTTGGTGACCTGCTCTACTCCCTATAGCTAACATAATCATTTCCAGTTAGATAACTCCCAAATCTATATAACAACAACAGCAACAACCACCACAATATTTTGCTATAGGATTTGCAAAGTGCTTTACAAACATTATCTCATTTTTTCCTCACAACAACCCTAGAAAGTAGGTGCTTCTGTTATCCCCATTTTACAGATAAGGAAACTGAGGCAGATGGAGGGTAAATGACTTGACTTGGGTCACAAAGCTGGTATCTGAGGTGGGATCTGGATTCAGGTCTTTCCTGACTGCAGGTCACAGATCCTACCCTGGATTTTCCACTGCCTACTAGACATCTTTCCCTAAATGTTCCATAGTTATTTACCCTTCAATATATTTAGTGCTATCTTCTGCCTTGTACATGCCTGCCTTCCCAGATTACTTCTGTTGAAGCCACTACTATTATACCAGTCACCCAGAATCCTCGCTGGTTCTTCCTTATCTCTCGTTGGCTTCATGCTGTTGGTTGCCATGTCCTGTCTTCATTTCTGCCTCCACGATTTCTTTTGGACTTGTTTCTTCTATACCTCCATTGCCATTACCTAGTCCCCCATATGCTCATGACTTCTTACCTCAGTTAATGTAATAGCATCCTAACTAGTTCAATTGCCTCTAATCTCTCTCTTCTCCAATTGTCTTTCATACAAGCTCCAGTCATCTTCCTAAGGTACAGGTCTGACCATGTCATGCCACCACTCAGAATCCTTCAGTGACTTCCCATTGCCTCTAGTATAAAATGCGAACACTTTTGCCTGACATGTAAGGCCTAACATGAATTGTCGCCAGTATAATTCCAACCTGACTATGGAGGCAGCCAGATCAAGCAATGCACCTGTAGTCAGAAAGACCTGAATTCAAATGCAGCCTCATAGACTTACTAGATGTGTGACCCTGGGCAAGTCACTTTGCCTCTGCTTGCCCTGGTTTCCTCAGCTATAAAATGGGGGTAATAATAGCACATACCTCCCAGGGTTATTGTGAAGATCAAATGAGATATTGTTTGTAACAAGTACTTAGCCCATATTAAGCACTACATGATGTTATCTATTATTATTGTTAAAATCCAAAAGGTAAGCCAAAAGGAAATAATAACTCTGTAACAAGTCCAAGTAGTGCCTCACAGTCCCACCACTGCTAATGCCTTCCCCTTGAGAAACCTTTCCATTTTTTTTTGCTTATATCTTATTTGCACATAGTTTTTTTCTCTGTTGTATCTCACATTAGAATGTGAATTCCTTGAGGTCAGGGATTGTTTTTATCTTTTTTGTAGCCCCAGTGCTAAGTATAGTCCCTAGTAAGTGCTTAATAAATGCTTATTTCCTGACTGAATGTGTGCCTGGAGCATTGAGGGGTTAAATGCTTGCCTAGGCTCATACTGGCAGCATGTGGCAGAAAGAACTTGAACCCAGATCCTGGCTCCAAGGCTGAACTATATCCACTATTCCTGCAGGTATCATGCACTTAAGAGACTTCTCAAAATTGAATTAAGATCTTTAACCAGGTAGAAATGTGGGATATTATTCCACTATTTCTCTAACAGTGGAACTCTTCCCAAAATGAAAAATAACAAGGTAAACATTTCTAATTTGAAAGGTAAGCACTTCAAGCATAAATTTAAATTCAAGGGTTTCCAGAGGCAGAACTTACATAAGGATGGATGAAAGCAGTCTTTTTAGCCCTATCTCACTCCAGAATAGGAAAAGATTTCTTCTGCCTTTTTTTGGAGGGTGGAAGGCAGAGCAATTGGGGTTAAGAGACTTGCCCAAGGTCACATGGCTAGTAAGTGTTAAGTGTCTGAGGGCAGATATGAACTCAGGTCCTCCTGACTCCAGGGCCAGTGCTCTGTTCACTGTGCCACCTAGCCACCCCTGAAAAGACTTCTTCTGATGGCTTCCTGTGGGCCATGATGGCTCTCATAAATGACTACTTAGCCAGAACTCTCTGAACTCCAGAGAGCCATACACTATAACCCCATGGCCTCCTAGCCAATTCTGTATCCTAGATCAGACCCATACAACTTGGCAGTAGTTATGGGCCAAAATTAAAATAGTCTAAACTTCTTTGGGCCGCAGATATGATTTTAGTGGCTTACTTTCCAAGTAAAGGTATAATTAATGATTAAACTATTTTGCAAATAAACCATACTTTTTTTAAAAAGGTAGATTTCAGTTATATCTATTAATTACACTTATTACTTAAGATTTTATTTATCATGAAATCACTCCTCTCAGACTAAAGACAGACTGACAACGGTTGGTTGCCATGGGTCACGTGACAAACAGGAGAAGGTACATAGAGGTAAACCACCAGCCAAGTTACATGGCAGGCACAGTAGTGTCTGGTGGAAGGTGGGTTAAGCGGAGCATGGACAAAGCATTCATTACATCTTTACATTCTTTCACATTCTCTACATTTTTTGAGAATCTCCTGAAATCCTTCAGCAGGTCACCCATGGTATGTTGTACAGTCCTGTCCCAGAAAAATAGGGCTACCATCTACCTGGTAGTTGGTATCTTCTGCTTCGTGGGCACCTGAGCAATAGTGTATCAGCGACCAGAGACAGAAACAGCAGCAGAGTCAGACTGACTGAGAAGGAAAAGGTCACCAACAGACAGGCACAGAAAGACAGATAGACAGGTAGAGATTATGGGGAGAAAAATCCCACTTTGTGTTGATAGGGCTGGACCCTATTACTAATGTTCAAAAAAGGTCTTGAAGACCAGCTTCTCTTTGGATTGTAATCATTCTATGATTATTTTTGCTCAGCATAGCCTTTCCTAAATAATACTAAAACTGTCTCTTCCATGATCTATGTCTACACTCTGCAAGCCTTTTTTAATTCCCACTCCTCCATTTAGGGGGGAACACTGAAACTAGGATCAACATTACAATGGTTCCTGGGAATCTGAGATGGATGTGGACTTGAGATGCTGGAATACTACTTCCTTTTTTGAGGATATAGGCAACACCAGAGCAGTGAAGCCAGGGCAGAGATCTCAAGGACAGATAAAGGGCAGGGAGTGGCAAAGGTCACCAGCCCATCTGGCCTCAGCCTAGAGGTGTGTGGCTAACCACTCTGCCAGAAAAGTATCTGTGATCCTCCTCCCAGGTAGTTTGATCAACACAGACCTGATTATAAGTGAATCTGTAAGCCTCAGAAGCAGATTTCATCCACATCCTTGGGAAAGTTCATAGGTAGGTAATAATTATAGGCACCTGATGTAATTGGTTAATCTGGTGACTTTGGGCGGGGGGAGAAATGAATGAATGAATGGATGGATGGATGGATGGATGGATGGATGGGTTAGCAGGAGAAACTGAGTCACATCTGGCATGCCAAGGGTCAGCTTTTGGTTCTCCCTCTTGAGTGGCTCTCAAGCCTCCCACTATTTTCATTTATTAAGTACCAATACTATATATATATAGTATAATTATAAATAATCAATAATTAAGTATCATTAAGCCTCCCAACACTCTTTACCCAGAAAGGTGAAAAGAGGAGCACTCTGTCATTTTTTCTATCAAGGAGGAGTTATCAATTGTTCTTCATCCTTTAAAGTTTCCCCAAAAGCCAATGAAAACAAAACCTGCCCTCCTGAGGACTCATGTAGGATACCTGGACACAGCATATTATCCCAGGAAAGGTCTGCTTGGCAAACAATTGAATCACTCCCTGAAACTGGAGCTCTTGACATCACCATGCAGATCTGCTGGCCCCAGGCAAGGGGGCTTCTGTTCATTTTGACCAAGGAGCAGGATGCACAATAGCAAGTCATGTCAGTTAGCATTGCGTCTGCTTAGACAGGATGCCTCCGAGTAATGTAATTTATATTTCATGCACAATTGAAGCAGCTAATGGTATAATTCTCCAAGGGGGAAACAAGTTGTTATAGTGTTAATTACATTGCAGTCGCATTCCCGCTCAGAACTGTCCCCCACCTCCCCTCCCCCCAAAGCTTGGAGGTTACCAGGTAGCATAATGTACTATGTCTCCCAAAGAATGGCACCAGTGGATTCTTGAAACAGTGAGTGGCTTGAAGGAGAGTGGGGGAGGGGGGAAGGGGGAAAGAAAGAGGCAGTGTCTGGTTCCTCCCCCTCATGAATAGCAATTTGATCAATAATTTGTTTAAATCACTTTTGGTCTTGAACTCATTTCCCAGGATATTCCATCTCCTTCCCAATATGGAGTGCCCATTTTGTCATTACCGGCGAACTGAGGAAAGAGGGAAATAACGGGACAGAATTTGGAAAAGCAGCCAAAACACACAAAAAAGAAGTAAACAAAGCTTCAATTCAGTGAACAACAAGAGCCTTGAATTTAGTAGAATTTTATCTACTGGATACAGGCAAGTGATCTCCATTTTTCATAAAGGGCAAAAAAAAAAAGGTTCTAGAAATGACATCACCTAATTTAATGGCCCTCTGACTATAAGTATCAAATGAAGCCAAACAGAAGAAATGTATGCTTTCCAAAAGGGCTCAGCACTGTCATGGAAGAGGTCCAATGTATTGAGAGGTCCTCCAGAGGACATTATGCTGATTGAATTAAGTTCTAGAATATTGTAGATACTCTGAAATGAGATACAAAATCCTTCAAAAAAGTTTGTCCTGACTATCCATAGGAAACACTAAATAAATGAAGAAAACCTATTGTCTGGACTATGGCATGTTGTTCAATGGCCAACTTATAAGATTCATCTATCAGTCTATTTCTTTATCTACATCTATATCTATTTCCATCTATGCCTAGATCATTTTCCTCTATATATCTACCATCTTCATCTATTAATATCTATAGCTTATCCATCTATATATCATCTGTATCTCTACCTACATCTATATGGTTAGCAACTGCACCTGCAATTTCATCTGTCTAGGGAGTTACTAGATAATGAAATTCCCTCTATCAATGCAGATTGGTATCTTCTCAGAAACTTAAAATCTTAATATTGTCTAGACACTGAGAGATTGTCTTCTCCAAGCTCATGCAGCCAGTCAGAGACAGTCAGAGAAAGGACCTGAATCCCAAGCCTTCTTGGCTCTGAGGCTGAATATCTATCTACTACATCGAATTTCTTCTATATAAATCTATCTATCTATCTATCCATCATCTATCTATCTATCCATCATCTATCTATCTATTTGTATCTATCTTATATATTATATACACACACTCATATACATATATGTGTGTATATGTATATATACATATATATTTCACCTATATCTGTGTAAAATCACATGCCCAGTACATACAATATATGCATACCTATTGTTGTTCATCCTACATTTTTGAAGAGGACCAATGACACCACAGGTTAATGTCATGATTTGTCCGTGAATTGGATTTCAGTGAGGCAGACTTGTACAAAGTCATCAGCCTCACTCTCTCTGCCAAAGTTATCAAGGTACAGTGGTAGGACAAAAGTCAAAGTGACTGGCTGTGGCCTGGGATGCAGTGGGTGACCTTGTCATCTTCGATGTCTCAGTCCTAAGCACTCCACAGTACCTGGTTCAGCTGTCTTTGTGGCCTTTGGAACAGATTGTTTTCACCCCCACTTACTGCCCCAGAGGAAATCTTCACGTGCTTGGGGTAAACATCCCCCTAACTCACTGGACAGGTTTGAGGCTTAATGTATGCATGCATGTAAGAGATAGGGACTAGAGCACAGATTCCCTTGTATAGGGAACTCAACTAAAGAGTTAAGAAAATTCCCACTACCAAAGTGGGTCATGACCTTCTCTATAGTTAACAGTCTCAGGGAGTTGTCCAGAGCACTAAAAGGTTAAAGGACTTGCCCAGGGTTTCATAGCACCAGTTGTATCATAGGGTGGATTTAAATCTAGGTCTTCCATGCTCAAAGACTGATGTCATTCTGTCTCTCCTCATAATTACATTTATATGTGTGTACACACACACACACACACACACACACACACGTATTTACATATAACTTTAAGCTATTAAAGCTTAAAACTACACTAAGACTTTTAGGATACCCTATTTTTGTGTATGTAATGGGAGGTGAGCCACTGGAGGTCCAGCTTTCAGACCCCTCCCCCTAACACCCCCCAGTACACACACTGAGGACTAGACCCAGTTTAAGCCTGTTCCCATTATAGTTATCCCCTCCACATCATGACTTTCCCCATTGAGGTTTTAATATATTTCTGGTCAACATGAAAAATTCAATGGGCATTTTTGGGGGAGTTTTGTGGAAGTCACAGATGACACATGAAATCCAGAAGATGATGTAGAAAAAGTTTAGAAACTCAGAAATGCATAAAATATATGTATAGCATTTTATAATATCAACCAAAATTTTACAATAAGGTACTATAAACATACCATAAAAGGAAAAGAAAAAATTTGGAATTTTTCTCTGGTCAGAAGGAGGGCCAAAAAATTTTACTGGGATTTTCCAGATAGCTGGGGGTAGGGTGCAGTGGGGGGCGCACCCCTAACTCCAATGATATGGAAGCAATA
This sequence comes from Gymnobelideus leadbeateri, assembly GCA_011680675.1. NCBI lineage: Eukaryota > Metazoa > Chordata > Mammalia > Diprotodontia > Petauridae > Gymnobelideus > Gymnobelideus leadbeateri. The sequence continues at coordinate 100,808 of WOXC01009505.1, read as the reverse complement.
AATGTATATCCAATCTACCTTACATATATAATGTTAAAAGATATATTATACTGACAATATATATTATATGTGTATATTCTATATGTATTATAGGTATATATCTATATTATGCAAAAATATGGCATACATTGCAAAAGGACAATGAGATGGGACCAGAGTTGAGTAACAGAGTGGGCAGGTTTGCCTCTAAGAAATTAAAAAGTTATTTTAATGATCCCAAACTTCTTCCTGAAATTAAGGTCAACTCTTTTTTAAAAAAAATATGTTTTCTTTTTTTATTATTATTTTGGAGGGGGGGAAGGCAAGACAATTGGGGTTATGTGACTTGCCCAAGGTCACACAGCTAGTAAGTGTTAAGTGTCTGAGGTCAAATTTGAACTCAGGTCCTCCTGACTTTAGGGTTAGTGCTCTATTCAGTGCTCCACCTAGCTGCCCCAAGGCAAACTCTTTATAACACCAATATTCTTATTATGTTGGTATATATCTTTAAGTCATGGAACCCTAGAGTCTCAGAAGAATGGAAGATGACGGTTGTCCACCAGCAATGAGGAGGCATGTGGTGAGGGTGAGAAGGTTGCAATGTAGAGGTTTTGGTCAGCAGAACATACTGTGTGGGGAACGGGAACCCCAAAAATCCTCTACCCAGAAAAATTAAAAGTCAGAGGTATCTTAAGGAAAGAACAGGAAGTTTATTCAGTTCTCCCAAGAAGAGGGCTTCCCTTCCACCACTATGAACCAGCAGAATGACAGAACAAGAATTTATACCCTAACCAGTGAAGCCCCTCTCCCCTCTCCCCTGTGCCTTCTCCCTGTCTAGGAGACAGGCTCTCAGTCTTGGCGTGAAATCTAACCCAATGGCAGATAACAAAGAAGCCTGCCACTATCTCCTATTGGCTGGGAGGCAGGATAGGGAGCCAAGATATTGTTCAAGTCCTTATTTGGTAGACGCTAAGGCAAGGGAGGGGAAAAAAGGTCACAAGCAAGGGTGGAGGTCGAAAATCTCTTGAAGGGGCCTAATAAGGATATGGCATACAAGGGTGGAGGTGGAAAGACTCCTGAAGGGGCCTAATGCTGATATGGCAGTAGTAAAGAGTCGGGGTGGGGGGGGGAAGGGTGAAACCGAAATTCCGGCTTGCTCCCACAAAACCTATGGGCTGAAAAGTTTCACCTTTCCCATTCCGTGTGAAGGGAAAAGTAGAGAGACCTGTCATTTAGCAAGACTGAAGAGTGATTGATGGCAGCCTGAATGTTCTATGGGTAACCCATAGACATCAAGAGAAGGCCAGGAAGGTCCATGTGATGTTTGGACTCCCTGTGCTGAATGTAGGGGAGGACATAACTGAGATTTACACAGGACCAGCTGATCAAGATAGGATGCAATCTGCTTTTCAGTAAAGAATACTGTCTTAGACCCAATGATAACCCCATTCTTTGTCATGACTCTGTTTTAGGCCCTTTTTATAATTTGTTCAGAATAACAAAAATTAAGATCGAGAAAAGCTGAGGGTATTTTTAAAAAATAAATTTTAGAATGAATTAATAGGCCTAACAGAGTGTCTAGGTCAGGGGTGGGGAATCCATAGCCTCAAGGTCACATGTGGCCCTGTAGATCCTCAAGTGCAGCCCTTTGACTGAATCAAAATCCCCTTAATAAAAGGATTTGTTTGTAAAACTTGGACTAAGTCAAAAGGCCACACACAAGGACCTAGAAGGCCACATGTGTCCTCGAGGCCACAGGTTCTCCACCTCTGGTCTAGGTGGTAGCATTCAGGGAGATTATTTCCAAAGGTGAAGTTTTGACCAGAGATACATTTCATTGCTTTTAACGTCAGAGAATTAAGATCACTACCACATGTTCTGGGCTATAGTCAGGAAGAGATTAGCCACCTTCACAGGAAGTGGGCAAGACTGCCAGAAGTAAACCCTGGGACTCAAATTGAGGAAGTGAGTGACTCACCATCACTTATCTGGTTTAGAAAAAGAGAGGGTGGGGAGGGAGGGGAGGACTTAAGCCCTCTGGTCTCACTTGCTGGGAGGGCCCCTGTTTTTGTACCTTTAGAGGCAAGATGAATGAATGCAGCTGCGTTTGCATCCAAAGAACCTGAGGCCCCCTCGAAGAAGAATCATTTCAAAGAATTAGAGGAAGCGGGCTGGTTCTCTTATACCAAGCAAAAAATAGACTGTCCCCAAGGGCAGGCAAAGATCCAGGGCAGCAGTTTTAGGCCTGTTTTTCTGTGTGTGTAGGCTATGGAGGGTGTATGTTTCCAACATGCCTGAGACAGCTAAAACCCCAGAGCCAGCAGCAGCACCGAAGTAGGACTAAAGGGATGGATGTAAAAATAGAACAAGGAGAGGAGAGAGGCCTCTCAGCCTGAAAGTAGCCTTAATTGCTATTGTTATGAGAGAAAGGGCTAGGAGAAAGGGTAAGGAGCAGAGGCTGAGGCAGAGGCCTGGGTGGGATTGCAAATTTCTGCAAAGCTACTTAGCTGGAGGAAAAGGAATTAAAATGAAAATGATGTGTATTCACTGACTCCAAAGAGATCCATTCTGATGTGCCAATGAGAGAGGGACTGGGAGGAATCGACAGACTCGGGAAAGAAAGGGGAGAAACACAAAAGGGGGGGGGGGGGAGATGTAACGGAGGAGAGGGAGAGAGGAAGAAAAAGAAGCAGTAGCAGGAGCCGGAGCCTGAGCCAGGTGGAAATGATGGCCTTAGTCTCTCAAGAAAGAAAGCCAGGGGTCAGTATAAACTGCAGGGAGAACATCTCCCTGTGGCTTGAACCTAGCACTGCTTTGAAAAGTGGGCAGGCAAATGTTCAAAGAACACTAGTGTAGGAGAAAAGAGGGAGGGAGGGAAGGAGGGAAGGGGCATGAGAGCAAAGAGGGTAAAGTAACTCATAGTCCCTTTGCCTGTGTTAATTGGGTTGAAAGATGAGAATTAATGGGCAAACCTGGACCTACTGATTCTAATGCCTAGGCTCCCTGCCCTAAAAAAGATGGCTCCAGGCTATCTATAGCCATATGGAAAATGCTCCAAATCACCACTAATTAGAGAAATGCAAATTAAAGCAATTCTGAGATTCTACCTCACACCCATCAAATTGGCAAAAAGAGGAAAATGATAAATATTCTAGGAACTGTGAGGAAAAAGGCACATTGATGCACTGTTGGCAGACCTGTAAATGGATACCAGCATTCTGGAAAGCAATTAGGAATTATACACAAAAAGTTACTAAACAGTGGGTGTCTTTTGACCCAGCTATGCCACTGCTAGACCTTTACCTCCCCCTCCCCCCACAAAAGACTGAGGAAACAGGAAAATATCCAATATGTACAAAATCACTTATAATAGCTTTTTTTGGTGGTGGTAAATAAAACTGGAAACTGAAGGGATGTTGATCAATTAAGGAATGGCTGCATAAGTTGTGGTATATGAATATGATAGAATATTCTTGTGCAGTAAGAAATGAAGAAAGAGATGATTTCAAAGAGACATGGAAAGGCATATGAACAGAGTGAAGTGATCAGAATCAGAAGAATTTAGACTCTAACACTGATATCATAAAAATGAACAATTTGGAAGATTTTTATAAACCAATGAAGAATGAAATGGAGAGTGATTTATACAACCAACAACAGCATCGTAAAGACAAAACTGAGAAAGCTGTAAGAACTATGATCGATACAATGAACATCTGTGATACCAGACGACGGATCATGAAACATTCTACCCACCTCCTGACATAGAGAGATGAGATAGATTCAAGATTTGAGCTTAAAACTGCACTAAGACTTTTAAGGACGCCCAAATACAATCATATATACAGTCAATGAGAGAATTTGTTTTGCTTGACTATGCATATTTGTTATAAGGAATTTGTTTTTCTTGTCTTTTTATTCAAAAGAGGTGGTAAGTAGGAGAGGAGAAAAAATAGATTTTTTAAATTAAACATGTTTTAGTTGAAAGATGGAGAGATGTGGAATGTTGCCTTCACTTTCAAATGAATCACTGTGATATTGCTTAGGGGGTGCAGGGACCCCAAAATACTGAGGCTCAGGGCAAAGTTTTCTGGAAAGAATTCATGAACTTAAGTAGTCTTCTAGTCAAGTGGTAAAAAGTTTATTGTAATGCTATAGAGCAGGTAGAGGTATTTTAGGGAACTCTCAACTAACAGGAGTGATGCTACAGTTTATATAGGAAAGATACAGTGAAATATGTGGCAAGTATGCTAATTAGGTGGTCAGTTCCTAAGGGAACATAGTTTCTGTACCTTGGTCACTGGCATCATTCACTACTGTCATGGCTTGGGGTGGGGCTGGGGCTGGGGCTCTGAAGGGGTCTGTATATCTATACATCTATATCTCTAACAAGATAGCCTTCGGAATTGATGTCTATGGCTCGACCTCTATATTGTATATGGTAACTATGGAAATCAGTACATGATAGTTCTGCTGGTGAGAGATAGTCCTGTTCATACAAAGGAAATTCTACAGAGGTCGGTTTGTTCTTGTAACAGGGAGAGATAGTTCGCCTCACTTATGACTATTCGTGAGTTCTTGACAGAGAGAGGGTCTCTGGGCTGAGGAGAGATATGGTTCTAGGGCTGGGGTCCAAGCACAAGCACCACATCAACTATACTATTAGTTTTATTTGATTGGTTTCCTTTGTTACAAGACACCTTTCATGGAGTGGGGACTGTAATTGTTTGTAATGTGAAGCAAAAGTACATTTTAAAAAAATAGAAACAAATGTTTGCCTTGTAGGTCTGCACATCTTATGCTTAGATATGCTCTCCTTGCTCCTAAAAGACCACGTTGTTGTTCTGGGGACCGATGTATGATTCATAACTGAGGAGTTTTCATTGTAGATGGCAAGAGATGATGACTCAATAGCCCTTTTAAAGAGTTTCTAGTTGATGCTCTGTCACCTATAGCTCTCCAAGTGTTTAGTCATATGAGGGGTAAGGAGGCAAAGAATCCTTTCTCTGTCCACCAGGCTCCTAGTGCTCCTAACCCTAACAGTTGCTAGGGGCAACACCTAGGTGTGCCTTGCCCTTGCCTCTTTTGTGTTTCTTTTCTTGAATAAGGGAACTTTTCACAATGCCTGACAGATAGTAGGTGCATAATAAATGGTGATTTGACTGACAAACTAATTGATTGAAAGGGCTGCAGTACCAAAGGCTGCCATCAGTGGCAGCAGTCATCTACCAGTTGAGCCTACAGTTGCATTTGTGGGAATGGGAGGGCATCAAGAGTGTACTAGAGCCAATTTTGGTGTGAGCATTGGAAATCTTGGGAATCCTCAACATAAATCAGAGTTTGACTTATTATTTTGTTGATTGTCAAAATTTCAGAAAGTGATGGAGAAAATATTTATAATTCAGATTAAACTCAAAAGTGTGTCTATGGGTTTCTTTTTTTTTTTTTGAGAGCCAGTTGTTAAACATTTACCAGTGCACCACAGGCTTGCTTCAAGGGTATGCATTAGAGAGAGGGGAAGAAGGTCTTCTTCCAGAAGACCAGACTTGGCTATTTAATAGCCAGTGCCCAGTACAAGGTGAAATGTGAAATGTCTAATTCACAGCATGTCATTTCTCCTTAAAATGACACTCAAAATAGTCACCAAACTGAGTTGTAATCAGTTAAAAAATGTTGCTGAATGCTGTTCTAATCGTTCTGTTAATGCACAATAATTCTCATGCTTAGCATTCTTTTTTTTTAAGTGAATAGGAATGAATTGCCTGCCCCACAATCACACAAGACATAACTTGTGCTGTAAGTAGAATTGCTCCTGGGCATGAGGTAGAGACTTGTTAGTGAGGCAATGACCAGGGGAATGGAGGATCCAAACTCTCTGTCATAGGCAGGACTCTAAAACCAATGACAGGTTTAGTGTTGGACTGAAATGAGTCATTCACTTAACATTTAACAAAAGAAAAGGTTTCCTTTGCTCTATTAGTAAGAATGTTCAGGGCGGCTAGGTGGCGCAGTGAATAGAGCGCCGGCCCTGGAATCAGAAGGACCTGAGTTCGGAGCCGGCCTCAGACACTTCACACACAAACAAAAACCTGGCCCGTGTAACCTTGGGCAAGTTACTTAACCCCAATTGCCCTAAAGGGGCGGCTAGGTGGCGCAGTGAGTAAGAGCGCCGGCCTCGGAGTTTGGATGACCCGAGATCAGATCCGGCCTCAGAAAATGAGCACCCACGCATAAATCAAATGACTAGCCGTGTAACCTTGAGCAAGTTACTTAACCCCAATTGCTTTAAAAAAAAAAAAAAGAACATTCAACAAGAGGCATTCAACTACTGCAGATTCACCCCACTTTGTTTCCATCTTGAAACACAATCTGGTCAATAAGTCATCAGGATAAGGTGACTCACATTATCTCAGGTACACACCAAGTCTAACACATCCTAAATACATGTGACTTAAGACCTTTCATGCCCCCAGAGCACAAAACTCCATCAGGGAAGTCAGAGACAGAGAAGCTGCAGCAAATAAATGGTGGACCTATCCCACTCCTTAATTTGAGGTCAGGTTTCCCCAGAACTGAACTAGGCAAATAAATGTCGGGGGGGTGGGATTGGGCTGTAGGTCATGAGCCCCTCTATATCTAGCAGCAATGCCTCTATGCTAGATAATATTTATACTATCATTACATAAATATTTAGTAAAATTCTAGTGAAAGCAGAAACACCCTCACTTTAGAAAGGCACAGAAATAAGAGACGTTCCCACTCTCAGCAGCACTGAAAGAAAAAGTACGAAGAGGTGGGGGTGGCGGCAGGATTTTATTTTTGTCTTTCTGTCCCAGTACCTAGTGCAATGCCTTGAACATAGCAGATACTTAACAAATTTGTTGAACTGGATTGAATCAAATTACATTTGACAAACCATGCAGTCTTTTTGGTGATCAAAGGCTATTTTTAAGATCCTTCTTCTTACACTATGGTTCAACATGGATGCAAACCACAGATTCCAGATCCTCGAAAAATCAGTAGTATGGGAAATACAAAAGGCAATGGAAAGACATGTGATGGACATAAGTTGGTTGTAGTTTGTTGCCAAAGATGACATTTGTCAAAGAAGTGTTGTACAAATCAGGGACATATAAATGGAGTGGAGGAGTGAGAACAAAGGACAATCATAGCTAGTATTTTCATAGTGCTTTAAGGTTTGCAAAGCACTTGACAAATATTATTTGATCCTTACAATAACACTGGGAAATAATAATTATCACATTTTACAGTTAAGGAAACTGAGGTTGGCAGAGGTTAAGTGACTTGTACAGGGTCACACAGGTAGCAAGTGTCTGAGGCAAGATTTGAATTTGGCTCTTCCTGACTCCAAGTCTAATGTTTTTACCACTGACCAGACTGACTGCTTAGGATAAAGATGGATAAGTGATACTGGTAACCATGATGTAGTAAAGTTTCAGCTTAAGTGCCATGTTCTTTCAGAAGTCTTTTTTTTTGCTTTTTTTTCTTTTTTGCTTTTTCTTTTTGGAGGGCAATTGGTGTTAAGTAACTTGCCCAAGGTCACACGGCTAGGTTTTTTTTGTGTGTATGTTAAGTGTCTTGAGGCCAGATCCAAACTCAGGTCCTCCTGACTCCAGGGCTGACTCTCTACTCACTGCGCCACCTAGCTGCCCCTTCAGAAGTCTTTCTTGACCCTCTTTTCCCTACTCCCACCTGAGTTGTTAATTGTCTCAGAAGTCTTGCAAGTACTTGGTATAATTTATATGTCATATTCTCTCAGCAGCAGGAATGATATTCTTTTGTCTTTGTAGCCCACAGTTGAGTACTATGGCTTACTAATAGTAGGTTTTAAAATAAATAATTGTTAAATGGAATTGAATTGAACAAAATGACTCCAACACATTCATTAGATTCTGCATTCAGACATCAGAGAAGTCTTGGAGATGGTATCTACACCAAGGAAGGAAGTGCCCACACATGGATCCATTAAAAGTACTGACTTTGGGAACAGCTAGGTGGAGCAGTGAATAGAGCACTGGTCCTGGAGTCAGGAGGATCTGAGTTCAAATCCAGCCTCAGACACTTAACACTTACTAGCTATGTGACCTCGGGCAAGTCACTTAACCCCAATTTCCCTGCCTTCCCCCCTCCAAAAAAAAAAAAGTACTGACTTTGAAAGGGTATATTTGGAATAACTGACATTTGTTTTCCAGAGAGTTTTCTTGGCTATTTAGTTATATTCTGAGTAATTACTGTATTTGTTGCTTGGTTAACATTGATCAAATGCTCTGTCAAAGCTCTTTCTGAGATTGAAAGTTAAATTGCTATAAATTTAAACAAACAAGCAAACAAATAAAAATTCATGTTAAACTTTGAGAAACAACAATAATATCACTAGATGAAGCTTCAAAGAGGCCAGGACTGAAAGAGAGGCAGCATTATGTAACCTTTGCTTCATATAGTGGGGGTCTCTCTTGCAAATTGAGTCAAATAATTTATTTTTTAAATAATGCTTGGCTTTCCTCACTAGTAATTATTATTGCCTTAGAAACTTAGCTTGCTATAGCGTTGGGTTGAGATGACACCTGAAACTTTACTACATCATGGTTACCAGTATCACTTATCCATCTTTATCCTAGGCAGTCAGTCTGGTCAGTGGTAAGAAGTCCTAGCTCTAACACAAACTAGCTGTAAGAGGTTCTCATAGTCCTATTATTTTCATCGATAAGATACAGGCAAGGAAAGTAGATAACTCAGCCTAGCTGAAGCAACAAGATACTCCATGAAGAGACAGGAGGCCATAGATGACCGTTAAATCAGTTACCACCATGATATTGTCTACCATCTTCCCTAAGACCCTGATAAAGACAGCCCAGAATCCTGAACCCCAAAGATTGAGAATAGTTGTTGTTGTTATTGTTTATCCTTTGTTCTCAAAGAGGGCCATGGCATCAGGAAGGTGACACCATGACATGCAAGTGAATTGGATTTAAGTGAGGGAGGGCTGTGCAAAGTCACCAGCCTCACTTTCTCCTCTGGAGCCATCAGGGTTCAGTGGCCAGATATAGATCAGGATGACTGAAGATGGCCGCATATGCAGTGGGAGACCTTGGCCTTTTTAAGCTAAGGTCTTTCCCAGGTCTCAGTTTGACTGAGTCAACACCCATTCAGTGAGTAAGACTAGGTAAGAAATGAGACCTCTTTTAACCAGTTTAAAAAAAAATCAATCTGGGTGGAATTGCTATTTACATTCACTCTGAACCAATCAGGGTCCAAACAATGACCAAGTGAGACTTGGCCTGGGACCTATTATTGGCCAATCAATGAGAGTCAGAGTGATTTGGGAGAGTCCAGAGGCCATACATGCCAGTTAAATTAAGCTATCACCATGGTATTGGCTACCATCTTTCCTAAGACCCTGATAAGGTATAAAGCCAAACACAAGCAGTTTTCCAGAGGAGGGCTGCTGTGAATAGTTTCCAAGATTCTGGTTACATAGTATAGTGAACACTCTATTCATTGGGTAACAAATCAGAGCAAAACATTCATAGAAAATCAAGGTACAGCATTCACAATGTTACAACTTATCACAGAAATCAAAATACAACACTCAACAACTTATCACTAAAATGGCCACATGGTTTTCACCAAAGTGGTCACAATAGTTTTCAACAAAGTACAATCATTTAGTAACTCAATCATTCAATCATCCTTAAGGAGGCTCCTTAAGGGATACAAAATACAAAAGTCAAGGTAGTCTAGCCCTGGGCAGTCCCAACTGGAGATTAGTTTCCAATCATAAACAAAGTACATTTATTTAGTCAATCACAGGGTCCTTAATTCAATCACAAAGTACAATAGTCAAAGTCTCCCACTCATGGGGTGCAATTATGTTACAACTTCAACAGTCACTTTAATTAATCAAGCATATATCATTTACCTAGTTCAGGGGGAAAAATTAGCACCCTGAACTTCAGAGAATGCAAACAGAAGTTACAACAGAAAATAACACAATTTAGCAGACAGGGCTTCCAGCTGTCTGACCATTACATCCATCCTAGTTAGTTACCAGAGAGGGAAGCACCAACTTCTGTGTTTTCAAAGCGGGGAGAGGTGGGGGGGGGGGAGGGGGGAGGGCTCAACAGCTGCCCAAAGTCTCATCTGGCCAAATCACACCACTCTTCCCAGAGCAAGCCCCAAAGTAAAACCTCACATCAGGGTCAGTCACTACTCAATTTCATCAGTCACTATTCGGCATCCATGGAGAGGTCTTTTCATCTTGACTTGAGGCAGGTAGCTCCGACCTGAATCCACCAAACTGACACCTGGGTTCAAAGGTAGACAGCTCCCAGATCCTTATCCAGCTCTCCATGAAGCTCCTGCTCCACGTTGAAGCTCACAGTGTCCAGTCCATCTCAAATCCTTCACAGTCTCTGTTCCTGGGAAGACAAGGCTTAACAAAGCCAGAAGAACATTCATGCACATTTAAAGTCACAACAACAATTGTACAGAATACTGACACCACAGTCATGCTTCCTCAGTCTTTAGCAGCTCCATCTGGCTCTTGAAAATCCTCAGCAGCCATAGCAGCTCTGGCTGGCCCTCAGAAGTCTTCAGCAGCTTTGTTCTCAAAATCAAAATCACTTTCTCCACACTAGTTCCAGTCCAGAAGCAGCAGCCCAGCCTTCAGGTGCTCATCCCAAGAAGTTTTGACTTTCCCAGCTAGGGTTTATCCTTATATACAGTATTGCTCCTCCTTGTTCAGCCCCTTCCTGTTACATCAACAACAGGGTTTCATAACTACTGTTTGTTTAATGGAGGCTTAATTTGAAAACTAGGTGCTAAGTACCTCTTAGCTTATCAGTACAAAAGGATCTTCAAATTTCATTGCTATTACATAAGGATGGCCCAGAATCCTGAACCCCAAAACCTTGAGAATAGCAGTGATCTCCCAAGCCACCAAACTTGCTCCTAGACCCATAATCAAGAGTAGAGATTATCATGGAGAAGGGGCCCAATCCCATCACTACCAGCAACAACTGCTTACCAAATGCTTACCGGCAGGCAAGTAAGCACAAGAACCCTGAGAATGGTATCACTCCCTCCCAATCCCCAAAATCACTAGTCCTGCTTTCAATTCATTCCTCATGGTCATCAATCCCAGAAAGCAGCTTTAGTGAAGTCATCCTTACCAGCTGCCAACCAACCACCACTCATGGGACAGTCAATCATCCAAGCTGGGGAAGCAGAGTGCTCTGAAGGAGAGACAGGAGGCATCATGTGCCAGACAAGTCCAACCACCACCACTACCACCACCCCAGCCAATATCTCTCTTCAGACCTGAATGGAGACATCTCAGTTTCCTAAATCCAAGAACCGTGGGAATAGTAATGCATAAGCAGCAGAGCCAGGCTCCTCATAGCTACCTTTATTAGAAACCCAGAAAAGAAAGCTCTTCCACCAAAGTCTTTGGCACTGTCAAGTGGTTCAACATCAGAAGTGGATAAGATTTTATCCATAGAAATGCTATTAAAGAAGATTCATTACCATCCTCTTTTTCCATTTGCCCATGGAATGGACCATCTGACCATCAAACCTTCCACATGTGTTATTTCTCCACTAGAAGGGGAGCTTGTTGAGAGCAGGGATGATTTTACTTTTCTCTTGCAGCCCTAGTGCTTAGTACAGTGCTTTGCATATAGTGTTGAATAAATGCCTCATTCATTCATGATCTCTAAAGTTTGTTCCAACTCTAACAAGACTTGTGTGCTACAGGTAGGATTTTCTCAGGGTATCAATATTTAGGGGCCAACTCCAGTTGTCCTAATCTATATCTTGCCACTGGACCCAGATGGCTCTGGAGGAGAAAGTGAGGTTGGTGACCTTGCACAGCCCTCCCTAACTTAAATCCAATTCACTGGCAAGTCATGGCATCATCTTCCTGATGTCATGGTCCTATTTGAGAATGAAGGACAAACAAACAACAACAGCAACAATTAATCAGTCAGCGTTTAGAGGGCTGACAATACTTTATCTCCATCAACAAGCGGAAGCAAATAATGGGTTGGGGTAGGTAAGTGGCATCTATAGGGTGTACTTTCTTCCCCCATGATCCCATGATCTCCCCTAATTCTTACTGTTTTCCACTACTCCTTTGCTTTGGTCCACAGTATCCTTGATATGTTAATGATACTACTGATGCCACCCAACTGTATTATAAAATAACTCTTGTTTGGAGATAACTCCTGTTCTTTTGTTATTTTTTCCATCTCCGAACTACCATCCTGTGATAGGAGTAATAGCTACTAAGGCCCGTGTTGCACAGACTACCCTAGTTTTTCTTAAGTCCCTATCCCATGCAAGCTAGGCTAGTTTTTCCTATTGAAACCTTCCTTGAGACTCAATTGGTCCAGGGAGCTAAGGTTCAAATCATTGGCATAGGTTCTGAAAGCTGAGTACATGAGCAATCAGAGTTTCTCCCTCAACGTTCACCAATCCTCATTTATAATGTTAGGTGAAGGACAAACAAGTGGGTAGTGATTGTATGGCAAGGGGTTTGCAAAGAATTAATAAAGATTTTAGGTCCATTAAATTGCTTACAATCATAATCTTGCTCAATCCATTCCTAGTTATTCAGAGGTTGATGATTCAGTTTGTGACTAATCTAGGCCATGTATCCTCTTTCTACAATCTGCTACCTTCTTACAATCATTCCACTGTCTATTTGCATTTCCACCAGAGGGTGGTCCAGGAAAATAAAAATGGTTGCTGTTGTAGTTGCTAACAGGTCTAATGGAAATAGTTTGAGGACATGATAATATTGGTGAGGCCGAGGCTGCTGAATACCAGTTCAAGCCGGTATTAATAATCTATTGGAAGAAGTCAGACTCATGGCTAGGGCTAGGCTTTCTTGTAGGTTGCCCTAATATGAGGCATACCATAATATTTGGCCTGCCTCTCACATATGTACCCCCCTCAATTTAATAGGCTCTCTTTCCCCTCCCTATTTGTCTGAAGCCAACCATTAGGGTTAAATAACAAAGAATAGGACTTATCTCCAAACATGGTTTTTTATCATACAATTTGGTGGTGTCAGTAGCATCATTAACATATCAACCTAGATTCTTATATCATATCAGCTTGACCATCACTTTGAAAAATTAAGACAGTAGGGCTCTGAGAGAGATAAGGCCCAGATTAGATATGGCAGAATACCAAGAAATCCTTCTGTTGTGCTATAATGGATTACCCAGACTAGGGATAAAGAGTTAAGGTGATGGGAAGCAAGAAGAAGTAACCAGGCTTAGGCACATCCTCCCACTGGTGGTCATACTCTCTAATGCAGAAACTACTCCTGCTGCCTGAGGGACCCAGGAGCTCTGACCTCTTCAGTTGATGAAACTGGATATGTTTGTCATGGTTTGGTCACTTATACTCAGGAAAAAAAACGCAACTAAAAAGACACAATTCCCAATCTTAGCTTAAGTCAAACCCCCATCTTTCCATCTTTGTCTACCATGTACTTGAAGCTTTCATTCTCCGGGTCCTGTCTGAGACTAGTAATCTCTCCCTCCTACTACCCTGCCTCTCCTCTACACAGGTTGGCGCACCAGATCATCCTGTCTTTGAAGGCAGGATGATTTCCTGCTGGGTGTTTGTTTTTGTGAGAAATACTGATAGTTTGGTTTCCACAGATTCTATAGGAACAATGGGTGGTTAGGAAACAGATCCTGCACAGGATGTGTGGGAGGACCTAGATCAGGGTAAGGGAGACAAAGCAAAACACTATCCCATCATGCACGTGTGTGTGTTTTGTTCTGTCAGGGAACACATGCACACCTGCTTCTCTGGAGAACTGTCAATAAGAAGTATCTCTTCATCCATTCCACAAACTACAACTTCTTCTGTTATCCCACTGGTTCTAGTTCAGAGGTTGAAGGGGACAGCAGACCTTCTCAGGCTGAGCCCCACAATGAGCTGATTGTTGGAACAACAGGCTTGTTGATAACATTTCCTAGACTCAGGCCTGTGCTTTGTGTAGAATTTGGGATAGGTCATGAAGTTATGGGGAAGGCAGGACTGGCTTGTGCTTTCTTCCTTCTCATCTGTACAAGGATAAGACCCCATCCTTTCCCCCAAGAGGAACAAGTTCTGTGGAACCAGGTCTCTTGTTAACAAGCAACCAGGTCCAGGACCCACCAGAACCACATACTGGGGATCAGAAACCCTGTGTGAGAAATCCTTTGCCTGGTGATTGTCTCTCCGGGGAGAGCACTTCAAGAAAGCCCCAATTACTTCACGCCATCTGACCACATTCTTCACGACTTCCTGGCCACAGGTAGATGCCATCTTCTCCCTCCCTTTCCATCTGGTTCTAGAAGCATGAACCTTGATGAAAACAGTGCTTCCATAGCTTTTCTATGGGGTATGTCCATCTACTCCTTTATGCTTCTTCAAACTAAAATGCCCTCCCCCTAGACACCCCTTCCCTATATGTGTTGTTTCCCTCCATTAAGTTTCTGGAAAACAAGAACCTGTCTTTGCTTTCTTATTTGAATCCCTGATGCTTGGAACATAGTTAAGCACTTGATAAAAATAATTTTTTTTATTCACTTGTGTCTCTTCTGGTACAATGCTGCCATGGTGCCCCTCCCTCATTCCCTGAGGAGAAGTCTAGAGAAAGAGTTCTCTGACACTTGGGAGAGTCAAATGAAGAGAGGAAACTAGAAACTGTCTCACCTTTTCAACTAACACTGCAACCTAGGCCCTAGTGGCTATCATGGGTCACAGAAAGGACCAAGGGACCACCCAAGTTTCTTCATTTCTTTGCAGCAAAATGCCATTTTCTTTCAGTTTTGAACCAGATCTTTCAATGAAAACGGCCAGGGCCCAGGCTTATTATTCCATGGTGTTCTCTAACTTGATCAGACCAAGGGATCTACTGTTTGCCATCCCTATTATACTTAGATCTCAATCTTGTTGTTGAGTTGTTTCAGATGCTTTGTGACCCCATTTGGGATTTTCTTTGCAGAGATACTGGAGAGGTTTGCCATTTCCTTCTCCTGCTCATTTTATAGATGAGGAAACAGGCCAGCAGGGTAAATGAGTTTCCCAGGGTCACATAGCTAGTGAGTGTCTTGAGGCCAGATTTGAACTCAGGAAGATGAATCTTCCTAACTCTAAGCTGGGCACTCAAATCCACTGCACCACCTAGCTGCCCCCGTATTAAAATAGTCTAGTATAAAGTGTTATACATAAACCACACTGGAAAGCTTCTTGGATGGATAGAATAGCTGGCTTAAGTGAGGGGCAAAGGCTTTGTAGGAGGATATTTACAGAGGTCCACTCATCTAGAATTCCTTTCTAACAACCCCTCTCTTCATTCCTGTTACTATTTAGAAACTAAAGTAGAACTATAGAGGGTGGAGTTTTTACAAAGTGACTCATTTTGAAGTTACAGGATGTCAGTCCCAGAAATACCAGCCCTTTTGCTCCTGGGTCAGGTCAGAAATCCCTCCTTTCCTCTCCCTGCCCCACTCCAGGACCATATGGGAGCATCCTTGGTGTTTGTCATCAGTGAGTAATTGTTCTCTTCTGTCAAATGAGGACCTTCTCTTGGAGATTCATTAGTTTCCCCTTTCTCACTCACTGACACAGGTTTATGATTAAAGCTGATCTTTACCATTCGCTTAAAAAAAAGGAACATTTCATAGTTGCCAGAGGAGAAGAGGTTATCCTTATGGAAGTGGAGAGAATGTACACCTTGAGAAGCTCCTGTGATCAGTGTAAGGCAGGAGACCATAGCTTCTCACAGGACCGCAAAAAGTCATGCCATGAAGCTCTTCTGAAGTACTCAAGGGCTGTGAACATGACTTCTTACACACTAAGTTTACTGTCTGACTTAGATTTGGGGGCATTCACATTTTCCTGAAGGCAAAAAAGTGTTGAATTTCAGACAAGGAAGCAAGAACTAAGAGCCAGGGACCATCATGAAAAATTCTTTCTCTCTCTCTGTCTGTCTGTCTCTGTCCTCTCTGTCTCTGAGTGTGTGTGTGTTTCTCTGTCTCTCTCTCTCACACACACACACAGACACACACACACACACACACACACACACACACATTCTCTCTCAAAGAAAAATGAACTGCTGCCCATATTCCTGTCTTGTGGGCAACTTCAATCCCTGGTGACTGACTTTTGCAATGTTTACCTTGTGGCTGATAATTTTGGACAAGTTTCTTTTCTCCAAACACCAGAAAAATCAGAGAAATTCCAAGTGACACTCACTCAACCCCTCAAAACAGAGTTCCAACATGTCAAACAAAACGATTGTCCCCGACCCCTTGGGCTGGTTGTTAAAAAGTGCGAAGAAGAAAACAAAACTACACATGAAATAATTTTTAATCAAGGAGAATATTTTGACTGTTTTGATGTTACTTAACTAAAACGCATATTCTCAACCTTTATGGCTTCCTATGCCCCTTACTGTAATTCACCCCACATATCTAAACCATTGTCAAAGCTGGTCATTATTACCTGATTTTACTTTCACACTATGTCTCACATTTACTAGATTACACTCTCTGTGTCTGTGTGTCTTTCTCTGTGTCTTTTTCTGTCTTTGTCCTTAGATCCCCTATATTCACACTGCCAACACTGCAATATGAACCCTCATCACTTTTAGCCTAAACTATTGCAATAGCTTCCTCATTGGCCTCCCTGGTTCAGATTTCTCCCCAAAATTCATAAAATGCAGATCTGATCAATTCACCCCCAACTTGATAAACTCCATTTAAACCCTATTACCACCAATAGCAAATATGATCTCCTCTATTTGTCATTTAAAGCTCTTCACAACCTGGTCCCTTTCCTACCTTTCTAGTCTTTTTCTACTTTACTCCCTTTATACTCTATTCTGTGATTTAGTTATACTTGCCTAACTTGTTCCTCACATACCTTAAGCCACCTCCTGACTCCATGCTGTCCTCCGGCTGGCCTCCATGCCTGGAATGCTCTCTCTTCCTCACCTCGGCCTCTTTTTTTTCCTAGCTTCCTTCAAAATTCAGCTCAAATTCCGCTCTTTCTTCTCTATCCCACAGCTTACTATTGTCTTCCCTTCCATCTATACTGCATGTATTTTCCATGTATCTAGTTATTAATACATTGTCCCATTCATTAGAATGGCAATCATCTGCTTTTACTATACAATGTTATAAAAAGGCTTGTTTTATTCCATAAAAATAAATAAATATAAACTAATGATATAATAATTATTTATATATGTGAGATATATATACATATATGTATATGTATGTATGTGTGTATAGATAGATAGATAGATAGATAGATAGATAGATAGATAGATAAACAAAATAATTTTTAAAGGAATGTGAACTTCTGGAGAGTAGGATCTGTTTTTTAGCTCTTTTTGTGTCCCTAGCACTTAGCACAGGACTTGACACATAGGAAGTGCCCCGTAAAACTTGTTGATTGACGTTTGCTCCCTAAATGTGATAGAACCCCAAGTTTCTATACTAGGCCTTCTTTTCTCACTCAGCACTCCTCTTGGTGATCTCAGCCTCCCATGTGGGTTTGATTATCAGCCCTATGTTGATCTGTGTATCCAGGCCTAGTCTCTTTGCCTTGATCTAATTCTATATCACCGACTGCCTTTTATTTTTTTTTGTTTGTTTATTTACTTTTATTTTACAACATTCAGTTCCACAGTCCCTTGAGTTTCAAATTTTCTCCTCCTCCCTCTCCTCCCCCCACCCCATCATAGTGGCATGCACTCAAATATAGGATCTACAAATATCTTCACATTAATCATTAGTCAGGTTGTAAAGAAGGATTATAACTGATGGAATGATCAGTAGGAAAGAGGAATCCAATTGCCTTTTAGACATTTTCAACTGGCTCTTCCATAGACATCTCAAGTTCAGAAAGCTCAAAATTGAATCATTATCTTTTCTCTATTAAAAACAAAACCCTACTCCTCTTCCTATCCTTCATGTTTAGGTTGAGAGCACTGGTATTCTTTCAGCCACCCAGGTTCATAACCTCAGATTCATTCCTTTCTCCTCATTCTCCCAAAATCTCTTCATCTGTCCAACTGCCCACTCTAATCAATTCTAACTCCATGACATTTTTGCCATTAAATCCCTTCTCTCCACTCCCACAGATGCCCACATTGCCTCTCCCCTTGATTATTACAGCAGTCTCTCAAACTTGTCTCTTTGCCTTAAGCCTCTGCCCTTTCTAATCCATTGTGTTTCATACCCCTGCCCAAGTAATTCCTAAAGGAAAAGTCTCTCCCACCCAAAAAATTTTATTGTTTCATTATTGCATCCGGATATAACATAATTTCCCTCTGGAAATAAGAGCCTTTCACAATCTAGCTCTAGCCAACCTTTCCAGCTGGTTGCTGGGCCTGGTGTCAGGAAGAACTAAGTTCGAATCCAGCCTCAGACATTTCAGTTATGTGACCCTGGACAAGTCACTTAACCTCTGTTTGCCTCAGGTTTTTCAACTATAAAATGGGGATAATAATAGCACCTACCTTTCAGGGTTATTGTGAGGCTCAAATGAGATATTTATAAAGCACTTAGCACTGTGTCTGGCACATAGTAGGCATTTAACAAATGCTTGTTTCTTTCCTTATTGGACGTCATTACCCACCCTCAGCCACATATGCACTAACCAAAATGGCTTCACTGGCGTGAGAATAATTTTCTGTTCATCTCAGACAACATTCCTTCTGCTGTCTCCATGACTGTAATGTCTGTAACATTTATATTTGGGGATATAAATGTCTGTAACATTTTTCCTTCCTTTCTCAGAACCCATCATTTCCTTCACAGATCAGTTTTTTCAAGTGCCCTCTCCTTTCAGAGGCCTCATCTTCTAGTGCCTCTCCATGCCAAATTATTGATATTTACTTTTACATGTGCTTGTAATTTCCAGGATAAAATAAGCTCCCTGAAGGCAGTCACTGGTTTTGTGTGTTTTTATCCACAGTATCTGGAACAGTGCCCGGTCCATAAGAAAACACTTAGCAAATTCTTGTTGGTTTTTTTAAAATGAAAATAAGGGACCGAAATCAAATCAACAAAAGTCACAGGATGCCAGTGGGGATGATTGGATTCACCCAAATGCCAAAACTATGGCAAAGAAATGATTTGAGAATTAGCAAAGAAAAATACTACATATCAAAGAATACTAATTCAAATGGCACAGGATTATTTTAAGCAGACATGAAAAACGGCAGAAAAAGTTAGACTAAGATATATTGAAAATAAAGGGAATTAAACCATATTTTAAAATCAGCTGCCCAGCAAAATTGAACATACATTTCTAAGATAAAAGTTGGTAATTAAAAAAAAAAAACATTAACTGTTCTAGAGCCTTAAATAGCTTTTTGATATATAAAATCACCAAGAAAACTGGCCTTAATTAAGGTACAAAAACCAAAGGCAATTTTATATAATGGGGGAAATGGCAAAGAGGGTCCAATCCTTGGAGCACGTACAGTATGTAGTGCTTGGTATCAAGCCACAGTGGTGAGTCTGCTTCCAGAAATGTATGAGGGAGAGCCTTCCCTTTGCTTTTCCACCTCAGAGCCCAAAAAGAAATTCTCTGTTTCCTGTATATTTATTGAGTTGTAATAAAACATCTTTTAATTGATTGCTCACCTGGAAATATATACACAAAAGGCACCAAAAGATGAAATCTCTCTATTTTCCTGAGTGTTGAACAATCCAAGTCTGTTAGTCAGACAGCATGCATTTGTTAAGTGGTTACTATGTGCCAGGCATTTAGCTAAAGCCCTGGGGATATAAAGAAAGGGGGAAAAAAGAGGCCCTGCCCTCAAGGAGCTGATAGTCTAATGGAGGAAACAACAAGTAAATAAATATGTACAAACAACATATAGATAGAATAAATTGAGGGTAAATATCAGAGGGAAGACACTAACATTAAGGGGGTCTGGGAAAGGCTCCTTGCAGAAGGTGGGATTTTAGGTGAGACTTAAAGGAACAAAATTCATCTGGGGGAATAAAAGGTCAAGAATACCAAGGGAATCAATGAGGAAAAAAAAAGGGGAAGGAAGGTAGCCCAGCAGTACCAGATTGCAAACCATACTACAAAACCATAATCCTCAAAACAGTTTGGTATTGTATAAGAAATAGAGTGGTTGGGGGGGGGGGGGGTAGGGGCTAGGTGGTGCAGTGAATAGAGCACCAGCCCTATAGTCAGGAGGACCTGAGTTCAAATCTGACCTTAGACACCTAACACAGAAAACTAGCCATGGGCAAGTCACTTAACCCCAATTGCCCAGCCTTCCCCCTCAAAAAAAAAGAAAAGAAAAAAAAAAGAAATAGAGTGGTTGATCAATGAGATGGATTAGGTACTCAGTGTATAGAAGTAAATAACTGTAGTGACCTAGTGCTTGATAAACCCAAAGACCATAGCTATTGGAGGAAGAACTGACGAAAACTAGAAAGTAGTCTGGCAGAGATTAGTCATAGACTAACATCTCACAATATAAACCAAGATAAGCTCAAAACAGGTACATCATTTATATATAAAGGGTGCTTATGATAAAGCAAATTAGGAGAGCATGGGAAAAAAAAAGGAAGAGTTTAGGACCAAACAAGAGATAGAAAGGATCATGGGGGGTAAAATGGATAATTTTGATTACATAAAATTAAAGCTTTTTGCATAACAAAACCAATGCAGCCAAGCTTATAAGGAAAGCAGGAAATAGAGGAAAAATTTTATAAAAAGTTTCTCTGTTAAAGGTCTCATTTTTCAAATATATAGGGAACTAAGCTAAATTTGATTTAAAAAAAAAAGAGCTATTCCCCAATTGATAAATGGTCAAAGGACATGAATACACAGTTTTCAGAAGAAGAAATCAAAGTTATCAATAGTCAAATGAAAAATGTTCTAAATCACTAACAATTATAGAAATGCATGTTAAGACAACTCTAAAGCAGTCTTATACCCATCAGATTAGCTAACATGACAGAAAAAGGAAATAACAAATGCTGAAGAGAATGTGGAAAAATTGGGCACTAATGTACTTTTGATGAAGTAGTCTAACCATTCTGGAGAACAATTGGGAACTATGCCCAAGGGGCTATAAAACTGTGCATACCTTTTGAATCAGCAATACTTCCAAAGAGATAAAAAGAAAAAGGAAGAGAACCCATATGTGCAAAGATATTTATAACAGCTCCTTTTGTGGTGGCAAAAAATCAGAAATTGAGGGAACACCCATCAATTGGGGAATGGTTAAACAAGTTATGGCATGCGATTGTGATGGAATACTATTGTACCATAAGAAATGAAAAAGGGGATAGTTTCAGGAAAACCTGGGAAGACATATAAACTGATGCAAAGTAAAGTGAGCACCACTAAGAGAACATTGTACATAACACAGCAATGTTATAATGATTATCAACTGAAAAATACTTAGCTATTTGATCAATAGAGTGATCTATGACAATTACAGAAGTACTCATGATGAAAAATTGGTATCCACCTCCAGAGAGAGAATTGCTGAACCCTGAATACAGAGTGAGGCATATTGTTTTTTCACTTTATTTTTCTTGCCTCCAACCATACCATGGCTATTGTGGATATATGTTTTGCATGACTTCATATGTATAATGACTATCATATTTTTGCTTTCTCTATGTTGGTGGGGAAGGGATGGAGGGAGGGAGAGAATGTGGAAATGAAAATAAAAAGTTAAAAATTAAAAAGAAGCAAAACAAAAAGATTTTAGGGCAATAATCAATGGTTAGATAGTATTGATTGCTCTTGATTGGAATTGCTCTTGAAGGAAATATACTGGATGAAGGCTTCTGAGCTATGTTACGAGAAAACATTTCCTAATCCTTTAGGGTTACCTTTAGAGCTCCAAAAAGAGCAGTACCCTCCTCTGGGTATTTAACCTGCTAGGGAGAGTGTGTTTTAAGAGAGTGAGCCCAAAGCCTCTTTGTGCTACAACTATGTCTTTGAGTAAAAGACATATGAACAACTAGTCTTTGAGTAAAAATTTCATGGAACACAAAACTGTCTTCATTAATATCTATTCCAAGATAACAACCACAAGAGGATTTAAAAAAAACACCAAAAAGAGTCAAGTGGCTGACTTTACAACATAGTAAGGTGGCACAGTGGGTAGAGTGCCAGCCATGGAGTCAGGAGGATCTGAGTTTTTATCCAGCCTCAGACACTTACTGTGTGACTCTGGGCAAGTCACTTAACCCTGTTTTCCTCAGTAATAAAATGAGCTGGAGAATGAAATGGCAAACCACTGCAGTATCTTTGCCAAGAAAATCCCAGAGGTCAGGAAGAGTCAGACATGACTAATTGACACCAAAAGATGGAAACACCACCCAAATTAGTCTATAGAATATAACACAACACCTATCAAAATATTAATGGATAACCTATCATAATTAGATAAAAATAGCAAAATGTATATTGTTAATGAAACAGTTATGAATATAAAGAGAAATTATGAAGAAGAAAAAAGGAGGGGACTTTCATTGTCAAATCTCAAATTATACTAAAAAGCAGTAGTCAAAACCATTTGGGGGGCAGCTGTATGGCACACTGAATAGAGCACCAGCCCTGGAGTCAGGAGGACCTGAGTTCAAATCCGGCTTCATTTACTTTACACTTACTAGCTGTGTGACCTTGGGCAAGTCACTTAGCCCCAATTGCCCTGCCTTCTCCCCTCCAAAAAAAAAGCAAAAATAAAAACCAAGAACAACTATTTAGTACTGGGTAAAAAAATAAATGCAAAAATAGATAAATAGAACAGAATACAGACTCTGAATTTGAACCCAAAGCATACAACAACATACAATAAATCTAAGATTGCAGAACACCAAGGAAGTGATTCATCATTTAGTGAAGACTACTAAAATAATTGAGTAGCAGTATGGCAAAAATGGAATTCAATCCACATTTTGCAACATATATTACAATAAATTTCAAAAGACTCAGTGACTTAAACATTTTAAATGGCATAAAATTAGAAGTTAATGAAAAGTTATATTTTAATATAACTATATAATATAAAATAATATATTATGTTATAATATAATATGATATAGAGTATTATTTTGTTAAGAACCAACAAATCCTTAACTAAGAAACAAATTTTTTTTTAAAAATGCATGAATTTGAATGTAAAAAAGAAATCCCTCTTGAGAAACAACAAAAATACATTGAGAATAAAGAGAAAAAAACAGGTTAGGAAAAAATTTAGTATACCCTTTTCAAATAAACCATAAGAATCTATAAGACTCTATAAGAAATGAACACAATTTTATAAATATAAGATCTGTTTCCCAGAAGATAAGAAGTAAAATATATGGGGCAGTTAGATGGCACAGTAAATAGAGAACTGGCCCTGGAGTCAGGAGGACCTGACTTCAAACCCAGCCTTAGCACTCAACACTTACTAGTTATGTGACCTTGGGCAAGTCACTTAACCCCAATCGCCTTGCCTTCCCCCTCCAAAAAAAAAAAAAGTAAAGAATACAAACAGGAAGTTTTTGAAAGTAAAAAACACAAAATTATCAAGAGTTTTCAAACTTTTTAATAACCAGAGAATTAAAAGACCTCTAAAATGCTATTATAATACTCATTAAATGGGCAAAGAGAGTTAATTAAAAAATGCAATGTTGGTATGACCATGGAAAAGTAGGTATTTACTTTCACTGATGGTAAAGCTGTGAACTAGTATAATCTTTTTTGGAAGGCAATATGGAAGTATACAATAAGAGCTCTAAAACCATTTATTAAGGATGTTATGGGGGAGAGGAGACTATGCATACAAAAATAACAGCACTATTCATAATGGCCAAAAATTGGTAATGATAATAGATGGCAGTTAGATACCACTCTAATATTTATAGAGTGTTTTACATATGTTAGATACCCAGTGGATTATAACAGCAGTTATAAATTTAGTTACTGAACTCTACTTTTAGTTGTCCTGTTAATGTGTGCTGTGAGTATTTTATGTTTAGTGTTTCTTTTATGTATAGGAATAAAATACCTGTCCCATGGCTGACTTATATTATACACTGAGTTCCATTCTACTTCCTTTTTGGAGAAAATCTAGACATGAGCCATAACCTAAGCTATCAATAAATTTTCCCAGGGTAGCCCAGTGGGGATTTAATGAGCTGAAGAGTGTGAGAAAAGGGAACCTAGCCCTCCATCTTCTTAGAGACTGGGCTCTTCTAAGACTCAAGAAGCAAGCCCCAAATCTCTAATATAGTGGAAAGGAACCAGGGAGGGCAACTCTGAGCATGCTCCATTTTGTGGCCCTTGTTCTCTATACATAAAGAAACAGAGGAACAAAAATAAAAAAAATAAGAATAATAAGCTTATAAATAAAGTTGTAAATTTCATTTTGTATAATTAGAGTTTTTTAAATGAGTACATGTCATTCTGTTTATTTCCATGTTCCCTTCTGTACTTTTCTGTGTATTTACCTAGTTTTTATTGCTGTCATTATTGATATTTTTTCTTTAGTCATAGTCAGTATATATAGTACATTTGTTCCCAGGGCACTGAGATGGGCATATAATAAGCTGAATATTGTGGAGAATAGGAGAAGGGAACCTAGCCCCACCTCTTGTATTTAAAGGCCAGACTTCCCAAGAATAAACCTGGTCCAAACTGGCTTCCTGAGTACAGAATGAGGAACAGCCTCAGCAGCAATTTCTTATTGTTGCATGTTTATTGGTAGATACTGAATATAGTGAGTATAATAAACAACCAGCTTTCAGGTGATAAACTTCCTCGAACTTATCTAGATTGGTCTTTAGACAGTAGTCCATCCCAAGGTCTTTATTTAAAGCCTTTCTTTCCAATTTGCTATCTAAGTCCAATGTTCTCCTTTACACCCAGGACAAAGGTTTTAGAATAGGATTTTTGTGAAGGGAATTAATACAAGTAATCAAATTTCAGGTATATCATTTAATTAGCAAGTTTGGCTTTTCCAAATTAACAAATATATTTGGTTTCCCTTAATTCCACTGTGTTTCATGTTCCCAGTCTAATTAAACTTTTTTAGTCCCCTGGTCCATAATAAAATTCCTTTTGTCTGATATTGGTATAAGGCCTAAGGTGAGCCCAGATTACTCTTATAGGAACCCTCTGAAATACAGAACTGTCACACTCTATTTCCCATACCCAGAAATTATCTTCCACTCAATCAGCCAATCAATAAACAATAAACATTGTTAAATTACTACTATGTGCCAGGTGCTATACTAAGTGCTAGAAATACAAAAAGAGGAAAAAAAAGACAGCCCCTGCCCTCAAGAAGCTCACAATCTAATGGGGAAGACAACATGCAAACCATATCCAAAGCAAGCTATACACAGGAGAAATAGAAAATAATTAAAAGAGAGAAGGCAGTAGAAATTCATCCACACTAAACCACCATCTATTAGCTGAATCTTCCAGCTCCTATACTTTTTTAATTCAAGTCTTTTCCCCCATTGATTCAAAATTCTCCCTTTGCCTCCAGTTATCTTTAGTCTCACTTTCTGGGATGAAATTAGCTGAAGAAATAGAGAATATATGATTATTATTATGTCGTGGTCTGGACCCATGATTTCATCTGTACAGAGAGTTTTCAATGTGAAAACTCCCCCACTAATAAAGATTGGCTACTCCTCTGTAACTTATGGTCTTAAAGAGTTGCCTCAGGCACTGAGAGGTTAAATAGTCATACATCTAGTGTGTGTCAGAAGCTGAACATTGAACCCAGGCTTCCTGACTGCAAGGTCAGCCCTATATCTACTGCTCCGCAGTTGTCTTTCACATGTGTAAATTATATAGGTTTCATGAAAGCCCTCTTAAGGGTCAATGGCAGTACTTGGGAAGTTGCTGAATCCCTAGCTAAAGAAAATAAAATGTTCAGTTTCTATACACACTAGGGAGTAAATCTTAGTTCATCTCTGTCCAAATGTGGGAGCTAGGAGGAACACTGTTCTCAGAACACCTGAGAACACTGGTTCAGAATGGCAGTCAGATGGTCAGAGTCACAGGATTCATGGGATCACAGATTTAGAATTGGAAATGATCTGACACATCATCTGATCCAAACCCCTTATTTTACAAAGAAGAAACCTCAAGTCCAGAGATGTTGAGTTGGCCAGTGTTGTCCAGCAGAACCAGGATTTTTTTATCACTTTCTGTTTTATTGACGTGTTTTGTTTTTATATTACATACATTGGCAGATTACTCCAATTCTGTGAGAGGTCTCTTCAAGCAAAGTAAAAAACAATTACTTAAAACTAATAATACAATGACTTCATCAAAAAGTACATGCAACACTTCACTTCTGAATGATGGCCTCTCCCCAGTTAATAAAAAATGAATAGATGTCTATTTTCTTTCACACACACACACACACACACACACACACACACACACACACATTATATTGAGGGGGGAAAATAAAAAAATAAACAAATGCATAGACAAGTAACCCAAATTTCCTCAATGTATAACATATATACATACATATATATGAATGTATATGTCTTATTCTATACCCTAAATCCATGACCCCTCTAAAATGGATAGCATGTTTCATCATCCATCCTTTCAATTTTGGATAGTCATTGTATTGATCACTGGGGGCAGTTAGGTGGCACAATGGCACAGAGTGCTGGGCTTGTAGTCAGGAAGGTTCATCTTCCAGAGTTCAAATCTGGCTTCAGACACTTACTAACTGTGTGACCTTGGGCAAGTCACTTAACTCTGATTGCCTCCGTTTCTTCATCTATAAAATGATCTGGAGAAGGAAATGGTGAATTACTCCATTATCTCTGAAAAAAAAAAAGACCTGAAATAGGGTCACAAAGAGTAGAATATGACTGAAACAACTGAATAACAACATTGATTATAGTTCTTACAGCTTTTAAAGTTTTTGGTGGGGTTTTTTACAGTGTTGTAATTGTATAAATTGTTCTTATTTCATTATTTACCAGTTTATAAAAGTCCTTAAACTTGTTTGCTTTTGATGTTATAGTATAAATATATTTTATACTTATATATCATATATAAATATATAGTATTTATATATTATATTATTATATACAATATATTACAATATATAGTATATAAATATATATAAATATATAGTATAAATACATATTGATGTTATAGTATAAATCTGGTTCTGTTCACTTCATTCTGATTCAGTTCATTTAAGTTTTCCCATGTCTCTTTGAAATCTACAGCACAATAGTATTCCATCACATTCCTATAATACAACGTATTCAGTCATTACTCAATGAATTGGCATCCTGTTAGTTTCCAGATTTTTGCCACCACAGAAAGAGCTGCCATCAACATTTTTGTCCATATAGGACCTTTTCTTCTTTCTTTAATCCCTTTTGAGTATAAAGCCTAGCAATGGCAGAGATAGCTAGGTCAAAGGCCACACCCTAGGATTAGAACTCATCTCTTCTGACTCTAATATCCAGTGTTCCTTCTCCTGTGGCATATCTAGCAGTAATTCTATAATTTATTCAAAATCAGAAATAGTCTTTTTTAAGGCAGATATAACTCTTCAATAATCCTTAGAACAATCTAGGATGTGTTGCAAAGTGTTTCTGGTAGGTTTGGTAGTTTTAGCAAAGAATTTCACTTCATACTCAATGAGGAAATAATCGTAAAATTCTTAGCACAGTGTCTGGCATGTGGTAAGTGCTATATAAATAAGAGTTATTATTATAATCGTTGTTGTTATTGTTATAGCACATCCTCAGGGCTCCCCAGAATTTCAGTTCTCATACAGCTTCTGTGTAGTCACCCAAAATTCAATATTCCCAATTCTACTTTTGCTACATCTATCTAAATCATAGATTAACCTGGATCTCCTCCTTTTCTATAGGAAATACTCATTAGGAACATGCCCAAAACCATGTGGCATCCCAGCCCTCTTTAGGCTGGGAATTTGGACAAGTAGACAGAACAAGAGAGCCTGGCTGCTATGTTATTAAAACACCCTACCGAAGGGCAACTAGATCCTTTTTTCCAAATGGCATGAAGCACAGTTAACTGACTTGGGGCATGAGTTCCCCTCTAAGGTGACATTTGCTACCCCAGCTTTGGGGCTGGAGTGGAAATCCAGCCTCAGAGCCTTGGGGCCGCTGTAGAAGAAAACAAAGCAGTTTTACTGTTAGGGGACTGATCCAATCCAAAAAGAATCTGGCTAATAGAATCTGTTTCAGTGAATCAGCCAGAAGAAAGAAAAATGGAGAAAGAGAAGAGAGGAAGAACAGCTTCATAAGGTCTCCATAGTGATGTCTCCCAGAGGAAGGAAGAAGAGGTAGAAGCTGAAACCTAAGAGGGTCTACCCTCTTAGGAGGGAATGGAAGAGGAAATAGCAGAAGATTGCAGGGCAAGAGAGAGAGACAGAGAGACAGACTGAGAAGAGGAGAGAAGAGAGGGAGGTGGAGGGGTGGAGAGAGAGAGAGAGAGAGAGAGAGAGAGAGAGAGAGAGAGAGAGAGAAGGAGGGAGGAAGGGAGGGAGACAGAGAGAGAGACAGAGGGAGGGAGAGAGAGAGGGAGACCGAGGGAGGGAGTGGGGAGGGGGGGAAGGGAGGAAGAGAGGAAGAGAGGGAGGGAGAGAGTTCTTGTAGGAAGTTTGAAGGGATAGGAGATATTTTCCTAGGTCATGGATTGTGGATTTTCTGAGTTAACAGCCTAAATGTCCAACAAAATCAAAAGCTTTTCAAAGAATATTTTATTTTTTTATTTTTTTTTTAAGCAATTGGGGTTAAGTAACTTGCTCAAGGTTACAAGGCTAGTCATTATTTATGCGTGGGTGCTCATTTTCTGAGGCCCGATCTGATCTCGGGTCATCCCAACTCCGAGGCCGGAGCTCTTACTCACTGCACCACCTAGCCGCCCCTTTAGGGCAATTGGGGTTAAGTAACTTGCCCAAGGTTACACGGCTAGGTTTTTTTGTTTGTGTGGATTAAGTGTCTGAGGCCGGCTCTGAACTCAGGTCCTTCTGACTCCAGGGCCGGCGCTCTATTCACTGTGCCACCTAGCCTGCCCCTTCAAAGAATATTTTAGATCAACTTTTTGTGTATGTGTCACTGATACTTTTGGCAGTCTGGTGAAGCCTTTGGACTCTTCAGAATTATGTTTTTAAATACAAAAAATATATAGCATTTTAAAGGAAATACAGCTATTGGAATATTAAAAAAGAAGTTCACAGTCCCCTGAAATCTATCAACAGATACCTCGGGTATCCAAGAAACCCAGGCTAAGAAACCCTAGAAGAAGACTCAGCATCTGAGACCAGCATCAGCATCAGCATCATCACATTTGTATTGGGCTTTGAAGTTTGCAAAGCAATTTCCATACACCATGGAGTAGGTACTAGTATGATCCCATTTAGCAGATGAGGAAACTGAGGCCTAGAGAAACTAAATGACTTGCTCAGTGTCACCTAGCTAATAAGGGTCTAAGGCAGGATTTGAATTGAGGTCTTCCTGACTCCAAGTCCAGAACATCAGGTAGTACTTTAATTTAATAATATCAAAGACAAAAACAAGGCAAGAATTTAAGACAGGAATAAGCTAAGAAGAAATAAATTTACCATACTTTAGTTGATACAGAAAACCAAGATTAAACTACAGGAAATTTTGCTACCTCTAAGACTATTAATTTCTTTCTATTATTTTAATCTTCTCACTGATCCTAGCTCCCTATCCTTGAGATTACCCCTTCCTATATGGTATGGTTCCTTATGGTGCTTAGTAGACAAACACCTTGAGACAGTTAAGATGTTGGTGATACTATTGTAGAACAGGGAAAGGGATGGATTTGAAGGAAACTTCTGTAGTCTCTGCCTTGCAGGGGACCTGAGGTTTAGGGAACCCCAGAAAGCTAGGGAGAGTGGTAGCAGTGAAAACCCAGCAGATGACACTAGCTGGTCAGGTCAAGCGCTGACTGAAATCAGGGAAAGGGTATCATAAGCCTGGGGTCTACAGTGGGCAGCAACCTCACCCTGGGTTTCAAGATACCTTTTCACTTCCCACCCCAGTCACCCCAGTCACCCCGGTGGCCTAATCCACTATTTTTTTTCTTTTTGGTCTATCTTTGGCCCACTGGAAACTCATCAATCACAAAAATCACAATGGCAGCTAACAGACAAGAGGGCTGTTTCCTAGAAAAAAAAGGAGGGGGGGAGATACACCTTTAATACCCACATATATGGGGAGAGGGTCTGTTGATGACAACTTTACCAGTGAGGGTCATCATTAGCCTCCTGAAGTAGGCATAGAATAATAGAACTGTGGTTTAGCTGGTTTCTTGTCACTCTGTACTCAGTCATATCTGAAGAACTTTAAATGTCAAAGAGATATTTATAATCATACTAGAGTTCTAACACCAATGGGGCAGCTAGGTCGTATATTGCATAGAGCCCTGGATCTAGAGTCAGGACGACCTGAATTCAAATCTGACCTCAGACACTGCTAACTGTATGACCCTAAGCAAGTCATTCAATCTGTTTGCCCCAGTTTTCTTGACTTTAAAATACCCTCTTCCCAGGGTTGTTATGAGGATTCCATGAAATAATATTTGTAAAGTACTTGGCACATATATAAATGATTATTCCATTCCATTCCCACCTCCACCCCCCACCCATACCACAGGTAGAATAGGACCAGATGTACTTTTGCTAACCACTATGATCCTTGGGAAGGTCCTCACACACTGAGTGTAATATGTTCACCTTGGCTGCTTGGTGACTAGGTGATCGGAATTATAGTCCTCAAAGGAAAAGTAATGCTTCTCCCCTCAGTAAATAATAAGGTGGTACATTCTTGGTAAAGGAACTGAAATTCTATTCAATTTGACAAGCATTTATTAAACACCTTCTATGTGTAAGGCACTGTGCCAGGGACTAAGAATGAAGTCCCTGGCCTCAAGGAGCTCATATTCTACCAGATACTTAGAACTATGACATCTACGTTCTAAAAGAAAAAGAGACACAGAGGAACACACATCTTCTAGGCTGCTACACCAGAGAATACAACTTGGTTTGATTGAACATTTGACCCATGTTGAATCTGATATCTGCAGTGACAGCAGAGTGTCATAATACCCCTCCCCATTTGATTCTCTGTGGTCTAGTCTTAAAAGGAAGGAAGTTCACACATTGACTTTGCTGCCACCCTGGGTCAACCAATTCATCCTTTGAGACCTGTTCCCCCGACTGCTGCGTGCTGAATTGCTACAGTTACATGCGCCTGAATGTGTGATGTATTTTCTATGATGATGCTGATGCCTTCTGTGTATATGTTAAATGATTCTAGCAGCTAATTGTTTGTGGGTAAACAGGAGATGCCTTTCTTTCTTCCCCAGGAGAGACTAAATAGCTCTGGGGTTAGAAAATAACATCAAAGAGAGAGGCATAGGGGTGATGAGAGAAAATGTTTGTGTTCAGAAGACAGTGGAGGCTAATAAATGAGAATCTTCTCAGGTGTCCCATAGGAGAGTGAGTGGAGGTTAAGCTCACCCAGACCTGGATAGAAAACTGACTTAAACCTAATATGAAATGTGTTCTAAGGTGGTCAGATCTGAACCCTGTATCTCTTTTATATGCCTATAAATGCTTGCAGTAGCATAGGATATTGGAAAGAGCCATAGAACCAGAGTCAGGAGGACCAGGGTTAGAGGCCCAGCAACGTTGTTTATTAGGGTTTCTGGGAATTAAAACAGGAAGATTGAGGGAGAGCTGGATTGCCTTTAGGAAACTGCAAGCCTCCTTTAATGATCCCCTAAGTTTCTCCCTCAAACAAAGAACCATCTTTCTAATACTGATATTCTGTTGGCATTGTTTTATGGATACGAGACATAGACAACAGTCTCTGAAGAACTGAAAATTAATATCACTTGGGAGGGAGGGGCAATGGAGAGACATATGTTGGGTGTGAGCATGTAATCACTGATCAGGAATTTCTAACAAAAACCACAGTAAAAGATGTAAGAAAGGAAGACAAGAGCATGGTGATGAGGGGTGACAAGGAGAGAGCTTGAGTGCTCCAGCAGCATCCTCTCAATGCCAAGAGAAATCAAAGAAGGCTTCCAATATATTTGATGGACACCTTGCAGCAAACTCTGGGAGTGTCCTACTATGGACAAGCATAGACATCATTGCAGAGAATATACAAATCAAGATCACAGATCTGTTTAAGTATTGGAGAGTTGCTGTGAATACTTAGCCTCTCTCAGCCTTACTTTCTTCATCTGTAAAATGGAGATCAATATTTTTAAATTGCCTATATCACAGGGCAGTTTCGAGGAAAGCACTTTGCAAACTATAATGTGCGGTATCAACATGAGCTATTACTGCAGATAATTTGCACATTAATATATCCTCCCCACCTAGAGAATGGAAGGTTGCCCGAGAGCTGTTGCTCAGGTAACACCTTTCTACAGATTTGGGGAGGGGGGAACGCACTTCAAGGCTGTACCTCAAGTATATGGGAGGAGGGAGGGGCCACTGAGCATGGCTCCTGCATAGCTGATGTAATCCCCATATGGGGAGACTGATTCTGGAAAAATGATGATGTCACAGACCTCTGCCACCTGCCTCCCCTCTTTCTTTGGAGTACATGAAGACATCCTGTAACTGAACCCTGGTCAGTCAATCACAGTGAAGAGATGGACTGTGGATCAGCTGAAGGAGCCAGAAATGGGGTGTATTCCAGAGACCCTGATGGGTCAAGGCCAGATCTCTTCCTCTTCCCTGCCTATCTGCGTTTGGGTGTAGAGACAACAAGGCATGAGGCCTCTCTCCTCACTTGAAGACTTTTTAGTATAATGGAAGGGTGAGACTAAGTGATCTCTAAGGCCTCTTTCAGCTCTAATGGTCTGTGATTCCATAATCTAGGTCAACCTCGAAGAATAAAAGAAGTTTATGAAATGATAACAGGTAGTACCTTCAGGGATCAATGGGAAAAAAGGGAGAGGCAACCACACCTTCTTTGCCGGGAGGGTAATGGAAAGGACCAGAGAGGAATTTGTATGTTGATTCTTTGTATATGGGCATTAATTCTTTTTTTCCCTTTTTCTTTAGTATCAGTTGGAGAATTCATCTCCTTTTTTCATCTCCATGGGCTCCCAATCATTTTGGCCCCACCAAAGCCAAGGACCTCGGGTATTAACAAACAAATGCATCTATACTTGATCCTGTAGATTATAGGGAGACATTGGAGTTGATTGAGTAGGGGATGAAAGTGTCAGACCTGTGTTTTGGGGCTGGAATTGTTTCATTTTTTTTTGTCTTGGTTTTCCCAACACCTTGCATGGTGGCTTATATATGTTGTTGTTGTTGTTGTTTAGTCATTTTTTCAGTTGTGTCCAACCCCTGTCCCCATTTGGATTTTCTTGGCAAATATGCTGGAATGGTGTGTAATTTCCTTCTTCAGCTCATTTTACAGATGAGGCAACTGAGGCAAACAAGGTGAAGTGACTTGCTCAGTCACATAGATAGTAAGTATCTGAAGTCAGATTTGAACTCACAAAGATGACTCTTCTTATCTGCCGTTGGCTTCTACATAGTAGAATCTTAACAAATGCTCATTAATTGTTTAAAGAATTGGATGGATGGATGTTTCCTGGACAACAAGTGTCCCATATAGTTAGAATGACTGTTATGCCAGCCATAGCATGATGCATATGTATACCTATCTTATATTCCTAAGGACATAGGATCTTCTAGAATAAGGATTGTATCTTTTATGTCTTTGTATCTCCCTCAAATGCTACCACAGCTCTGAACACAGTAGAGATTCAATAAATATTTGTTAGCTAGATCTCACATAACCAATCAGTTTCCAGTCTTGTCAATTCTACCTTCTTAATATCTTTCATATCTGTCCTCTTCTCTCTACTCCCACAATCACCACCCTAATTCAGAACCTTATTACTCTTTCATAGGAAAATTTCAATATCTTTCCAACTGGTCTTCTTCCCTCAAGTCCATCCATTTTCAATCCATTTACTACATAACTGCCAAAAATGATTTTTTTAAATTGAATTTAACTTTATTAATTAACTTTAACATTATTTTTAATTGACTGAATTTAAATCCTCTCTCTCCTCTTCCCCACACCATTTGACAAAGAAAAAGAAAATCCTTGTAACAAATATGGACAATCACAATAACTTCCCTCATTGACCATGCCCCCAAAACATACATGTTATTCTTGTCCCTGTGCCTTCCTTGTCAGGAGGTGGGTAGCATCAGTCCTCTGGAATTACGGATGGTCATTGGGTTGATCAGAGTTCTTACAGCATTCAAAGTTGTTGTTATAGTGGTGTTGTTATAGTGTTGTTGTTGTTGTTGTTATATAAATTGTTCTCCTGGTTTTACTCATTTAATTCATCATCAATTTGTGTGATTTTTGTCCTGTTCACTTTACTATGCATTAGTTCATACAAGTCTTTCCCTGTCTCTTTGAAATCATCTTTTTCATGCTCTCTATCTCCAGAAAGAGATCTGATGAACTGAGTGCAGAGTGAAGTTTTTTTTTCACTTTCTTTGTGTTTCTTGCTTTTTATTTTTTTAATATGGCTAATATAGAAATATGTTTTGCATCACTTATATGTATATTTTATATTAATAAAGAACAGAAAGAAGGCTGGTTTGACTACAACATAGTGCAAAAAGGTTAGCAATGTATATTGAATGGATTCAGATTGTGAATGCCTTAAAATGACAGAGGGGGGTTTACGTTTTATCTGCGAGATTATGGGGAGACATTGGAGTTTAATGAATAGGGGCAGAAAGGCTCAGACCAATATTTTAGAAAAATCACTTTGATAGAGATCTCCATATTTTCCATTTTTACCACCACAAAAAGCTGCTATTAATATCTTTGTATATATAAGACCCTTTCCTCTTTGATTTTTTTGTATATTTGATATCAGATTGCTTGCCATTCTCAATGGGTGGGGGGCTTGGGGAAGAGAGGGAAAAAGTTGGGAATCAAAATTTTAAACAAATGGATGCTTATAAATAAATAAGTGATTAAATAAATAAAAGAAAAAATCATTTCCCCCCACTTCTTACAGCACAGTAGTGGTATTCAGTTACATTCATATATTGCATTTTATTCAGTCATTCTCAATCAACAGGTTGTCACTCATTTTCCAGTTTTTTTGTCACTACAGAAAGAGTTCACTAATACATTGGTGGTGGAGCTGAGAATGGATCCAACCATTCTGGGAAGGAATTTGGAATTATACACAAAAAATTATTCAACAGTTTATGCCCTTTGACCGAGCTATACTACTCCTAGACTAATGAAAATCAATTTGTTCCAACGTCTATAAAAGCAGCTAAAACAGGTGCTTTGGAGCACTTAGAGCTTGGTCAGACATTGAAAATGCTACTGCATCCTGGGCCTTTGCCAGTCATCCTGACTTCTGTCCTGCCACTGGACTGTGATAATTCTGGAAGAGAGAGTGAGGCTGGTGACCTTGTGTAGCTCTGCCTCACTTACATCCTATTCACATGCATTGGCATTGGCATTGGCATTGGCAATGGTCCTCTTCAAAAATGAAGGATGAACAACAATGTCCCAAAGAAATCAAATAAAGAGGAAAGGGTTATACATACATACATACATACATACATACATACATACATACATACATATATATATATACATATATATATATACAAAAATATTTATAGCATCTCTCTGAGCCTTTCTGCCCCTACTCATTAAGCTCCAATGTCTCCCCATAACCTCTGGGATAAAATGTAAAGCCCTCTGTCATTTTAAGGCATTCACAACCTGGTTCCATTTTAAGTTTCTAGACATATACATTGTTAGCCTTTTTGTACTATGTTCTAGTCAAACCAGTCTTCTTTCTATTCCTTACATAGAACATTCCGTTCCTAGTCTCTGTTCCTTTGTACCAGCTGCCCCTTTGCTTGGAAGGTATGCTCTCTTCAGTCCCTTAGAATTCACTTCTAAAATCCTAATAGCTAAGATCAAGGACCACTTTCTAACAGAATCATTTCTGATTCAACCAAGGCTATTCAACCACCCCACAAAATGACCTTTTATGTTTATGTTGTTGCTATAGTTCATCCTTTCTCAAAGAGAGCCAATGATATCACAAGAGTGATGTTTTGACTTGTGCATGAACTGGATTTAAGTGAGGTAGAGATGAGCAAATCTCTACTTTTGTATTGTCATTGGACTTTAATTTATTATATATATGTTCATATGTGCATATACATACATACATACGTACATACACATCTCCCATAATAAAATGGAAACTCCTTAATTACTGGAACTGTTTCATTTTGTCTGTGTTTCCTCAAAGCAGAACTAGCAATACAGAGACCTCATCTGAAAGTATATACAATATTACATGTAGCCTCTCCCAAGTTCTCTGTTTTTTAAATCGTTTTTCTTAATTAGCAGAAATTTCCCCCCTCATACTACCCAGTGCATTGAAAAAAGAAAAAAAGAACAACAAATTCCTCATAAAAATATACATAATCAAGCAAAATAAAATCTCTCATTGGCTGTATTCAAAAATATAAGTCTCATTTTCCAGCCTAAATCTCTCACCTTTGTCAGGAGGTGGATGGCATGTTTCAGCACTGGTCCTCTGGAATCATGAATGGTCCTTTCATTGATTATAGATCTTACAGCCTTTAAAGTTATTTGTCTTTTCAATGCTGTTATCATATAAATTGTTCTCCTGGTTCAGCTCATTTTATTTGTCATCAGTTTGTATGAGTCTTCAAAATTGTTCATTTTTACAATATTGATGTTATCTATGTTGCTTCTCTGAAAATGAAAAATGGCAGCCTTGTGGGGGGGTGGGGAGAGAAAATGTGAAAGGTGAAGATTATGACACAAACCATGAGGCAAATGTCTATAGGAATAGTCCAACCCTGAAAGCAAGGAAGCTAGACTGGAGCAATTAGCCAGTGAGCAGTGATTGATTAGAGACACATGCAACTATGAAAGTTCCTGTTTACCCAATTGGTGGCCCCCTGAACTATTGGAAGGACACAATGACTTCCCTCTGAATTACTCACACAGAATGCAACCCACATGCAATGGATGGCCTACTCTCACAGGTGACTTAGATCTGGAAGGAACCTTAGAGGTCATTTCTTCTGGTACCCTCATTTTGTAGATCAGGAAACTGAGACCTCAAGTCAAGGCAACAAGCATTTTATTAAGCACCTACTACATTCCAGGCATTGTGATAAATGATGGGGATAAAAAGAAAGGCAAACATTTCTCTCTGCTTTTAAGGTTAAGTGACTTGTCCAAGGTCGTTCCAGTACTATGTGATCAATAAGCAGAAAAAGAAGTCAACAAATAAGGTTATGTGAACATGAGCTGGCCCAGTATACATTTTGTGACGTCATGTTAAACTAGCTCTCTCATTTGTTTCATCTTTCCTATCTCTCCTGCTACTAGGACCGGTCTTCATTAGTGTCTAGACTATAGACAGTTAGTTAGGAGGTCTCCTAAATGGTCTTCACGTCTCCATTCTCTCACCCTTTGAATCTACCCTTCTCATCACTGCTGGGGCCATCACTGATCATCTTGACCTTTGTCTTACTCCTGGACTCCAATGACGCTGGAGGAAAAAGTGAAACTGATGACGTTGCACAGTTGTGCCTGACTTAAGCCAAATTCACTTTCAAGTCAAGACATCCCTCTCCTGATGTCACTGGTTCTCTTTGAGAACAAAGGATGAGCAACATATCTCTGCCAGATTTATCTCCCATAGGTATGTACATCTGCTTATGCCCCTCCCTGTTTGAAGATGTCCAGTGAGGATTACCCCGTTATCTACTGAGAAAATGTGAAACTCTTCTGCCTCAATTTCAAGGCCCTTCACAATCTGGCATCAATCTGTCTTTTTAGACTTATCTAACTCTCCACCATGAGCACTCTAGTCAGAATGGGGCTCTCACTGTATTTTTTGTGTGGACCTGTAATTTCACTGGTGTTGGGAACTCTCAGTAAGAAAACTCTCTCTATGATTTAACTGAAGTTGTTGTTCTGCTACTCAGAATCTTGGAATTGTCTGGAGCATCGTCTTGCCGAGGGGCACAAAGCAAGTATGGGTCAGAAGTTGAACTTGAACATGTGGGCAGCTAGGTAGCACCATAGTGGAGGACCTGAGTTCAAATTTGGCCTCAGACACTTAACACTTACTAGCTGTGTGACCTTGGGCAAGACACTTAACCCCAATTGCCCTCCCAAAAACAAATAAATAAATAGATCAATAAAGAGATAAATAAATAAATGAATGAATGAATGAATAAATGAATGAATGAATGAATAAATGAATGAATGAATAAATAAATAAATAAAGGAATGTAATCTCCTTGCAAGAGGGCATTTCAGTACTTTTATTTTTTCATATGCATACCCCTGGCACCCAAAATAGCTCATGGCACACACTGGGCACTTAGTAAGTGCTTGCTGATTAACTAGGTAAATTTTCTATCTCTTCCAGCAGACGACAGAGTTTCATACACAATTAATAAGTGTGTCTCTTCTTATGAATTTTAAGGGAAATCTAGAGAAGGAGTAGGAATGATAATGAGAAATAAGTAAAAACAATCACAGACATTATTAAGCACCTACTGTATACTTAATTGAATAGAAAGGAAAGAATTGGCTAGATTGCATTTGAGAAATTGGAAAGTACCTTAAATGACTCCAGTCTTCTACATGAACAAAAACTACCAGCTTTCTTTAGGTAATGCCATTTTACTGCAAATCATGAAGTCTCCAAAGAATAAAAATTGTGGATGGGATAATAGAATCATCAAAATATTAAAATGTGCAGAATTCTTTGCTAGTTACTATGGGAAGATACAAAGTTCAGCTAATACACAGTTCCTGGTAGCATGTGACTTAATGAGTAAGTAGGGGAAGTTAAAAGCATCCTAGAAAATGGGATATATGTAAATAATAACTGTAATAGTGATGTACATTAAAAGCTAGAAAAGACTTTTTACTCCATCTGTAGAAATCCATCAGAACTATGGTCTAATCACCTTGCTAAAAGTTAATAAAAGATTCCTGGGCACCACTTACTTGGACAGAGGGGAAACAGGAGCATCTAATCTCTACTTTCAGACTGAAATAGGCTCTCCCTAATGGGTTGGTCCAATAGAAAAT
Source organism: Gymnobelideus leadbeateri (assembly GCA_011680675.1). Lineage (NCBI taxonomy): Eukaryota > Metazoa > Chordata > Mammalia > Diprotodontia > Petauridae > Gymnobelideus > Gymnobelideus leadbeateri. The sequence continues at coordinate 61,566 of WOXC01009505.1, read as the reverse complement.
ATACTAGATTTCCTGGATTCTATTCGTCCATATTTTTAAAGAACAAATGTCCCTAACTCCTCTAGGCCATCAGGGACTAGAGAAGAAAAGAATGAGATAACCAGGGGAGACTAAAAGAATATTTATTTCTATATGATCTATCACTAATTCAAATGCATATAGCTCCACTATCATCAATAATGGAAATAGTTTGTTATTTTACAAGGTGGTGGGACTGTCTTCTATTTTTTGTTTATTTGCTATTCTTCTAGTTTCATCTATAAATGCTCTTAGGATGTCTGGCTTAGTTTTGTCTGAAGTGAAGCTTTAGGCAGTCTTGTTTTGGAGGATTCTCTTCCATAGAATATGAGATCTTTGTGAATAAGAATTGTTTCATTCTTTGTATTTCTATCTTCAGTACCTAGTATAGTGCCCAGAACACATGGTAGGATCTTGATAAATACTTGTTGACTGATCTTATTGAATTCCTTATAGAATTTCTCATCTTTTGTTTTTTGAGGCAATTGGGGTTAAATGACTTGCCCAGGGTCACATAGCTAGTAAGTATCTGAGGCTGGATTTGAACTCAGATCCTCCTGACTTGAAGGCTGGTGTTCTATTCACTTAAAATTCTCATCTTCTGCACCAGATATTTTTACATAAGCTGCAACTTTCTTCATGGTAATAATTTTGATTACCCTCTTCACAAGCAATGAAATGTGTGATGAACAACTGTCCCATGAAATGATATTTCTAGTTGCCTTTGGATGCACAATAAAGACAACTCAACTAACTCCTTTATTTGCCTTATCAAGGATGACCTATGAATTATTTTTCTTTTGACTCCAGCTTCCTTTTGTCTTGAGTTTCATTCATAGCAAGAATGCCAATATTAATATTTTTCAGTTCTAGTAACACGTCAACTCCCTGGCTATTAGATGAGCATTTCACATTTAGAATGCCACTGGTTAAGTTTATGATTTTATTATTATAGAGCAGGGTTGGGAGACCTGTGGCCTCGAGGCCACATGTAGCCTTCTAGGTCCTCAGATGAAGTCTTTTGACTAAGTCCAAGTTCTACAGAACAAATCTTTTAATTAAGGGGATTTGTTATGTGAAGTTTGGATTCAGTCACAGAGCTGCACTTGAGGATCGAGGGGACCACATGTGGCCTCAAAGCTGCAGGTCTCCCACTTCTAAACAGACTAAAATTTGAGTCATTCCTAGCACCATTTACCCCCCACCTGTTTCACCATTTTGCCAACATCCCAGCAAAAGTAGAAGGGGCCTCCGTAGGATTGGAGGCCTTTCTACATTCCATGGATTATCATGGACAAAGTATTCACTACCCAGCACACTGTGAACCTCTCTGTATTTAGTATAGCTCCACTTCTAAACTTTCCCTCATCTCCCAGTTCACAGTCACATGTTTGTGCCTCAGGGGGGCAAACATTTTCAAGTTCTTGATACCCTGTAGATCCACATTCTTAAAATTATGGTTTATAAGTCACCGTTGGTGAGCTTTCCTTTAAAAGTCAGACTGTAGATAAAATTAGCTCAAAGCAAAGGCATTTACTGAAATGACATAGGAAGAACAGTAACTATAAAGTATGCCATTTATAAACTTCAGGTACCCTCCCATAAACACATATAATATCAGTAGGAAGAGTTCCCATTAGTGGGAATTTACATAGAGTTTGCTGGTAATGAGATACACACACAGAGAATACACACGGCCAAAATGATTCACATCTCTGGCCCTGCAGAACCCCATGTCCTTCTAGTGGGCTCCTTATGCTGTTCCTCCTTGAAGATAGCATCTCTGCTGACTGTGCCATTCAGTTGGGTTCTTGGGGACTGCCCTATAGCTTGCTCTCCTCTTTGCTGCTAAGGATAAATTTATGCTGGCTCCCTTCTCTGCTGCCAAAGGTCAAATAAGTCAAAGCTGTTTCATCTGACTGGGCCTACTTCCTTCTGGGCATAGCGTCATCATGCTTTCTGTTGGGTGAGCAGCTCTGCTACAAGAGGTGCTGTGTCTGATTGGAGAGGGGTAGAGAGAAAAATTCTCCCTCCATCCTATGTCCTTTCACAGAGGCACAGGGAAAAGGCAAAGGGGAAATATCATGTCAAAAGATAGGGTCTTTGGGGTGGCTAGGTGGCGCAGTGAATAGAGCACCGGCCCTGGAGTCAGAAGGACCTGAGTTCGGAGCCGGCCTCCGACACTTAATCCACACAAACAAAAACCTAGCCGTGTGACCTGGGGCAAGTTACTTAACCCCAATTGCCCTGCAAAAAGAAAAAAAAAAAAGATAAGGTCTTCTTCCAGAGCTAGACCTCTTCTGAGTTATTAGCAACAATAACTATTTCTGATTCAACTGTGTCTCCCTAGAAGGTATGTCCTGATTTTTTTTTAAATATTTCAAATTTAACAAGGTAGTGTCAACTTGCTTTCAATTCACCTTCAAGGCCCTGCTTGCCTCAAATCTGTTTCCGAACTTCCTGCTGATCTCTTTTGTTTATTTTCAGTGATTTATTGATCAAATTAAATGTTTTTTCTTTCTTATTTGCCTTTTTTTAATAGTATCATTATCACTATCATTATCCCTCTTCATTCCCCCCAGCAAAAAAAAGAAAATGCTCCTTTCTATACTAAGTATAATGACTCAAAACAAATCCCCACATCGGCCACATCTGAAAATGTAGGTCTCATTCTGCCCCTCTAGTCCATCACTCCTCTCTCAGCAGTTGGAAAGTATGCCTCCTCATCAGTCCCCTAGAGTACTGATCGGTCATTGCTCTCATCATAAGTCTTTCACAGTTTTACTTTCCAACATTATATTCATTGCAAATGTTTTCTTGTTTCTTCTCACTATGCCAGTTCATGCAAGCATTGCCAGGTTTCTCGAAATCTGTTTCTTTCACCATTTCTTACAGTACAATAAAAATCCATTACATTCAGATTACATAATTTCTCCAGCCATTTCCCAAGTCATAAGCACCTACTTTCTTTCGCAGTTCAACTAAATGCAATGCTATAAATATATTTGTATATATGAGTCCTTTTCCTCTTTCTTTGATCTCTTTGATGTATGAGACTAGTAGTAGCATCACTAGGTCAGAAGAGCAAGCACAGCTGAGTGATTCTTGGAGTTTAGTTCCAAACTGCTTTTCAAAATGGTTGGACTGGCTTAGAAAAGTATGGGAAGATCTGCCCTAAGAGAAACAGAGGACAAATGACTGTGGTACAGTCTTACATAGATACCTATGAATGTATAAGTCTACACTGGAGTATGATTAGAGATATCTAAGTATATGTATGTGTATATAAGTGCATGTATGTATGCATATATGTACATATAGCTTTTGTGTGAATGCATGTATAGTTGTATGTTTGTATATGTGTATATATATGTATGTACATATATACATACGTATGCATACACATATAAGGAAGAGGGGAGGGAGGGGGAAAAAAGAACAAAGTAAAAAGTGAATAGCAGAGAACAAAAGAAAACTTACAAGGAAGCAAAGAAAAGATGGACAGCTCTGAACACAATGTGTAGTATTTATTATATAGGCTTTCTTGAAATGGAAATTTATTGCTATATATTTTGAATCCTCATATTCTGCTGTGCACATGGCAAGACTTTTGCTTTCTTTTCTTATTTTGTATCTGTTTTAATATTTTAATTTATAATATGTTTCTCTTTCTTTTCTTATTGTATATTTAAGTTTAAAATAAAACAAAATTTTAAAAAATGGTTGGCTTTATAGCTTCACCAATATTGTATCAGCTTGTCTTCCCTCTAGTAGCCTTTTCAACAATCATTATTTTGCTTCTTAAAATCACCTTTGCAAATCTAAATTAGAGATGGGACCTCAGGGTTAGTAGTTTGGAGTCTTTTTTTTTTTTTAGTATGATTGATTTTAGCCTACATTTCTTCTTTTCAGAACAGCTTATGCATATCCTTCGATCATTCATCTATTGGGGGTCTAACTCACTGCATCTTAAATGCCAAACCTTTATCAGAGAAATTAGATGCAATGATTTTCTTCCAAGTTAACTTTTTCCCTTCTAATTTTAACTGACTTAATTTTGCTTGTACAAAAACTTTTCAATTTTATGGGATCAATAGCATTTTTTTTCTCCTGTGATCATTCTCATCCATTGTTTAGTCCCAAATTATTCCCCTATTTATAATTGTGAAGGATACTCCCTTCCTCTAATTTATTTATGATATAACCTGTTATATCTAGGGTCATGTATCCATTTGGAGCTTATACTACATGGAGTGAAATATTGGTCAAAACCTAATTTCTGCCAGGTTGTGTCCCATCATTCATATAAAAGTGCGGTTAGGAAATGTCTGTTCCCTCCTCCCCTCCTTCATGTTTGTATACAATTCTTCTCATTTATGTGAAATAATAAATTGCAACCCCTTTCTTCCTCCTTTTTCCCCTAATGTATTCCTTTCCCTCTCCCTTTCCTTTTCACCCAAAAACAAACAAAATAGAACAAAACCACTCCCATGTCCTGTGGTTGTCTTTCTTAATTCCCTCTACGTCACTTGAAGACGTCTGGACTCTAAAGGGGGCACCTGTCTTTTCTCTTCTCCCCCATTAGAACGCAAGCTTTTCATTATATTGTAGACCCTTTTAGTTGTTCGAAATATTTACCTTTCTTAGTTCTTGACTCTTGCATTTGCATTTCAGAATTTGTACTCAGTTCTTGCCTTTTCATTGAAGGGCATCAAAGTATTCTATTTTATTTTCTCTTTGGCAGGGTTATACTCAATTTTGTAGGCTGTTATTCTTTGCTATAAGCCTTTGTCCTTTGAATTTTAGAATATCACATTCCAAAATTTTATCTCCTTTTATAGAAGTTGCTGGTCAGTCTTATGTGATCCTAACTGTAGTTTTTTGATATTTGAACTCTTTTTTATGGATGTTTGTGATGTTTTTCTTTTAACTTGGATGCTTTGGATTTTGGCCATTGTTGGATATTTGAGTTTGGGGTTCCTTTTAGGGAGTAACTACTGGGTTCCTTCTTTTTTAGTTTGTTTTCTGGTTCTAATAGGTCTCAGCAGTTATATTTTATGACTTCTTGAAATATAGTATTGAATTTATTTGCTTGGCCATTGTTTTCAGGGAATCTGAAATTATTCCTAAATTGTTCTGTCAACCTATTTCCCATATCAGTTATTTTTGATAGTACGTGTTTTATCATTTCTTCTAGTCTTTTAATCTTTTGACTTCATTATTCTTTATTGTCTTCTGAAGTTACTGAGTCCTGTTTGCCCTGCCCTATTTTTTTTTTTTAAAGAAAGTCAACTATTTGGGGAGTTTTCCATATTCTGTTCAAGGCTTTTCTCCTTTGATTTTTTTCTTCCCAAATTCTAGTCTCATTTTCCACTTTTGCCTATTTCCAGATACTCTTGGAATCCTTGTCACAAAGGCAGTTTTTCCTTTTGAGTGTCCTCTTGTAGTTGTGGGACTTCTCTCTTCTTTGGGGTTTACCTCTTGAGCTTCCCTTAATTGAGAATACTTCTTCATTATATTTGGAGTTTTCCTAAGTTTCCTGATATTTTCAACCTCATTTCTCAATATTTTTTTTTCTGGCTTGGGACAGTTCTTCCCCTTTCCCCCTCACCCCACCCCAACACCATTAGATGGGTTGGTAGTCTTTGGTCTTGTACCCTCTGTAGTCTAGATACCACTGATGTTGCTGATATGGATGAGGTGACTGGTATTGGGTCCCACCCATTGACTCAACATCTAGCTTTCTGTTTCATTCTACTGATGATCCATCACAGGTCCTGGCCTTTATTGGTATCCATCTTGATATATGGTCACCAATAAGGAGTTGGTTCCATTGCCTGCTATAGCAGAGACAGGCCCTAGTGGGATACTGGAGATAATGGTAAACTTAAGCCTCCTGCACAACTCTCCTTACACTGGTTTGCAGGCACTGAGTTTTCCCTGTGGCTCTGATGATCTTAGGTACACTCAACCTGCACAATGACCTATAGAGAATAGACCTTCTATTTGTTTCTGTTCTATCAAGTTAGGCCCAAGATCTGAATTCAGATCCACAGTCATTGGACCTTGAGTTAATTTAGGACTTTGTTGTTCAGAGAACTAGGTATGTTCAGACATGTTGGCAGCAGATTGCAAATGGTTCCTCTCCCTACTTCTGTGAGCTTCTGGCCATCTCTCTGTGCAACTCACCTCAAATGCCACCTCCATACCCAGGTCCCACAGCTGGGAATTTCCCTTTCCTCTCCAAAGTTTCCTTCTATCTACCTTTTTAAAAAAATCTTCTATACACTGGTCTATATATGTTGCTTTTCCATTAGTGTGTAAGTTCCTGGAAGGCAGGAGCTGTTTGTACTTTTTCTTTGGATATTTCATGCTTGGCATGGTGCCTAGAACATAGGGCACATTTAATAAATGGTTGATTACCTGATTGAATGGATGGATGGATGGATGGAGAAGCTTACTCCTCTTTTTTCTGGTTTTCTTTATCATTGGTTTTGAGTAGCTAGGTGGTACATTGGAGAAAGTATTGGGCCTAGAGTCAGGAAGACTCATTTTTCTGAGTTCAAATTTGGCCTCAGATACTTACTAGCTGTGTGACCCTGAGCAAGTCACTTAACCTTGTTTGCCTCAGTTTCCTCATCTGTAAAATGAACTAGTAAAGGAAAAGGCAAACCACTCTAGTATCTTTGTCAAGAAAACTCCAAAATGGGGCCACAAAGAGTTGGACGCGATTGAAATGACTGAACAACAACAAAATCATTTGTTTTTTCTTAGACCTTTTCCAGAAATTTGCCTGAGTAAATTTTGGAGACTTGGGCTTCTCTATGACTTTTCAGGTTACCATACTAACCAGATATCTATGTCCTGCTTTTTAAAAGCTCCCAGGGGTGGGTCCTATCCTGAGCCATAGGATGGATGGATGTTTGCTGACTGCAACAAGAAATCATTCACACTTTCTAAAGGGGTAACACAGAATATAAACACATTCTTTACACTTCATTTAACATATTAACACTTTCTTGTTTCTGTTACCTGCCACCTCCAGCTGGGCTAGAGTAGGGAATCAATTGATCAGAGGTGTCCTGACCTACTCCCCCCAACTCCTACATTAGCAAGGCTGCTCTTTGGACAGGAGACCTCCTACTGTCCCCAGGATCATGCTCAAAGCCTTTCTGGCTTAGTAAAACCTGTCAGAGTCACTCTTTACAGACAGAGCCTTTGAAAGTATCGGCTCGCCTCCACACCATGATGAAGCATCAAAGCAGGACTTTTGTGGAGCCAGGATAAGAAGTCTGGATTTTATTCAGTAGATAATAGGAAAGAATTTAAAAGGTTTTCTGGAAGGGCTGTGGGAGGACAGGCATACCAGTCCACTGTTGGTAGAGCTTTGAAGTGGCCCAGTCATTTTGGAAAGCAATTTGGAACTATGTCCGAAAAGTCACAAAACTATGTCTATCCTTTGCCCTAGTAATATTACTACTAGGCTATATCCCAAAGATATATCAATTAAGAGGGAAAGAACTCATATGTGTATGAATAGAGTGATCGATTACTGTGAAATGATGAAAGGGATTATTTCAGAGAAACCTAGGAAGATTTGTTTATGTTGAGTGAAATGAACAGAAGCAGGAGAACAATTTACACAGTAAAAACAATAGCATAAAAAAACCGCAAAAGACTTAAGAACTTTGACTAATGCAACGACTAAACGCAACTCTAGAGAACTGATAGGTACAAACTGAGACAAAAAACATGGCAAACGTGTGGAAGTTTTGCTTTACTATGTTTATTTGTTACAAGGATTGTGGTTTTCATGTGAATGTTCTGGAAGGGCTAGGGAAGTTAGCAACAGTTGCAAGAAAAAGGAAGGAAGGAAGGAAGGAAGGAAGGAAGGAAGGAAGGAAGGAAGGAAGGAAGGAAGGAAGGAAGGAAGGTCCTTGAAACATTTTTTTTAATGGACAGATGAGGATTTATAAGGAATCACAGACAAGCCAGACAGCTTTGAAAGTAACATGCTGAATTTATTAAAAAGCAAGCCGTACAAAAAGGAGATTTGGTGTTTCATATATTTTCTCCCTTTTCTGTCTTACATTTTATATAGAAATGGTCTCTTTTTTTGGTATTTAAGTTAAGAACAAAATGTTAAATTTGAAAAAAAAAAGAGGTTGATATAATCACAGTTGCACTTTAGAAAGATAAATTTTGCAGCCGAGTGAGGGATGGATTGGAGAGGAGATAATGATGGTTATGATGATGAAAATGGTAGTGATGATGTTAATGATGATGATGATGGTGGTGGTGAAGGCTTTGAAGCCTCTAGGGAGCCTGAGAATAGAGTCACTGTTTCTGCTCTTGAAGAATTCCTAGGAGGACCCTCCCAAACACAACCTTGCCAAGGAAGCAGAAATGTCTATGTGGCACACAAACACTCATGTGTGTCTCCATGCATGGAAGGCCTAGGTACTCACTCAGGCTCAGTTTTTTCCCCAGATTGGAACATAATGGTTCCAACAGTAAAATGAAATCCCTGGAGTAAATAGGGGGAGGAAGGAAGAGAAGGGAGGAAAGGAGGCTGGGTCCAGGAGGAAGCAGTGGTTTCAGTTGTCTCTGGACCCTTTGGAAAGGGAGAGGAGTACAATTCATCAGCGCCTGGATGATTGGAAAGTCCCAGTTCCTTCCTGCTGGCAGGACTGGGGATGCTTCATACCCAGATGTCACCACTAATGCTTTGATAAACAGGGTCGATGCTTGGAATGTGGCTGTTAATTGGGAGTAAAGCTGCCGTCTTTAGCTCCTAGAGCAATGGTTAATGATGAGCCTGCTGAGGGGGAGGGGGGATGGCATGGAGAGACGCAGACGTTTGTCACTGCCCATGTTCTGTTTTCTCTGCTTCTTAGACAACAGTTTATCTAAAAATTGAAAACATTTTCCTGGGAATAATTATTTCTTGGAAGCTACAATAACTGCTGTTATGTTTCACTGTCACGACATTTTTGTGGAATTCTGGTGACCTTATTTAGGAGAAGGGAAAAGCCTTCCTTCTGGAGATCAGCTTCTTTCTTGGAAATTGATAGACTGGCAAGGGACCTTAGTAAGCATTCAGGACAATCTCATTTTACAGAAGAGGAAACTGAGTCTAAGAGAGCTGGAGTGATTTTCCAAGGTCACCAGATAAAGACACAGAGTCTCAGAGAGGTTAGATGACTAGTCCAGGGTCACAGAGATGATAAATGTCAGACAACCCTGAAATAAGATTTGAATCCCGTTCTCCCCGCTCCCAGATGCCTCTCCTCTATCACTACCGTCTCTTGCCTGGGCACTGAATGCATCGCCACTTCTGGAATGTTTTAAAGTTCCCCACTTCTCAGACTGAGCCAGAGATTCATTCTGTGGGCTTGTAAAGACAAAGTCTATCCTCTAGGGAGGCTGCAGCTTGCATTTCCACCCCCCACTCCCACCCCTCAGCACTGCGCACCCCCCTCCCACAGCCTCAATCATTTTATTTCTAGTTAGCAAGGATTAATTACTAGCTTAGGCTGAGCTCCGGTCCCAATGGTAGGAGCTTGTGAGGGGGTCGGGAAGGGACCCTCTCTACCTGTTCCCTTCTCCAGGGAAAGCCTCTTTTCACTCTCGCCCTTCCACCTAGGGCCAGGACCCTTGGGGAATGGAGAGAGGGGGAACGGAGCGAGGGTGAGCAGAAGGCCACTGAGCCATTTCAACATAACACAGAGGGATTGGTCCTGCCAGAGCAAATTGAGGTAATGCTGCAGGGGGCGGGGTGAGTGCATCAGAGGTGGCCTTCTGCTTTCAGCATCTCAGCTTGGAAGCCTCTCCCCAGCCCCCCAGGCTGGGACCACGGGTCAGGATCACTTAGAGAGCCCCGCGCTGCTGGCTGGCTCTGCGTCTGTGGGCTCTGCGCTCTGGGGGAGGCCGCTCGCTCCGGGTGAGCTCAGATTAGACCGCAGGGCTCTGTCCAGAAGAGCAGCGGTGGTTTAGCTCTGATCGTTTACCAGGGAAACATCACCGCCGGCAGCGTCATCCTTGGATGTGGAGGGCAATGACACATGCGGTTAAATTTAATGTGTTGGCCACCTTCCAGCCTTCCAGCTTGGCCAATTACACACTGTCTACCTCCGCCTCGCCCGCCTCTCCCCCTCCTCTCCCCCTCCCCTCCCCCTCCCCTTCATCTCTCTGTCATGCAGCTTTAATGCCAGCTCTTCGCTTCCTGTCAGTAAATGTTTGTGTGTGTTGTTGCCTGGCGACCGGTTAAACAGTGTCTGCATTTCAATGGCACTCAGCATCACTGACAGCATCATCCTTATTATGACTTAACACGCCTCGAGTGCCAACAGTGTGCTAGGAGCATATAAGATTAGACCAGACGAGAGAGAGGGAGAGAGACAGAGAGAAAGGGGGGAGAGGGAGGAGGAGAGAGAGAAAGAGAGAGACACACAGAGAGACCAACAAAGAGACACACAAAGAGAGAGACAGAGGCAGACAGACAGAAAGACACAGGGAGACAGACAAAGGAGTTAGGAAATAGAGTAAGGAGACAGAGAGACAGAAAACATGAGACAGAAACAGACAGAGAGGGACAGAAACAGAGAGAGAGAGATGGAAGGATACAGAAACAAACACAAACATAGACAGGGAGAAACAGAGAAATATATAGACAGAGCTAAAGACAGACAGAGATAAAGACACAGAGAGAGGGAAAGGGAGAGAGAGACAGGGAGAGAGACAGAGGCAGGAGGAGGGAGCCAGAATTGGAATTCTCTAGTAACACAGGAAATTGCTTGAAAGGCTGATGATCGTTAATAGATTTAATTCATTCAGCAAACATGAAACAGCTAAGCACTATAGGCTGAAGCATTTAGGCAAAAGAAGGTACAAAGTTTAGAGAAGGCATATATAGTCCTTGCCCTCACAGAGCTTCCAATCTCACTAGGGGATAAGACAAACAGAAAACTCTGTTATGAAAAATATTATATACCTAGTGATGTTATAACAGCTTTAAGAAATGCAAAACACCTCACATACATTTATCCTATTTGGCCAAAGGATCTGAGTTCAAATTCAACCTCCAATGCATACTACCTGAGTAATCTTGGGCAACCCACTTAACCTCCGAGAGTCCCAGTTTTCTCATGTATGAAGGGAGGAAGGACATTCCGGAGCGAAAGGAAGCCCAGGGCATTCTCCAGGTGAGGTGGAGAGAGAAACAAAGAATAGTCCAGCTTGACTGGAGCATAGAACTCGTGGCAAGATCTAATACAATAAAAGCTAGGATGGTTTAAATTTTTGTAAAGCCTTGAATGTCAGGCAAAGGGGTCTGAACCTCCAGTAAATGACAGAAAGCCACAGAAAAAAATTGCTTTGAGGACATAAACATATATATATATATATATAATTAAAATTAGTGTGGGAAAAGTAGGAAGGATGGATTTGAAGGTAGAGAAAGTTGAGATGGGAAAGCAATAGGAGAGGAAAAAAGAAGGTGTCTTTAGAATGAGACCTTGTGTTGAGAGCCTACTTCTGGCCTTAGTACCTGTATATTCTTGGGCAAGTCATTTAACCTTCCTGGGTTTCCATTTCCTTATCTGTAAATTGGGGAGGGGATTGAACTCTATAGCCTTCCAGCTCTAAATCTAAGACCATATGAGGGAAGACCCAGAAGAAAGATATGCACAATTACTATAATAATTAAATGAAAACAATACCAAAAAAATCAAAATTCAGATCACATGAAATGTCTAATCTTCCTTCCAAAGAATTCTTGATGAAAGACATTTCCCTCCTCTTGGACTTCATAAAGACATAGCTCATTACATATGCTCTCATTTGTAGACCCTGTGTTGGTTTGTTTTGCTTAACTATTTTTCTTGGTTCAAAGAAAGGGCTCTGTGGTGGGGAGGGTGTATTAGGAAGTGGCAGCGGTATTTTAAAACGTCAACAAAAAATTTAAACAGAAGCTATTCCAATTGTCCAGTTAAGCATTAATGAGGGCTCATGTGAAGGTGGCAGCAGTGGACTGGGAAGAGAGAAGTGAGTACACATTCAAGAGGTACCATGTAAATAGACTCTCTAGCACTTGGGGATTGAATCTGAGAGGGAAGCGGGGCATGGAAGAGGTAAGAGAAGTCAAAGGTTGCTAACACATAAGGTAGGGTGAGTGCTGGCACCACTGACAGAGGAGTAAAGTCAGAAGAAGGAGCAGGTTTAACCGGAAAGATAATGAGCTCTGCTTTGCATAGTTTGAGTATGAGGTGTCAGTGGGTATCCATTTGGAACTCAGAAGAAAGGGCTAGAGATAAAGGTTTGGATTTCACATGCATAGAGGTGATAGATAAAACCATGGCAGTGATGGAGGTTGCCAGGTGAGCAAGCATTTAGGAAGTAACTTGTGTAGCTCTCCAACCCTAGAGGTGTTATTTTATGTTGCCTGTTTCTATAGTCATATTTTATTGTAGTTCTTGGTCCAGATTTACCATAGCAAAAAATAAAAGATAAAGAAAGACCATTTCCTGATGATACAACAAGCCGAGTTTAATCATTGACTCACTGCCCATGCAAATTTGGTAAATGTATCATTGACCTGGCTAAGCATTTTAGATCTACCTAATATTTGGGGGTGGGGAGGGAGACTTTTCCCCCCAGATTCGCTTGTCAGATTACTGTGACTTTCCCCCAACCATCTTCCCTGGATTCTACATATTGAGATAGAATTCCCTGACCTTAGGGAATGGAAATGCAGTTCTGGGAGCTGGGGGGGTGAATATTCTTAGGCGTGTGGATGTTAAGGGTGAAAGGAATACAGAAAGAAGAAAGATTATGGGAAAAATAAATCAATTCTTCAGAAATGTGATTTAAAATAGATGTATCAGAGGGGATGTAGGAGAGAAGAGTGTGTGTAGAAAGGGGAATTGGGGAAAGGGTTTGCCTATGTTAAAATAAAAATGCCTTGCTTTATCCTGATTGGTGATTTCATTTGTGAATAAAATCTTCAGTGAGGAAATTCCCTCCACCAAAGCAGATCACTAAGTGTTCTGCAATTAATAATATGCCTTGAGTGTCATTGAGTAGTTAAGTGACTTGCCCAGATCAAATATCAAGTGCATTTCAGAGACTAGACTAGAATTCAGCTCTTTCTGACTCCACAACTAGCTTTCTATCCACTATACTCATATAAGTAAAGTCTTAATTAAGTACTTTAAAACTTCTAGGAGTCAGTCCTTTCCACAAATCCTGCTCTGATGTTTCATCATAGCATTAAGGGGATTTCCTTGGTTTATCAAAGACACCAAGCCAAATACAGGCTCAGTCGGGTTCTAATAAGCCAGAAAGACTCCAAGTGTGGGGCTGGGGATGGATTATATCTTCTTTGTCTGTCTGTATCCAAGGGTCAGCTAGATGGCCCAATGAATAGAGTGCCAGGCTTATTCAGGGAGACTCATCTTCCCAAGTTCAAATCTGACCTTAGAACACTTACACACTATGTGCCCCAATTCCTAGGGAGTCTATTTACATGGTATGTCTTGAATATGAACTCACCATCCTTAACCCTGTTTGCCTTAGTTCCTTATCTGTAAAATGAGCTAGAGAAAGACCTTTGCCAAGAAAACCCCAAATGGGGAATGAGGTCATGAAGAGTTGTACATGACTGAAATGACAGAACAACAAATCCAAGTGCCAACTAGCTAAATTAATAAAAGATAAAGGGTGAGGAATTTTGTCCCATCATGGCCATTCATGGAAACCATTTACCAGTTTGGAAAGTGAATCACTCCAACTATGTTAGAGAGACTTTCTAATTTATATCAAGGAAATACCCATGCTGATGAAGTTAATCATCCTTGAAATAACTACAGTAGGTAGAAACCAATAGTTATGGGTGGTGAAGCCAAAACATGGGTGATACAGACACACTCTATTGAGTAGAGTAGTTTGACATTGAAGTGGGGAGAATGGGACATGGGACTAGCTAGATGGCACAGCAGATAGACAGCTTGGCCTAGAATCACAAGGATCTGAGTTCAAATCTGTCCTCAATCACTTACTTAGCTGTATGATGCTGGGTAAATCACTTAATCCCAACTGCCAGGAGAGAGAGAGAGAGAGAGAGAGAGAGAGAGAGAGAGAGAGAGAGAGAGAGGCATGAATAATTCAAGATGACTGAGTGATATAAATATAGTATTCTGTATACTCGGGTTCTCAGGCAGGAAAAAAAAAACCACACTTGAAATATTTTATGCTATGGGACAGAGGCTAATGATAGAGACACCTAGAAATAGATTAGAGTAGCCTGAACAAAAAACAATCTTTCCCCACCCTTTGCCATAATCCCTGAGGTCTCTTTAGAGAGATGTCCAAGATGGGGTTGGACTTGCTTCAGTTTCTATATAAATGTGGGTCCTATGTAGAAATGAAAATATGAAAAAAGCCTTGGTGGAGGGAGGAGGCCAGGAGTGGAAGGCAATTGCAAATGTGTACAGCAAAGGTTATATGAATTCTAGTTCAGCCACTAATTAGTTTGGGGATATTGGGCATCTTTTGCTTTTCATATTTTCTCACGTGAAAAATCGTTTTCTCACCTGTAAAATAAGGGTGTTGGACTGGTTCAGAACTTCTTGGATTTTTAAAAAATGTTATAGACCTCCTTGGGGGTCTGGTGAAACCTATGAATCCTTTCTGTTTTAAAGATAAAATATATAGGATTATAATATAATATAATTATGATATAATATAATAATATAGGATAAAATATAGGATTATAAAGGAAACCAATTACAAAGATACCATTTTTTCCTCATCTATGTTTATGGATCCCCTGAAATCTATCCATGGACACCAGTTTAAGAAGCCCTAGATCTAGATGGTCTCCAAACCCCCTTTCAACTCTAATCCACGAGTCTACAAAGCATGCTCCTGCAGTAGGAACTAGGCATGGACAGAACTTGGGAGGCCTAAGACCTTGAGCTATATGCCTCCGTAAGTGATCTGCAGAAGGAGAATGCCATGAAGATCAGAAGACAAGGCGTCTCCAGGGTATATTACAAACCATCCAAGAGTTCTTGAAAGGTGCAACAATAAAGATATCTTTGTTCAACAACTTTCTGATTATGACTATCAAGCAAAGCATAAAACAGGGAGACATGTGCTCGCCAGAGGTGAGCACTGCTGTGATGGAGGATGTCCAGCACTGATTGCAAATGGAAGAGGGATGCCTGTAGATAGTGCCGTGCTTCAGATGAAAATGTGCTGATTGTATCAAGCCTCAAAACACTGCGGAGCCTCCCGAATGGGATCCACAATCACTCCGACATTCTGCTTTACTATGCAAACAGGAAGAGAAAAGTGGATAAAGAATGCCTGACTGTGGTAGAGGAAACAGTACAGTGCTTGGAAATGACCTCAAACAAAGGCCCATCTTCTTAACATCAATATTCTTTCAGGAAAGTTGCAAACCTGTGAGTCATAGAGTAGTAATATCCCAGGCTCTGAAGTCACCCACAGGGCTAATGGGGAGGTACTGGGGAGGCCCAAGGAGGCTACAGAATATTGCAAATGTAGGACTGCTCAGGAGAAGCTTTAAAAAGGAAGGATGTCATCAGGAAGATGTATGGGGAGGAGGAAAAAGCAAGCTGGCCATGTAACAAAACAAGGCATAACTGAGGGATGTTGTTGTTTCAACAACTTCATGTCCAGAGGACTGAGATGACATCATGACATCAACGGTCAATGTACATACGTCCAGGTGTGGCTGATTGGACCCATATGAGCTCAGAAGGCTCTACCACAGGTTGGGCACAAATAGTCTGTTTGACCATTTGGGAGGAAAACTGATGGATATGTTTCATAAGTACAAGGGGGTCAAGATTTAAAGCTGAGAGGGACCTTACAGGTCACCTTATGCCTGCCATGTCAAGAGATCTAGAGGAAGGACCCCCGAATATCGAGTAGGCCCCTGTGGAGGATGTGTAGGAGGACACAGACTGCCCTGTTGGAGGGAGTACCTGCCGAGATGAGCCTGCTGCCTCCCACCTCCCCCATGAACCCCCCCAGAACAGCTCAGAGAAACAAGAGAGAGAAAGGAGAACAAAAGATCCAGGAAGTATGGAGGAAGGTGTACAGGGAATGAGCCTCACCTTACGGAGAGAAGTGATAATGGTGGACAACATTTCCATAGCCAGGGCCCAGGGTAGATCAACCTCATTGGAAAGAAAATAATCATGAATACTAATATGCTTCTGTCCAGAAGGTGAAGGGTCAAATAAGAAAAAATCTAGTAAGAAAGAATCCCTTTTGCTTCAGCAACTGGAAACGGAGCTAAAGACAGTTGTAATAAATCATGTTTATAAAGTACTTTGAGGCTAACAAAGTGTTTCCCATATATTATTTCATTTTTATTCCCAAAGCAGCCCTGTGAGATAGATGCTATTATCCTGGTTTGATGGAATAATAATAATCATAATGATAAGACTAAGTTTGAAAAATGTTAAAGGACTTACCCAGGATCACAAAGCCACTATGTGCCTAAGGCAGAATTTGAACTCAGATCTTCCTGACTCTGGCTACTATACCTCCTAGCTGCCTTCCCCAGGTCTTAAGGCAAGGTGAAAGATGGACTAAAAGGTTATGAGGCTGGAAGGTATCTGAACGAGACTGTTAAATGCTATTTTAAAACATGAGCTTCTGCCAGAGGGTTGATTGAGTACGTTTATATTGGAGCTAAGCCAACAGAGTATACTGGAACTATACTTGTAATATACCTCAACAGTATATATAGCCTGTGCCCTGTAATTCCCTTGCTTGGTAATAAAAGCTGTGCCTAGAGCTATTATAGTGCCCTAGAATCTTTGTATCCTAGAATCCCCCTCCCCCTCCCCCAGCTCAACTCTCACTGTTTCTGACCTGAGTCTTATCCGAGGCCAAACCTTCCCCACCAATATGATTTCTCTGTTTCTGCTCTCAGGATGTTGAGTGCTGGACAAAACAGTGAAAATGAACTGATTTTGCCTACTCCAGATTCATGGCACACAACATCAGCTCTGCGTCCATTCTGCTGCTGCTGCCTCTCTCTCTCTCTCTCTCTCTCTCTCTCTCTCTCTCTCTCTCTCTCTCTCTCTGTTTCTCTCCCCCCCTTCTCTCTCCCTCTGTCTCTCTGTCTGTCTCTCTGTGTCCCTCTCTGTTTCTCTCTCTTTTCTCCCTTCTCTCTCCCTCTGTCACTCCATCTCTCTCTGTCTCTCTCCCTCTCTGTGTGTCTCTCTCCCTGTGTCTCTGTCTCTGTCTCTCTCTCCCCCCTTCTCTCTCCCTCTGTATCTCTTTCTCTCTCTCTCTCTCTCTGTCTGTGTGTGTTTGTGTGTGTCTCTATGTCTCTCAGTCTCTCTCTGTCTCTGTCTCTCTCTCTCCATCTCTCTCTGTATACTCATTTATTCTTCTCCCTAATTCCTTCAACTCAGTGACTAGTCTAAGGCACCAGTCATATAGCACAGGAAACTGAACACCAGAGGATACTCCAGGGGTATCCAACAAGTTCCTTGTGCTCCCCTTGTCCTCTCCATGCAGCTGACTTTCACCCACTCCTTGGCTCTGCCCCTTTGTTATTGGTGTTCAAATAGGTAAGCCTCTTTAACCTCTCTGTATGTGCTATGCAGCACTTTGGTAGTCTGGTGAAGGCTATGGACACCTTCACAGAATAATGTTCTAAAAATGTATAAAATATAACACATAGAATCAATTATATTGAAATAAAGATGTACAAATTTTTCCCATGCAAATTCACAGACCTTCCCTCCCCCCCAAAATCTAACCACAGATCCTTGGACCTTGATTTAAGAACACCTGGCCTAGGGGGTGTGTCTCCATCCTTCAAGGGCTCTATCCCACTGGTCAAATTCCCATTCCTCACTAACTTGCTGTATGCTTCATTTGAGGTCACTTACAATGACATACTATATAGAGGCTTTAATCAGTAGAGTATGACATTAATCATAATACATTAGTATCAATGTACCCAGTATGCACATTCCCAGCCCATGACCCTGCCAGGCCCAACATAACCTCCCAAATGGAAGGCAGGGCAAAATCTGGAAGCTTGGTTCTCAGTTCAGCTCCCAGCAGTAAAAAGGTTTTACACTCCTGAACTGGGTGATAGTTGTGTCTGCACTCATGATGCAGAAACCACAGAGCAGCTGGTGTCTTTCCTGCAGGCCTCATATGCTCGTTGCAGCTGCCAGGGCAAATGGGACAAGTAATGCCAGCTTCAGTCATTGCAATTTCCTAGACATTAAAACCTTACTGGACTTTGGTCTGTCTCTTCAATGACCCTCTACCCCACCACACCCACACTGAAACAGGGTGTGAATAAAATACTCCAGAGCCACGCCAGCACGGTACAGCCCAGGAGGCATAAATCCAGCTATGCCCACATGGAAAACCCCACAGACATAAATCTAGCAATCATCATGTAACAGGGACTGATATGGTCTCAGGTGCCATTAAATCCTTTCTCTGTCCCTGACTTTCACCCTCCAAAACCTGGCTTCAGACATAAGTCATCACCTTCTATTGATAATTCCTTCAGAAGCTATGAACATTGAGAGGAAAACTAGATAAATAAGGCAATTCCAGAACATCAAAGTATTTCTTCTCTCACCCTTGACAGCACCACCCTTACCATAGATGATCTAGCCTCTTACTACTTCCCCTTCCCTTCCCCTTTTGCTTCCCCTTCCCTTCTCTTTCTTATGATGTCACTGTTTCTATCTGTGGCACCACCATTTACCATATCTCATGCTTGCAACCTAAAACTTATCTTTGGCTCTCCCCTCTTCTTCACCCTTCATATCCAATCAGCTACAAGTCCTATTAATTTCACCATCTTAAATCCATTACTTCCTCTTTATTTCTATTCTCTCAACTCTAGTCCAGGCCTTCATTGTCACCTGCCTCAAATACTTGAATGTCCTCTTAGCCAGACATCTTTCGACCTCTCCCACCCTCCCATATGCCATCTTTCACATTGTTATAGACCATTTCTTTATGTGCATATCCCTTTCATGTCACTTGGATGCTTAAAGTCTTTCAGTGGCCCCTTTGTCTGGTATTTCAGGCCTTTCATAATGTGGAACTGCAGTGCACATTTGTTCACCCTCCTGAAATGTCCTCTACTCCCACATTCTCTTTCCTCATTGAATTCCTATCTAGCTTTCAAAACCTAACTTGTAAATCATTTACCCCAAGAGGCCTTCCAAGGTCCCTGGTCATTAATGACCTTTCCCTCTTAGACCTTACATAGCACCTTGTATTTTTGCCTCTCTATCAATCAACAAAAATCAGCAAGTATTAATCAAATCTCTATTATGTGCCAGACACCTGGCAAGGTGCTGAGTATACAAAACCAAAAGGTAGCCAGTCTCCATTGCCCCTATCAGTTAAAATTGTGTATTATCTTATACTGATACAACATATGGTTATGTTATATTCCTGTTCTAGACTATAAGCTACATGAGAACAGGGACTGTCCTTTAAACTTTGTATTTACTTTTAGCATCTAGCATAGTAAGTATAATAACCCTGTCACCCCATGATTAAAAAATAACTTCTCCAAATTAAAAAAAAATTAATAACTAAGCATTGATGCTCTAAATTCCCGTCTCTCCCAAACACCGCCCCCCCAACCTCAACCAAATTATAAACCTTAGACTTTCCCCATTGTTTCCTTTTCAAATGTTGTCCCTGGGCACAATTTTCTCTCTCAGTACTCATTGTCTAGCAACGATTCAAGGACATTTCAACTTTCGTTTTTTAATTGCTGCCCCTAATTACTTTTTCCCTTTTAGCCTGTGTTAAATGCAGAGGGGCCCAGGCAAGATTATGCTTCCTTCTGGTGTATAGATGGAGAAAATGTTTGAAAGACTTGTTCCTTTGACCCGGTGTGTGTCTCCTGCCATTTGACTAGAGAAAGCAAAGGCTTAAGACTCTTCCCTCTAACTAATGGTCTCTCTGAGCACACGGTTGATGCCTCAGGGACAAATTTTCCTCTGAAACTACCTGAGTGGGGCTATTCTTCAGTACTTCTCTTTGCTTCTCCCCAAGTCCCATCCTCTGCCCACATATACACCTCTAGCACTGGTGGGCCACTTGTCAGGGGGTGAAAGCTGCAGAAGGTAGTAAGAACCCTTATTTTCAAAAAAAGCTGTACTTTCAGTTACCTCTGGTCCCATTTTTCCTTTATCTCTTGGCTAATTCCCTTTCCCAATCTCCTCTCCCCTCCCACCCACATCCCTTAATATTGTTGCTTTAACTACCTCTCCCTCTCTTTGCCCCTAACTAGGAATTGATGTTTAAAAAACTTTGACTTTAAAAAAAATTAAGTGATTGAACACATTTCTGGTTAAGGTGGTAGTGTGTTAGGTCACATAAGAAATCATATCTCCCCCATATACTCCAGAAAAGAAATACAAAGGCCACCAGACCATATAATGATCAAGAAACTAAAAGTACCTCCCCAAGAAGGCACTGTGGGCACTGGGAAAGGAATCCCATCACAAAAGGCAGCATGAACACAGCTCAACAAACTAGAAAACTGTCAGAGCTGTAATTAAAGATGATTCAGGAAATGTCTAAAAATTTCAGTGTTCCATATGTAGGGGAAGGAAACCCAGGGTCCTCGGATAAGGAAGTTCTATGAGAGTCCAAAGCCTCTATTACCATGACCATTCCACTTGGAGGAGGCAGTGCTAAGATCAGGATGCTCCAGATCTTCCTGAGATGCTTCAGAGGATCCTGGAGACCACAGCACTCTCTATGATCATGGATGATCTGGAAGGGTGAGGTGGGAATGGCCAAAAACTGCCTTGGAACTGAATTCAGGTATGTCAGGAAAAGTAGAAGCCAGCCTCAAAAACCCAGGAAATGAAGGTCAGGACCTGTCAATCCTATCCAAGAGTACAGAAGAAGCAGAGCCTGACCTGGCCCTAAGTCTCAAGTCAAGAATTGATGCTAGAGTTATGAGGAAATAGAAGACATTAAACACTAGGAATAAATATAGATTCATAGATACTTATGAGACAATTCCAGAACAAAGCATCTCCACAAAGTATCTTAGTACTCAAGTCTGAAGTTCATAATCAGGAACATAAAGGTTCTCTAAAGGAAAAAAGTTTTGGAATACACTATTTTAAAAGCATTTTTAAAAGGCCTTCAGTCAAGACTGAACATAATCCTAAGGGGGAATATGGACCTTGCATGGAAAAGAAGACTTTCAGGCAACTGGTTTCAAAGAATAATACTAAGTAGAAACTTGAGCTGAAAACACTGGGATCAAAAGAAACCTAGAAAGATAAATGTTGTTGTTGCCATTCAGTCATATCTGACTCTTCATGACCCCATTTACTTGGGTTGTTTTTTTGCGGGGGACAGAAATACTGAAGTGTCTTACCATTTCCTTCTCTCTCTCATTTTGCAGATGAGGAAGCTGAGGCAAACAGGGTTAAGTAACTTGCCCAGGATCACACAGCTATTAAGTATCTGAGGCCAGATCTGAATTCACAGAGAGAATCTTCCTGACTCCAGGCCCAGCACTCTACCCAGACCAAGAAAGAGAAATAAATTTGAGCAATTTGAAGGGACTATATGATGAAAAAAAGTCAGTGGGCTAACAGGGAGAAGCATGTGTTTCTTCAGAAGAAGCATGTGTCTTCAAGGCTCACAGGAGGAGTTAAATACAATAAACAGAGAACCTAAGGGGGGTGTGTGTGTGTGGAGAGGGGGAGGTGTTATTCCAATTTGATTGTTTTAAGAATAGAAATAAAAGGAATATGTTAGGGAAGAAAGAAGGCAAATTTACTAATTCTCCTATATGAGATATAAGTGGATAGATAGATAGATAGAATATATATGTATATGTATAAATATGATGAATATGCAAACATGAAGGATGAATCGGGATTGGGGAGGGGAGCATCAAATAAAATTGACTCTTTTCTGAACCAGATAAAAATGAGTTGAACATACACACAGAGTCTGATATGAAAATATTCTAAATTCAACATAGGAGAAGGTGGGGACTGGGAAGATAGGAGAGGAGGATTTAAAAGAATGGTAGAGTTGGCTAGGGAAATCAAAAGCAAACTTTAACTTCGGAGAGTGGATAGTGAGGGGGGAGGGGGGGCTTGCAAAAAAGATAAGATCCAGCATTTGGGACCTGGGCTCCTGGACAAGAGAAGGGGCTGTAGAATAGAAACAGATGGCTTTGATTTCAGACCACTAGTGTTGCCCACACTCCTCTTTTGGCATTTTCTTTTTTGCAAAGAGGGGCTAAGGTAGCAAAGAGAAGAAAAATATAAGAGGATATAATTGAGAGAACTATACAATCATTACCAGAAACAGCAATAAGATGAACTCATCCATAGAAGAGAAGAGGACTGCAGAATGGACTAGGAAGCTAAATTCATCAAAATCTTATTTATAAGAGACACACCTGAAAGATAAACATATACAAAGCTTTTAAATGAACAGCAGGAGTAAACTTTATTATATTTTAGACAAACGCAAACAAGGGTCACAATCATGATCTCAGACAAGGCAACAATAAAAATAAACTTAAAAATACACATATGTACATGGTTAAAAGAGATAAACAGTGAAACTAAATGTAGCTTAATGTTTAAAGGTACCTCAAAATGAAATAATATCGATATTTAGGAAAATATTCATCAAAAAAGTGAGTATTATCTTTCATAGAGAAAGACTGAAGGATTTTCCAATATTATCAGAAGCAAAACCAATTATGTCCATTATTACCATTACTAGCACCATATTAAACAAAATCATCATCTTTTGCAGATGATATGATGTAATTGAGTCCTTATGATGCAATTAGAAATTTAAATCAAGACAATAACTTCAGTAAGGCAGCGGGTATGAAAAATCACATAAGTCATAGGATTTTGTGCATATTACCAACAAAGAATAGCAGGAAAAGATATAAAGGGAAATTCTGTTTGAATTAAAAATAAAATATTTTGGAATCCACCAATAAGACATGCTCATGAATTCTATCAATAGAACTACAAAATACTTTTTTATAGAAACAGACCTAAATAATTAGAGAACTACTAATTGATCATAGTTAGGTTTATTCCAACAAATAAAAATAATGGTACTCTCTTAAGTGGATTTGCTTATTCAAAGGCATACCAATGAAACTATCAAAGGATTATTTTATAGAGGTAGAAAAAAAATAACAAAATTCATCAGAAAAATAGAGGGGTAAAAGAGGGAAGAAGGGAGACGAGAGGGAGAAAGGCAGGGGACAGAGGGCAGTATAGTATAGAGGATAGAAGATTGATCCTAAAGTCAAGAACTGGGTTTTCAATCCTTCCTCTGACACACTGGCTATAAGATATTCAATAAGTCACTTAACATGTACATATCCTGGGCTTCTTTTTAAATAATAAGTTACATAGGAGTTGCTATATCAGTAGAATTTCCACAGTGGAAGTTATTCATTTGGATGAAAAAATATCATCAGCAGAGCCAGTGGTCATTCAGCTTTTGCTCAAAGACCTCCTGGCTTTTATTAACTGAAAGTATTCCACCCCACACATGTCCTTTGAAGTCCTTGATTGACAACAGAAAAGATGGAATTCAGGTTTATCCAAGGAATGATGAGACTGGGTGCACCTATTCTAGAATGCTACAGGCCTCTTTTATTGCAGACATTTTTCTACTTGCCCTTGGATTAGAGTCAAGTGACTCTAACTCAGTTCAGCCACTTCCATCCCATCACCAGTGACTCATAAGGGGAAAGCAATGTATCTTCCAAGAAGGACAGTGATCATTGCTATTCTGTGACTTCAGTTCTCAGAGATGTGCAGAAGCATCAAAGTGACTGGCCCCAGCTAAGCAACTTTTTGGCAGATCTCTCCTAAGAACATCCTGACTCAATATCCTCAGGGAAGCTGGAGAGGTCACTCTCCTCCTCATGAAGAGAAGGTGAGAAAGTTCAGCCTGAATAACATCTTTGCTTCTTAAAACACACACTAGCAACTCGTATTTCTGTAGCATTCCAGGATTTACAATGCTTTCCTCTTAACAGCTCCATGAGGTTGATAGCACACTATTATTTCACCCATTTTACAAGCGAGGAACTAAGGTTCAGAGAGATTAATTTGTCCATAGTGAAACAGCAAGTATTAGAGCTGGGATTCAAACCCAAGGCTCCTGAATACAGGTCCAGAATACTTTGTACTAACCAGTGTTTCTTAAACTGTGGGTTGCGATCCAAACATTTGGCAGCAATAAAAGGCTTCTGAACATACAACGACCAAAAATTAATTCAAAATCAAATGTGTAATGAATCCAAAGTGTTTCTGGCAGCACTTGCCCACGTTGCATCATGCAAAATCACCGCAGCCTTGGTACTGAACACAAAGCATGTGCACTTTGCACCACACATGCCCTCAAAACCATACAATGCCAATCCTGCTGAAACTCAAAAAGTGGTCACCAGCAGAAAAAGTTTAAGAAATTCTTCAATAAACCATACTGCCTACACACACAGATACACACATACGTGCACATATACACACACACATTTGTTATTTTATTTTTGTTTCACTCAATGCATATGTTGAATCAAGTTACAAAAATGTGGAAGGAAAGTTCTTTAGTTTTTATATGCTTCAGCATGTATATACACACACACACACACACACACACACACACACACACACACACACACATATTTTAATCTTATCTACCTTTGTATAGTTGAAACCCTGGTAATCATCAGTGAGATATTTCAGGGCAGGCAGACCTTGGGTCTACAAGTTGGGTCTAGCTCAAGGTTGGAATTAACATCCTGCCCATAGCAAGCAAAGCTCCTAAAATTAAGCATGTATTGATATCTTCCTGCCACCTGCCACTAAGATCAAAAATCCAATTGTGTATATTTCTACAATAAGATGCAAATGCTGACTCCCACATTTGGAACAGCCTTTCTGCAGTAATTCCCCAGGGGTAAACGTGGTCAGAGAAAGATGACAATAGGCAGATTACCAAAGGTAAGTCCTAGCCAGGACCTGTCTGGTGGCCTGTCTGGATCCTCCTTGACCTCAGGGCTGCATTTGATGTTACTCTTTCCCCTTGGATACTCTCTTTTCCCTGGGCTTTTGTGATGCTGCTCTCTCCCCATCCTTCTCCTATCTTTCTTTTTTTTTTTTTTTTTTTTTTTTTTAAAGGAACTGATTTGGCTCTGTGAGTGATTATTTTTTTTTTTTTTTAAAGCAATTGGGGTTAAGTAACTTGCCCAAGGTTACACGGCTAGGTTTTTGTTTGTGCGGATTAAGTGTCGGAGGCCGGCTCCGAACTCAGGTCCTTCTGACTCCAGGGCCGGCGCTCTATTTACTGCGCCACCTAGCCGCCCCTCTCCTATCTTTCTTAATAGTCTTCCTCAGTCTTTGGTAGTTCGCCATCCATATCATGCCCTACACTCTCTCAATGACTTCACCGATTTTATTGGGTTTTAATTATCATCTCTCTGTAGATCATTCCCAGATCTATATCTGCAGCCCCAACCTTTCCTCTGAGTTTCAATCTTGAATAACCAGTTACCTATTGGACATTTTAAATTATATGTCCTGGAGACGTCTCAAACTCAATGTATCCAAAACTGAATTCATTATCTTTTCCCCCAACCCCACTCCTCTTCTCAATTTTTCAATTTGTGCCAAAGGTAATACCATTCTTCAAGTCTCGAAGGTTCATAACTTGGTGTTACTCTCAAACTTCTCATTTTCCATCATCTAACTTACATGATCAATTGCCCAATATTCCTCTTTTATTTCTACCTCTACAATATCTCTCATATCTGGACCCTCATCATCTCTCACCCAGATTATTGCAACAGATTCCTAATTTCTCTTCTTCCCCATGTCAGTCTCCTATTTAAGAAAATCCACTGGCTCCCTATTGCCTCTAGGATAGACTACAACTTCTCTACCTTTGATAGACCTTCCCAACATGACCCAACTTACCTCCCCAGTCTTGTTGTATATAATCTTTCTCCCCTCTTTGGTCCAGTCAATCTGTTCTTTGTTCCTTGAACGTGACAATCTGCCTCCCATCTCTGTGCTTTTTGGTTGCCTGTCCCCAGTCCTGAAATACCCTCCTGTAGTGCCAATGCCATATTTAGAGCACCCATAATCACAATAAAGACTGTGACTATAAATATTCCCACATGGTGCTTGATTGCAAAATATAACAAATTCTCCATATAGAGGACAGAAGCAAAGCATTTATTCAGGCACCAGAAAACCAAATCACCAACACCAGGAAACCAAATCCATCAGAGCAACATACAATTTAATGCACCACACCTGTAGCAGAGAACCATGCCATCCTTCAGCCTTCCCCAAAACCAACCCAAGATCAATATTTACTCACATACCTTTCTATCTCCTTGCCTGAGCATTCTCTCTCTCCCACCTAGCTCTGACTCCCAGTTTCCTGTGGGCTCTGCTGCACCCTTCAGCAAACTCCTCCCATCACAGGCTCCAAGTGATTATATTCAGCCTATTAGGCGAAGAGTTTACTTTCAAAGCAGGGAAGGTCTTCAAATTCCCCTCTAGGCCTATTAAGGGGCAGGGAAGATCTTTAAATTTGCATTTCCATTACTGCTCCTCTTTCTCAAGATGCAGTCAAACACCACTTTCTTCTACATGAAACCTTTTCAGATGCCACATACTGCTGGTGCCCTCCCTTTCACACTATTTTTTATTGAACTGTTTTGTATTTATTTGTTTTTATTCATTTTATATTTATTCATGACATACTTATACATGATCTTGTCTCCCCTGTTAAAATATAAACTCCTTAGAAATAGGTATTGTTTCATTTGTGGTGATTATATTCTTCAGTATCTAGTACAGTTCATGGTACATGGAAGGTGCTATATAAATAAATGTTCATTGATTGATTGATTTGGGATCATATTAGTACAGAAGCATCGTGTAGTAGGAAGAGCAATGGACTTGTGGTTAGAAATCCTACTATTTAGTGGCATGGACACTATTTATCGTCCTTGGTCCCAAAATTACCTACTTATTGAACAGAGCCAAGTCCCTGCGCCTCAGTTTTCTTATCTGTAAAATGAGCAACTTTTAGGGGCGGCTAGGTGGTGCAGAGAGTAGAGCACTGGCCCTGAAGTCAGAAGGACCTGAGTTCGGATCAGGCCTCAAACACTTAATGCACACACAAACAAAAACCTAGCCATGTGACCTTGGGCAAGTTACTTAACCCCAACTGCCCTCCAAAAAGAAAAAAACAAAAACAAAAACAAAATGAGCAACTTTAACTGGATGATTGGTCAAAGCCTTAGCTCTAAATCCTGTTGCTTCAGATTCTAAGGTGAGCTCTGAGTTAATAAGAGGGACGTTGAGAGCACTGGGCAAAGCGTCTGAATCATGAAGTAGTAGGCCAGGTCTAAAGAGAACAAAGGCTGAGCTATTTAGGAAATATAGGCCTCTCTTGCTCTCCTTCTTCCCGTAGTGTTTTTCCTCCTTTTGTTGTTCTCCGCTTTCCTCCCTCTCTACCACTTTCTGCTTCCTTTTTATCTCAGTGGGTCTTTACCTCTTTTTTTTTCTCCATTTGAGACTGAATACAATTTTATATACTCCAACAAATGCAAGTTTTTAAACTTCGTTATCTATTCTTAATTTTAAAAGCAAGTGAGCTTAACATCATATGATTCTTTTTTTCTCTCTAAAAACAAAAAAAAAATCTTAGTTTTAAATAGCTTTGCAATTGTATGTAGCTTTCTATTATTTTTGAATTGAGCTTTATATTTCCCTATGGATCACTGATCATTGACAAAACAATGGATTAATTGTTAACTATCTTCTTCACATGCTCTGACCAAGAGCCCAAGGATCCAAGGAAATACTTTCTCCTTAGCCTCCTCTTCCCTTTTTCCCTCACTTTTTCCTTTCTTTGCTGTCCTTGGTCCCCAAATTACCTACAGGACAGAGCACTTAAGATTCAAACGGCAATCTAACTATAATAGATCAAGCATTATTTTAATCATTTGAAGTCTTGTCATTCATTACAATGGATAATTAGGTTTCCACTGAAGCTCCATTTGTTGGGAATTAATATCTACAGGGATGCCCTTTATAGCAGACCATAGGTATCTGGGCTTCTACAGCATAACCTCTGAAATCACCTCATCAGTATTGAGCTGGAGACATAAGAGTCAGGGATGGAATACGTATTCCAATGAGCAGAAACAGAACCATAACTGGGGATGGAATGACTAGATCTTTGCCTCAGTGACATCAATGCTTAGAATCCTTTAGCAGCATAGAACTAGGCTTGCATAGAGTTAGCAAGAATAATTAGTTAAAACATTGGCTTGTGTATTAGCAAGCACCCTAGAACACCCAGGATGAACTGCTAGCACACGTTCTTTGATCTGCTTTTAAAGGAAAAAGCTCAAAAAGGGGATAACAATCCTACTTTTAATTACATTCACTATTTCAGGGGAAAGGTCAGCATCCTGAACTTGGAGAAAATACAAACAGAGAAATTAGCACAAAGACTAACAGACAGGGCTCCAGTTGTCTGAGTAAAGCAATGTTACTATACACTTTACATACATCACTGGATCAAGGAAGCACAGAAATTTGAGCAGTCAGGGGGCTCTGAACATATGACTACTCAGAGTCTTGACCAGGAAATCAAAAGATCCTTCTCATGATCAAATCCCCAAAACAAAATTCGAATCTCCCAGAATATATAACAAAGACTTGGCCCCTGATTGGCTTAGAGCCAGAAGGCACAAAACCTACATGACTCAGCACAGCTGTGAATTATCAAGGTTCAAAGGAGATCAATCCTTCAGATGTTTACAATCTAGCCTGAGCTTGGGAAACAGAATTCTAATAACAAGAAAAGAAAATCCCACCTTTCTTGTGCTCACAGCTTGCTAAATAGATGTTTGTTGAATTAAATAGGATTGAAGTGGATTGGGTTTTTTGGAAGGTATGAAATGGTTCACTTCATATCCTAGATGAGCTTTGTCATGGTATAGTACACCCTTCTTCTTAATTTCATTTTGATTTTCCAGGCTAACTTTGGGCTACTTGTCCCAAAATTACTAGTTACAATTCTGAACAAAGGACTCAGCTAAGAATTACAATAGCTGATCTGTCCTTGGGTTCCAAGAGAATTTGAATTTTCTGGTCTGTAGCAAACTGCTTGGAAAACATCAGTCTTTTGATCAAAAAAACTTCTGTCATCCTTTCTCTACCTGACTTGTGCCATTTTTGCCTTTCTAAGACAGTGTTTTCTTCCATGTATATATAGTCCCCAAATTATAAATTTATTATACTCTAAAAGTTCATTTGTAATTTGGTTGTTTGAAATGTAAGCACTTCCTTATAGAAACATTATAATACATGATGGTTAGGCTCTAAGGCCAGCCTACAAAAACCTCTTTTACTTAATATAGAGTACTAATAATGCTAGTCTGCTTTCTGGAGTTCAGAAGCAGA
This sequence comes from Gymnobelideus leadbeateri, assembly GCA_011680675.1. Lineage (NCBI taxonomy): Eukaryota > Metazoa > Chordata > Mammalia > Diprotodontia > Petauridae > Gymnobelideus > Gymnobelideus leadbeateri. The sequence goes on along the minus strand of WOXC01009505.1, from coordinate 31,990 downwards.
AGAACCATGCACAAAAAGGGAAGGTGATAAGGAGAAGCTAACAGTTTCTTTTCCCTTTCCTGAGAACAAGTCAGATCATTGGCAAAGTCTGGAAACTAGTGAGATTTGTCTTTGACACCTCTTTCCTTACCTTCAGTCCCGCCCCCTCTCCTACTTCCTATTTCCTTTAAGTTCCCAAGTTTACTGCCTGTCTCATACTTTATAACCCAAGTGCCCTCTACCATCAAGACTCATTTTTTTTTTTCAGTGAATCAATGAATACAAAAGCACTTGTCAAAGCACCTACTATATGCCGGGGCAGCTAGGTGGAGCCATACATAGTGCATAGAGTGCCAAGCCTAGAGTCAAGAAGATTCATCTTCCTGAGTTCAAATCTGGGCTCAGACACTTACTACTCTGTGACCCTGGGCAAATCATTTAACCTGTTTGCCTCAGTTTCTCATCTGTAAAAGGAGCTGGAGAAGGAAATGGCAAACCACTCCAGTATCTTTGCCAAGAAAATCCCAAACGGGGTCATGAAAAGTTGGACTCAACTGAAAAATGACTGAACAAAACAACTATATGCCAACCTCTGTGCTAAGCACTAAGAGTATAGATAGAAAAAATGAGACTTTCCCTGCTCCCATAGAATTCACATTCTAGTAAAGACAACAAATATCGGGGAATAGTGGCCAAGGAAAGGAGTTTTTTTGTTGCTCTTGGGGTTTTTTTCTGGGGTCACAGGGTTTGGAAGTAGAGCCAAAAACTCAATATGTGGTTATAGCCTTCTCAGTCAATAGCAATGATAGTATCAATTTAATTATGGGTCCCACAATAAGAGGGAAAGGAATAAGAAAGAAAGAAGGTAAGATGCCCAGATTGTCTCCATTTCCTGGTGCATGGCTGGAAGGGATATGAAATATGGTGTGGGTCTAGTTAGAAATAGTGTTTAGGTTGAGTTTGTAGTCAATCACCCACCCAACAAGACAGTTGAGTCCCAGGGTAGATTTCTAAAAATTAGTGGATTAATTCCCTAAAGAAAGTGGGGAGAGTAGCAGGATTTGGTATCTGGTGTTCAACCAGGAAAGTAGCTATTACAGATAAAGGGAAAACGGTAGTGGAAGAGTAGATGGAAAGTCCCCTGGATAAGCTTCGGTTTCATCCTGATGGGCTGCATGAGATGGGAAGGATAGTCTGGAGCAGGACCCATACAGGGGCTTAGGTGAATTTGTGTTCTTTACTCACCAATCAAGACGGCTCAGCCCTAGGGCAGAATAAAAGACAGATGCTCCATATGAAGAGGAAAATAAGACGATCCATTTGTCATTCACTCCTGAGTGTGAATTAATTCACAGTCATTAAATGATAAGTCTGGAAGGGGCCTTAGAGATCCTTGATTCCAAATCCTTTCATTTTACAGATGGAGAAATTAAGGCTCAGGAAAAGAGAAGGAACTTGCACAGTCACATTCCTTCCTATGACTTTTTTCCCCCCAAAGGAATTTCTTAATCCCAATGAATTTGGATTTGGAAGCACAAGGCCTGCATCTTACTTACTCTTTGTATGGCCCTGAGCAAATCAAGTCTGCTCTCCCAGCCTGATTTCCTCATCTGTAAGATAGGGGGTTTGGCTTAGCTGACCCCTAATTTCCCTTCCAGCTCTAAATCTATGATCTTAGGAATCTCTGACTGGGGAAATTTTCAGCCAGCAGAACAAAGCAGAAAAAAAGTCAAGCTGTGTAGGGGGCAGGTATCTGGGGGCAGAGATCAGCCTTGCCTTAGAGCCAGTGTCTGTGTTCAGCTCCCCTAAAGTATTCCAGTTTTTCCAAAGTTTCTTCCCTTCTGAACCCCCGGGTTCTAAAACTCTGATTTTGTTTGTGTTGTTGTTGAATTAATCAGCTCCTAATGGCAGCAGGAGGAAAGACCCGGGGAGCCGGAGGACAGACAGAGGCCATTTGTTTGTATGGGTCATTTGTATGTTGGCTGTCTAAGCCAGGAACTGCCTGTACTGGGGATAACAATATCCTGCCCATGCCTGCTTCAGCCAGAATGTTCTAACAATGAATGAATGACAGCGTCTGCGCCGCAATCTGGCATCCTTGGAGAGGGAAACCCTCTCTAAGAGTGAGGGAGAACAGGAGGGTGTTTTTATTATTATAATGATTATTCCTGAAAAAAAAAAATCTGTGTCACAGAAGATAAAATCTTGTCATAGCCCCTTGATAATGGGCACCTAAATCCATGCATTTCACATGCTGCCTAGGCTGACAAACCCTTTGCTACCCAGAGAGCTCTGTCTGTGTATAGGCTGGCTAAGGTGATTTCCTGCGTTCTCTTCCTGCAGGGCAAGGCTAGAACTCCAGGAGAGCTGCCGAGTTCAAACGAACTTTGAGATATCTATCTTTATTCAGCATCTTATCTGCAAGCTTTGAAAAGGGTTTGGGAGTCTGGCTCAGTAGGTCAGATAATCATCCTCCCCAGAATCTGATCTCAGGGGCCTGATTCTTCACACCTGTGCTAATCCAGATGACCCTCAACTCTGCTTCTACTAATTCAAGATTCCAGTTTCTGCACATTAAAAAAGAAGGCTTGCTTATAGCTATCTTTCCACACATGAATCAAATTATTCCAGCTGAGTTTTACTAACACATAGGCAATCAAAGCCTACTTTTGCTTGCTGTTTTATTCCTTATTTACTAGTTCTATAAATACTAAGATGTATCCTAAGATGTTTATTTATTTTTTATATACGAAAGGCAAGAGATCTATTGGAATCATTCCATATGCACCAAGCCCATCTCATTGCATGCTCTGATCTTTACGACACGCTAGTTCTGTGGCAAGCCTTCCATTTATCATACCTTTAAGAAACACTTCCCCTGTGGAATGAGAGGGCCAATCCGATTCCTCAAAAAAGACAACCAAGCCTGATATGAATGAATTTCATGCAAAGCCAGTGGGGTAAATGGACAAACCTGAATTATAGAGGTTTTTCAGCTGAGGCTGCTGCACACAGGAAGTATATCTGGAAGAGTAGAAGGGGAGGGGAGGAAAAAGGGTGATATTCAAGGCTTTGAGAAGAACTGTCCATTTGTGCCCTAATTCTTTGTCCTGGAGAGATTGTGTTGTGGCTAGGCAGAGTGAACATCTGTGTCTTTTCTTATAGGTGACTCCTGTCTTGCTCAGAGACACTTGAACAAGACGTCTTAAAGCAGGGTGTCTAGGTGGCACAATGAATAGAGCACCAGCCCTAGAGTCAGGAGGACCTGAGTTTAAAATGTGACCTCAGACACTTGACACAAAATGAGCCATGTGACCTTGGGCAAGTCACTTGACCCCAATTGCCCTACCTTCCCCCCTCCAAAAAGCAAAAAAAAAAAAAAAAGTCTTAAAGATCATTAAGTAAAAAGGAATAGGATTGAATATCTTCATAGGGGAAAAGTAAATTCTCTGAGGAAAAAAAACAAATTTAAATGAAGCTAGATTAAGACAAATGTGAAGTTAGGATTCCTTCCATCATTTCAAAAATGAAGTCAGGGAAGGAGAAAGATATTGTCACATGAATTGTGAATGATGAGTCCATATCATAAAAAAGCTTTGTCCACCACTTCCAAATGTCTCTTCATTCTCACCCTCCCAGAGTTCTACAGACATGCTTTGCAGCAAAAGAGCTATTTTTACCCAATCAGAACAAAACCTCAAAGAGAGGAAATGTCAAGACAGGTAATACACAAAACCTTTGCTAGTTGGAAAGCCTCCTGAGAAGTCATCTGCATGATTGACTAGGAAAGCCTGAAGAATGAGAAGGGTTTGGGTGGGAGATAGGGCACATTTATGCTGCATATATCTTGTTTGTACATAATTATTTGCATGTTGTATCCCTCATCAGTATCTGGGATCTTTGAGCTCCTTGAGACCAGGGACTGTTTTTTACCTTTCTTTGTATTTCCAGCACCTAGCTTATAAGGTACCTAGCATTTAGTAAGTGCTTAATAAATGCTAGTGAATTGACTGGTTATTTTTGCTCAACTGGAAGACATGGGTAGAGACACTGTTGGTGACTATTCAAAGCCAATGATAAAAGAAGTACTGTAGGATGGGTGACAGGCAAATGTCAAAATTGGGAAGAGAATGATTCTTCTAAGTATCCAACAGTGTGCTTGTCTTCAATTCCTGTCAAAAGTCTGAAACCCATTTATTAAAGAGATGGTTTGTGAATGTTAAAAAAGTAAAGAAATGATCAATAAAATCCAGGATGGATTCATTAAGAACCAATCACATCAGAAGAGCCGCATTTCCCTTTTTCAGCAGTCCCAAGTCACCAGCTGCCTGTTGGACGTTTCAAACTGGATGTCCCACAGACATCTTGAATACCTCATGTCCACAACAGAACCTATTGTCCCCTAACCAAACCCCACCTCTCTTTCCACCATCTTTCCAGAAACCCAGGTTCTCAATTTTGGTGTCATCCTTGACTCCTTTCTCTTGTCTATCTTATATATCCAGTAAGTTGTCAAGTGTTATAATTTCCTTTTGTACATCACTCAAAGATATCTCTTTCTCTCCACTCACATGTCCATGACTCTAGTTTAGATCTCCTTCACCACTCACTGGACTATTGTAATAGCCTTCTAATTTGACTCCTATCCAGTCTCTCCTCTATCCAATCCATTATTCACCAACCACCAAAGTAATTTTCCTAAGGGACAGGTCTAACCATTTCACCTTCCTATTCAATAAAGTTCAGCGGCCCCTTAAAGCAGTTCAAAGATAGTCTTTGGTTTGACACTTAAAGCTCATCACATCTGGCCCCTTCCTACCTTTCCATTTTCCTTGCATCCAACCCTACCCCATGCACTCTACAATCCAGGCATATTGGCCTATTTGTAGTCCTTGCACATAATACCATCTTCAATCTTTGTGCCTATTTACTGTCTCTTCTCCATTTCTGTTTCTTCTCCCTCTCAGCCTCTGACTCTTAGAATCCTTGGGTTCTTTTTCCAGATTCATCTCAAGCAAGGAAGTCTCTGGTGCCCCACCCCTAACCCCACCAAGGGCTATCTTCCATCAATTCTGTATTTGTCTCCTACATTCAGATTTATTTATGTTGTCTCTCTCCTTAGAATGCAAGCTTCTTGAGGACAAGGATTGTTTTTGCTTTTTCTTTGTATCACCAGTGCTTAGCATAGAGCTTGGTATTTAACAAAAACTTAATCAATGCTTAGTGACTGACTAACAGGGTTACTAAACTGGTAGATTTTAGGAATGCTATAGTGTCTGGATTGTTTTTTTTTTCTTCAAAGCATCTGATGAAGTCATTAGCCTTGTGAAAGCTTCTTTGATAAGATGGTAACATATGGACTGAATGATAGTTTAGTTAGGTAGATTCAGAACTAGGTGAACAACTAGACCAAAGAGTCATCATAAATGGATCCATGTCAACTGGAGGGAAACAGAGCTTCAGGTCATTTTCTGTCCGAAGTTTTTATGAGTTACTTGGATGAAGCCATAGATGGCACACTTGTCAAATCTGCAGAAGACACAAAGCTGGAAAGTATCACTAGCACACTATGTACAGAATCTGGATGTAAAAAGATTTCAACAGGCTAGAATAATAGACTAAGTAAGATCGTAAGAAGATGAAATTCAATAGGGTTGTAACAATGGGGGAAAGACTGGCCAGGAGGAGTCTCATGCTTCTAGCCTACACAGTGTTTTTCCTATACCAACATGGAGGCTGTATGAGCTTGTTTCTGGTTATGTGTAAAAGAAAGTCCCTGATATTCAGACTTCAAAGTATGCCCAAGCATTCTATCTATGGTCCACTCACCATGTGGTAAAGAAATGGATTTTCAATAGGCTGCTGAGCCAAAATTGGGTATCCATGCAAATCACCCAGAGCAAGACTCTCTGTCTTTATCTTTTTTTTTTTCCTGGTCTGACTGACTTTGAGGACAATTAGGTGGCACAGTGGACCAAGAACTGGGCCTGGAGTCAGGAAGACCTGAGTTCAAATCTGGCCTCAGACACTAGCTGTGTGAACCTGGGCAAGTCATTTAACCCTGTTTGCCTCAGTTTCCTCACCTGTAAAATGAACTGGAGAAGGAAATGACAAACCACTCCAGTATCCCTGTCAAGAAAACCCTAAATGGAGTCATGAAAAGTCAAACATGACTGAACAACAACAACAATGGCTGACTTAAAAACTTGGGTTGGGAGAGAGCTATAGAGACAGAGAGACACAGAGAAAGAGAGGCAGAGAAGAAAGAAGGAGGAGGAAGAGGAGGAGGAGAGAGTTAGCACCAGTAGCTTCCTCTTCCCACCCAGGTTAACATGAAGCCATAATGATATGACACTACAGTTGTTTCCATCCATATTGTGTCTATCCTTTTTCTACTTTAGGTGAAAGAGTTTTAGGGAAGGAACAGACTAATCTGGGCACCTGTGAGTTCTTGAAGGTAGGAAAAACAAGCCATCAAATTCAAGTGTTGGAAGTTCAGAATTTTTTCAGGCAGTCAAGCCTGGTGACAACCAAAACCCTGAGTGTTTGGCCACTCATAGCAGTAGCTCAAAGACAACCAAGATGGAGAGTTTTATCCACTAGCTTTTATGCCGCATTTGGAAGTGAACTTGGTAGAAGCAAATGTTTCTTAGCAAATGCTCTAAATTTAAACCACTTTTCCTGGGGGGCCAAAATGGTATAGCAGAATGTGCCTCCAAGGATCCTGGTGGAAATGTTTGTACTTCTGTTCTTCCTGTATCTTCTCAGTAAGTATCCCTTCATAGCAGCTAATTGATGTTAATTGGTTAAACCTGGAGTCCTAAACATTAGAGTGATACTGAGTAGAATATACCAGAAGGGCTCATGATGATAGCATTAGAAAACCCCATAATTATTCAGATCATTTTATAGATAAGGAACTGAGGCAAACAGTGACTTGTCTAGAGTCACAGAGCTAGTAAGTGTATGAGGCTGGGTTTGAACTCAGGAAGATGAGTCTTCCTGATTCCAACTCCAGTGCTCTATCCACCGAGACACCCAGCTGACCCAGTTCCTCAAGGGAACCCCTAGAAGCCTGAGGGTCAGCTAGATATTGATATGTTTATGTCTAAATAAATAATCAATATATTCCTATAGTGATATTTAGATCTAGATCTAGATATATAGGCTTCTAGAAGTACCTCTAAGGAAATATAGGGTTTTCCAATGCTATCATCTTGAGTTATCCTAGTGTATTATCCTCAATATCAATCTCCAATGGTTAGCATCTCAGATTCATTTAACCAATTGACATCAATTACAGAGAGAAAGAGAGAGAGAGAGAGAGAGAGAGAGAGAGAGAGAGAGAGAGAGAGAGAGAGAGAGAGAATGAAAAAAGAGAGAGAGAGAGAGAGAGTGGGGAGAGAGAGACAGAGAGACAGAGAGAGACAGAGACAGAGAGAGACAGAGACAGAGCTAGAGAGAGAGTCATTTAACTTGGCTAGGCTTCAGCTTCTTCATCTGTAAGACAAGAGGACCTGACTACATGGCTGCCTTATAGTTTCCTTCCAGCTCTTAATGTAAGATCCTAATAGAGGCAGGGTATGCAGAACAAGTAAGTTGATATTTGACTCTATTCTATACTTTACAGTTAGGTTCTGATTGGTGCAAAGAATGCATTCCCTGAAGTGGTCAAATGCATTCAAATTTACATTATTTGAAGTTATAATTATGTAAATTATGGTCATTGGTTCTTGTCTAATAGACACATGCAGCAGGAACTCTAGTAATAGAACCATTTCAGGGGATTCATTATTAACATTATTTGGGACCTGGCTATCTTTCTCTGGCCTTTCATAGCCTCATCTATAAAATGAGGGGATTAGAATACTATCTCTTAAGGGTCCATTGGTATCTCAAATCATGGCAGTCATAGAATTTTAGGATGGGAAGGGCCCTTAGAGATAAGCTACTTTGAACTGTTCATTTTGCAGATGATAAAAACTGGCCCAGAGAGAGAACTGGCTCAAGATCACACATGATAGTAGCACTGAAGCCAGAATCCACTTCTAGGCCTCTTTCCTCTAGACCCTTCTGTATCCCCATCCCATTGTTTTTGTTCAGTTGTTTTCCGTTATGTCCAACTCTTTGTGACTTCATTTGGGGTTTTCTTGGCAAAGAAATTGGAGCAGTTTGCCATCTCCAGCTCACTTTTTTACAGATGAGGAACCAAAGCAAACAGGGTTAAGTGACTTGCCCAGGGTCACACAGCTAGTAAGAGTCTTAGGCCAGATTTGAACTCAGAGAGATGAATTCTCCTGATTCCAACCCCAGTGCTCTGTGTACTTATGGCGCCACCTACTTGCCGCCCACATCTTACTAGGCTAATGGGCTGAGCCCAAGGAGCCTCTGTCCAGTCCTGTCTTGCACAAACAAGATGTCATTCCCATGACAAATGTAAAAGAGCTGTAGAAATCAAATAATACTTGAATTTTCATTCTGCCTGTTCTTCCACCACGAGGCACCTTTGTGTGTTGTCCATCAGTAAGAGTGACTTTTTGTATTTTTTTTTTTAATGTTCTTTAAGTAATGAAAAGAGGTCTCCAAAAAGTTACAGAACTTGTTCCAACCACGGGCAGTTTCTGAAAATAGTTTCTGGATTGATTGATTGTGGTTATAACAAACAGCCCAGGAGGGAGGGACTCTGGATGCACGCATAATATAAAATACACAAACATAACAGACCAGGGGGAGGAAAGCCAAGATTCCAGCTCTTCCCTTGGATGTGCAGGAAGCTCCTTTGAAATCCCACATAGTTGGAAGACTGCAAGAGCAAACATGATCACGCTTAATATTACTAGTCTTGAACAGAGAGGCCTTCACCAGAGCCTTGGAAGAACCAAGCTGCATATTCATTTGTGGGTGGTGCACAGTCTCCCTGGGAGGGTGGGGACCACCAGAGTACAGAAAACAATCCCACAGAGGAGGCAGTCATAGGCATAATCGGGTTGGGAGATGCTGGGTGGGGAGGGTGGGAAGGGGCAATCCCTGAAAGGTTTCCCTTCAGGTGGGGCTCCCCCTGGACTAGAGGAACACAGGATGATGTACAGGGATAGCAGTCACCATGGGGAGAAAACACAGTAGGAAGTGTTCCCCCCACCCCACCCCACGTCTGGCACCCTGTCAAAACCCCATCTGGCCCATGCTATTTATGGCTCTGCCCTCTACTGAGGAACTAAATGAAGAATGTTGAGGGGAGAGTGAGTGGGTGTTGGGAGAAGAAAGACAGGTAATCCCTTTTCGTGTGTGAGGGAGGTAGAAAGGTATGACCACAAGGATTCATTTTTCAAAGACACCTTGGCCAGATCTGTTTGCATTTTATTTTATTTTATTTCATTTTTTAAATAAGTGAGGTCTTGAGCTAGGTGAAGGCAAAAGAGCCTCTGGATTTGATCTAAAGTCTCTGTTTTGGGGAGGAATGGGGAGGGAGATTTTTCACCTTTAGACACCGACACTTAAGATGTGCGTAATAAACACTTTATATTCACAGACATTTTCTCCAGGATGAACTTGGCATAAAAGGTCCCCGATTGAATTGGAATGAAATGTAGTTTATTGAGAAAACACTGATGCAGGAACAAAGGCAGAAGAAGGAAGGCTTTGCCAATTACCCAGCAGACGTTCCTCCAGACATCTCTGTGACCTGGTTCCTGGCGTCTGAGGGAGGATACCCAGAGGGGAGGCAGGCAGCATCACCTACAGCAGTGCCAGACACCCAAAGTAGGTTAACAAATGCTATAGTCTTGTCTGTCAGCAAATCAATTATGGGGAGAGTGGAGAGCGGAGAGGACTGAGAATCAGGGAACCTGGAGGCTAGTATCACATCTGCCACTAACCTCCAGTGAAACTGCAATGCCAGCCATTTAGGTCACTGGAACATAGGATTTAGAACAGGATGAGAACTCTGAGATCATCTCGTCTACTCTCCCCACCTCAACCCCTTATTTAATAGATGAGGAAACTGAGATCCAAAAAATCTCTTAAGTGACTTGCCCAAGGTCACACAGTTATTAAGTTGGGGAAGCCAGGACTTTTAAGCCCAGTCTTCTGACCCAAAATCCAGTGTTCGCTACAATTTCTGTTCTTTCTCCTACTCCCTCTCCTCCCCTCTATCCCCCACCATATACCCCTACTAAAATGAAGAGGAATCTTCTGAGAATTTACCTAATTTCAACCCAATCAGAGCATTCATTTGTAAGAATACTTAAGTGTTGAAACCTTAGGAGGCCAAAGCAAGAAGCTTATAAGGTGTGTATTTTTGCCTTTCTTTGTCTCCTTAGCACTTGGTATTCTGCCTGGGACTTAGCAAGTATTTAATAATGGCCAGTTCACTGACTCACTCTTTCTTCTATCAGCCTTCCAGTATCCCAAGGCCTTACTCTGCATTTCACCTTTGCCCCATCTCTCTACTGTTCCTCTTCTCCTCTGACACAGCCACCACTCAGATGCAGGCCCTTTTCACCTCACACCTTAATTATTGCTATTGCCTGCTGGTGGGTCTGCCTGCCACAACTCTCTCCCCACTCGAATCTATACTCCATTCAGTCACTAAAGTAATTTTCCTAAAGCTCAAGTCTGATCACGTCACTCAATAAATTTCAGTGGCTCCCATTGCCTCCAGGACCAAGTACAAGATGCTCTGCTTGCTATTCAAAACCTAGCCCCATTTACCTTTTCAGTCTTCTTACACCTTATTGCTCCATCGAATGACACTTGCCCCTGATCTATTAACAATCAAGACTCTCTCCCTCTTACTCTCTGATTATTGGACCTTGTTGGCTTCAAGTCCCCAATAAAATTGTAAACTAAAGATGTAAACCAGGTTAAGAGCAACTGAGGGGTCTCAGACCCATCAATGAGTTAGCAGCAGTGCCTACCCCAAGTATGTGAAGATTTCCCTGGCAGAATGGGTAGATGATAACAATTTGTTTCAATAGCAACTGAAGCAAGCCCTGTGGAATGCTTAGAGCTTGGTCAGGCATCAAGGATACCAAGGTCATCCACTGCATCCTGGGCCATAGCCAATCGTCTTCACTTATGTCCTGCTGCTGGACTTTGATGACTCTGGAAGAGAGTGTGAGACTACCAACTTTGTGAAACTTTGCCTCACTTAAATGCAACTCAGGTGCATCACCTCATGGTGTCATTGGTCCTCTTCAAAAACAAAGGACAAATGACAACAGAAAATACTATCTTTTATAGGAAGTCTTCCCCAATCCCTCTTAATTCTAGTGCCTTCCTTCTCATAATTATATCCTGTTTATCCTGTATGTAGCTTGCTCAGTATATATTTATTTGGATATCATCTCCCTGATTAGAACGTAAGCTCCTTGAGGGCAGGGACTTTCACCTCTTTTTGTATCCCCAGTGTTTAGCACAGTGCCTGATACATAGTAAGTGCTTAATAAATGTTTGTTTACTGGTTGATTGATCATGATTCCTAGTGTTTCTCCCTTTTTTATTAAGCCATCTGTTTCCCTCCCAAATTCCATCCCTACCTAGTGTTATAACCCTCTCCCTCATTATTGTCCTGTTGACACTTATGAACTTGACTCATAATGGACTTAGTGGAGGCTCACCTGTCCAGGTCTGGTTGGTTTAAGCTGCCTTCCCCAGAGAGACAGATGGCATAATTATACAGAGACTTCATACAAATACAGAGATCTAAAATGGACAATTTGCCCTCCTCTCAATAATCTCATGAGTCAGGGTAGTATAATTACAGTGTGACTATTGTTATATTCATTTTTTTTTACAGATGAAGAAACTATGGCTCATGGAAAATGTGGTGATTTGTCCATGATCACACAGCCAAGTCCCAGTGTTCTTTATACTCCACTATGGATGCCCTTGCTTTCTGGCTGGATCACACCTTCTAATGATTACAGGGCTGTATCATGGTAAGCAGGTGACCCACAGCACTTGTCTAATAGCTATTACCTGGTACTTGATAGGATAACTCAGCCAGCCCCTCCTTCCTTGTATCAAACTTAATCTTGTTATTTCTGTTTTTTTTGGGGGGGTGGGGAGGTCTTCTTATTACCTAGTGGGCAATGAACAGGTCAACAGAGGCAAAGTATCCAGTAAATCATGGTGACTGTGAGTTTACTGCTGAATGGAGCAACTTGGAGTGAGGGAAAAATGACGACAAATCTCCCAAATATTTACTCTTCACAAAATGGTTGTTGCATTCATCCCATGAAATAAATGGTCAAATTGGCACCTCTTTGGTTCATTATTGCTTCTGCTTTGATGCTTATCACAATGAATTGGTTGGTTCCTAAAGGTGGTTCCTCACACCTCTTCAGCGATGTCAACCTCATGACCCATCCACCCACTTGTTAGTTTACAATGACCACCTTGTTCATGTCCTCTCATTTCTTTGAGGTCTTCTATCACCATGTGATAAGAGCACCATCCATCTATTACTCTGCAATAACCTCCATCTGACCCTCATCAACAGGCTTCTGCATCTCTTCAGAAAATCGAAGCTCCTCATTCCTCTTCCTTTACCCCAGGTCACATTCTGATACCACCTAGTTGCAACCTCCCACCTCCTTAAGCCAGGTTTGCCCTGTTTCCTTCTATCTAACTCCACAGAGAGTTATTCTTTCTACCCCTCTATTTATTTCAATAAACATTTATTAAAGCACCTATTATGTGCAAGGCAATGTGCTAAGTGCTAAGAATATAGGCCCTGCTTTCAAGGAGCTTACAGAAATAGCATGTATGTAATAAGTAAACAAGAAATTCTTAAAGTAATGGGGAAGAGGGGAAAGCATGCCAAGTACTTTTAGACTTCTTGCCTTTCTCCTCACTCTATTCCCTTCATAATGCTTTGCTTTTACTTTGTAACTTTATGGAAAATTACTTATATGAATTAAGAACATAACATTTTGTTAGAGTTTTGGCATGGTATTTTCACCATCTATCTATCATTTTTCTGATACCACAAGAATTTAGTGACTTTATATTTGGAGATGAGAAGTGCAGCGTATGTGTCTCTAATTTTAGCCTGCTGTAATATTAGTGGCCAAAATCAGATTTGTTGACATGTCAGAAAGTCTAGAAATATTCATAAGGAATGGGGTACTGTTCCTTATTTGATAACTTATTATAAGACATTTTGTATCATAGATTTATTTTGAAAATTTGACGTAAAATTATTAATATATAGTTGTGACATATGGGAAATTTCAAGACAGCAGAAGAGATTACTGGCTCCAGGGTCAGAGGATTTAGGTTCAAATTCCACACATTAGGTAAATAACTTAAGTTTCCTAACATGGGGGTCCTCATCCATAAAGTAGGGGCTAAGGAATGACTAGTTGGCCTCTGAAGACCCTTCCACATCTGAATTGATTTCCCCATGATCTTTTGAAAGTCATTTTCTAATGAACTTCCCTCTTGGACTCTGTTCTGGTTCAGTCCTATCTATCCCCAGCCAAAGTCATATAGGTTTCATTGTTGCCTCATAAAACCCTCTAGGATGGAATATCCCAGGAAATCTGAGAGATCCTGAATTGGAGGAAGCAGAAGAACTAATGCAACTTTAGGCAGCGTTAGCAGAAGCACATTGTTTAGAATGGACCTTGCCCAGTATCTGTAAAATGAAGGGGAAGGTGATTGTAAACTGCAAATGAAATAATATTTATAAAGTTCAATATAGGGCAATGTAAGTACGAAGCACTCTCACTAATAGAAGAGTTTTCATTTAGTTCAACAAATGTCTTTAAAATTATTTATATAAATAAATTATTATTTATTAAATTACTTATTTATTAATTTATTATTGACTGGTATGGTCAAAGCACTGGTCTAGGGATGCAAACATGGAAAAAAAAATAGTCCCTTCCCTCAAAGAATTTACAGTTGGGGGACTGGGGAGGGCTTCATATAAGTAGCTATAACTACAAGGTATGACGTGGTAAAAGTAAAAAGAGGGCTAAAGAATGTGGTATTTTATTTTATTTTTGCTTTTTGGAAGGCAATTGGGGTTAAGTGACTTGCCCGAGGTCACATGGCTAGTTTCTGTGTTACGTGTCTGAGGCCGGATTTGAACTCAGGTCCTCCTGACTCCAGGGCCTGTACTCTATTTACTGTGCCACCTAGCCACCCCTAAAAAATGTGGTATTTTAAATATACATTGATGTTTGGCTTTCACTCTCTAAAAGGACAACAACATCAGAAAAGTGATATCTTGACTTGCATGTTAATTGGATTTAAGTAAGGCAGAGCTGTGCAAAGTTGTCAGCCTCACTCTCTCCTCCAAAGTTATAGAACTCCAGTGGCAAGACAAAATAAAAAAAGTCAAGAGGACTGGTGATAACCTAGGATGTGGTGGGGTGACCTCAGCCTTTCTAAATTAAAGTCTTCCCCAGGTCTCAGTTTGTCTGAGACAACACCCATTCAATGATTACGGGCTAGGTAAGAGCTAAGACAAAAGCTGGCACAATTTACTGTCATAAAAATATCAATCTGGAAGAGAAAGACCCTTAGGATTTCTGTCCAGAACAGAAAACAATTACTATTTCTACTCATTCTAAGCCATTAAAACCTAACCTACTAACAGATGCAGAGGAAGCCTTTGACAAAGTAAAATACTCATATGTGCTACAAATCCTATAGCGCGTAAGCATAGACGGATCTTTTTAGTATGATAAATATATGTATGTGTGTATACGTATATATAACTAAAAGCTAACATTGCATACAGTGGAGAAACACTAGAAACCCACCCCGTAAATAAAGGAATTAGAGCAAGGATACCCCTTTTCCTTCCTGTTATTTAACTCATTTCTAGATATGATAGCAAGACAATAAAACAAGAGAAAGAAATGCAAATTAGAAAAATAGAGAGAAAAAAACCTATCCTTTTTTGCTAATGACATAATAATTTAGAAAATCTTCGAGAATCAGAAAAGAAACTTATCCAATTAATAAATTAAGTGAAGCAGTAAAATACACAGTCAACCTATAATGTCAATAGCATTTCACAAAACAATAACAAAATCAGGAGGATTTAGGATAGAAAAGAAAGCCTCATTCAAAATAACTACAAAATGCATAAAATATATTGAAATCAGTCTACCATGGCAACTCAGAATTTATTAATGTTCTCAGTTACACAAGTTTACTGAAAGAAAGAAATAATAACCTAAATAATAAGGGATATTTGGTGCCCTTGGTTGGATCACAACACTTTAATAAAAATGATACTTCTATTTAAATTAATTAGAGGTTACACCAATCAAACTGCCAAGAAATTTTGCAGAACTAGACAAAACAATAACAATTCATTTTAAAAAAACAAAAGAAGACTCCTGGAAGCCAAGATGGCAAAGTAAAAACTAAGTCACCTTAATTCTTCTATATTTACCTCCAAACAACCATAAGATAGTGCCCCAAAGCAAATTCTGGAACAGCAGTACAACAAAAAAGCAGGGTGAAACAATCTTTGAGCCAGAAAAACTTGGAAGATGGGCAGGAAAGGTCTGTCTCACTTGTGTAAAAGTGGAGCTACCTCCAGGACAGAAAGCATCCCAACAAGCCAGCAGCAAACCCCACCTCAGCAAACCAGGAGGAGATCCTGAGCCTCAGTGTGGTGAAGCAGGCAAACACCAATACCAGGACCCTCCATGTGCCTCAGCATAGCCAGAGGAATGGGCAGAATCCAGTTCTGAGAACCAAGTGTTACAGCATAGCCCTGGGCAAAGAGGCAGCTTATAGTAGCTAGACCTGGGGAAATACAGAAACATCTCACTGGCCTCAGCACATGCTAGACACCAGAACTAGGACCCTGACTCAGTACCAGGTAAGATGCCAGGCCCCTACAGCCTCCAGCAGCACCAGCCACCCCCTCAGCATAGCTCCAGACATGAGGGTCCCCTGTGGGCCTCAAGGGAACATGAATGCAGCACCAGGTAAATAGTCAGGGCCTTTGGCCCCTGGCACAAGGAGTCTGAGACAGTGTCCCTCCCACTCTGGGAGCAGAGCTCAAAATTGGGTTGTTGTTTTTTTTTTTTGAGGGGGGCAGAGTAGGGCAATTGGGGTTAAGTGACTTGCCCAAAATCACATGGCTAGTTTGTGTGTGTGTGTGTGTGTGTGTGTGTGTGTGTGTGTGTGTGTGTGAAGTGTCTGAGGCCATATCCAGAGTTCAAATTTAAAAGAAAGGAAAAAGGCCAAAAAAAAAAAATGAGCAAAAAAAAAAAAAAAAAAAGAATCTGACCATAGAAAGTTATTATGGTGACAGGGAAAATGAAGACACAAACTCAAAAGAGGACATGCCCAAAACCCCCATGGACAAAGCCCCAAAGAAAAACAGGAAGTGGTCTCAAGCCAAGAAAGAACTTATGGAAGAGCTTAGAAAGGAGGTTAAGAGTCATATAAAAGAAGTAGAAGAAAAATTGGGAAAATAAATGAGAGTAATGCCAGAGAATTTTTTTGGGGGGGGGGGAGGGAAGGGGAGGAAGAGTCAACAGCTTGGAAAAAGAAAACAAATACCTAAAAAATAAAACTGGCCAAATGGGAAGGGAGATACAAAAATCTACAGAAGAAAATAACTCCTTAAAAAGTACAGTATGTTTGAAATGAATATGTAACTTGAAGATTAAAAGTCATACCATATAAAAAGTAAAAAAGGGCATCACATTAGACAGCTTTCAAAGCAATGGCAAGGGATAGAATTATTAACTAAACAAGGGATAGAAGTGATCACAAAAGATAAAATAAACCATTTCAATTATATGAAATTGAAAAAGGGTCTCATGAACAAAATCAATACAACTAGGACAAGAAGTGAAGTGCTCAATTGGGAAAAATATTTGAATCAAATATCTCTAAATAGAGATTGATTAGTGTCTGATAAGGTACCGATATGCAAGATATAGGGAGACCTAACAAAATATTTAAGAAGGGAAAAAAACACACTCCCCAATAGGTAAGTAGTCAAAGGATATGAATTAACAGTTCTCAAAAGAAAAATCGCAAATTACTAATGATCATAGTAAAGGTTGTTTCAAATTATTAATAATAAAGAAATACCAATCAAAATAACTTTGTGGTTTCATCCAGTCATTTGGCGAAGATGACAAATGGAATGGGAATAGTCAATGTTGAATGTTGAATAAGCTGTGGAAATACACATGAATACACTATTGGTGGAGATGTGAACTGGTCTAACAATTGTAACAAAAACAATTTGGCATTATGCTAATAAAATAATAAATTTCCTCCCTTTTAGATTCAGAAATATCTAAGAAAGTGCTGAAGATACCTTCGATCCTGACAACTCACTGCTAGGCAAATACCCAAAGGGGGTCATTGATTAAAAACAAAGGTCCCATGTACACAAAAATATTTTTTGCTGCAACTGCAGCAGCAATGAAATTGCAATAAAGTATATGCCTCTGGAGTGGGGGATGTAACAGAATATTACTGTGCTATAAGAAACAATGAAATTGTGAATACAGAGAAACATGGAATTTCACATATGATCTGATGCAGAATAAAGTAAGCAGAGCAAGGAAATCAATATAACAACAATTACAATGATATAAATGGAAAATAAACAACAAAAATAATCAAACTGAAGGCCATGAAATTATGATGACCAAACGTGACTTTGAGGAATTGGCAGACTATGGATATGGAACACTACACATAATGTTAGACAGAGTGGTTGGTTTTGCTTAACTATTTTCCCTTTTTTCATTCATTATTATAAGAGATAGGGAGAAGGGATATGTTGGGAAATGCATATGATGCAAAAAACAAAAGATACAAGTAATTTTTTTATTTTTAAATAATTTTTTAAACAAATGCTTTATTAACTTCTGTTTTACATCATTCATTTCCACGAGATTTTGAGTTACAATTATTTTCCCCCCTGTTTTTCCCCTACCCACCCTCCCAGAATAGCAGTCCCACAAGATATCGCTTCCTCCAACCTACTCTCTCCCATATCTTCTCTCATAACCCCTTCAACTTTTCCATTAGAGGAAGGTGAATCTTTGTGTCCCGATGCCTGCACATCTTATCTCCCAATTACAAGCAAAAGAGTATTAATAATAGTATTTATATATTTGAAACATTTAGTTTTAAGACCTCAAATTTCAAATCCATTTCCTACTTCTCTTGTCACCCATTCCCTCTGGGAAGATAAGTAATTCAGTATATGTTGTACATGTCTAGCTATGCAAAACATTACCATAGTAGATATAGTGTACAAGGCTGCTTATAATTCCTACCCACTCATCCCACCCCCAACCTGGTCCATTCCCTACATGATCCTGTCCCTTTTCTTTAGTGGGTACTTCCAACCTCCCCTCCCCCCAAGAATGCCCTCCCATCCATCATCCCTCCTCTTGTCCCCCTTCCCCCTATTCTGCTGCAGGTTGAGATATCCCATTTAGTATGTATGTCATTCTCTCCCAGAACCAAATTCAATGAGAATGTGGTTTTGCCTTTTTGCCTTCCTATTCTCCCCCGCCCCCTTACAACCACTTCCCCTTGCTTCTTCTACATGAGATAGTTTACCCTACCCTGTCTCTCCCCATCTCCTCTTGCCACTTTCCTCTCTCACCTCATAATTTCACCCCTTAAGTATCCTCCCTTCCCAACAAATTCAACCCATGCCCTCTATCCATGTATAACTGTAAACATATATACACACATTCACATATGTATTCATATGACCATACACCCTTCTTCCATTATTTTCATACTGAGAAAGATTTCATCAGTCATAGTTATTGTTTTTCCATATAGGAATGTAAATAGTTCAACTTTGATAAGTTCCTTTTGATTTCTTTTCCATGATTACCTTCTCAGACATCTCTTGCTTCTTGTGTCTGGATGTCAAATTTTCTATTCAACTCTGGTTTTTTCCTCAAGAATGCTTGAAAGTCCTCTATTCCACTGAATGACCATATTTTCCCCTGAAACAAAATACTCAGATTTTCTGGGTAGGTGACCCTTGGGTTCATTCCCAGCTCTTTTGCTCTCTGGAATATCATATTCCATGCCCTTCAGTCCCTCAGTGTAGAAGCTGCCAGGTCCTAGGCTATTCTTATTGTGTTTCCACAATATTGAAATTGTTTCTTCTTGGCTGCTTGTAGCATTTTCTCCTTGATCTGGGGATTCTGGAACCTGGCTATAATATTCCTGGGAGTTTCCTTTTTGGGGTCATTTTCAGGAGGTGATCTGTGGATTCTTTCAACCTCTATTTTGCCCCCTGGATCTAAAACATCGGGGCAATTTTCCTTGAGAATTTCTTGAAGGGTGATTTCTAGGTTCTTTCTTTGATCATGGCTTTCAGGTAGTCCAATAATTTTTAAATTGTCTCTCCTGGATCTATTTTCCAGGTCAGTGGTTTTCCCATGAGATATTTCACATTGCCTTCTAATCTTTCATTTGTTTGGATCTGCTTAACAGCATCTTGATTTCTCATAAAGTCATTAGCTTCCATTTGCTCCAGTCTAACTCTGAAGGAATGAATCTCCTCAGTGAGCTTTTGAGATTCTTTTTCCATCTGGCAAATTCGGCTTTTTAAGGCATTCTTCTTCTCATTGCCCTTTTGGGCCTCCTTTGCCATTTGAGTTAGTCTATTTTTAAGGTGTTGTTTTCCTCAGTCAGGCTGTTGACCCTCATTTCATACTTTTCCTGCATCCTTCTCATTTCTCTTCCCAATTTTTCCTACACTTCTCTTATTTCATTTTTAAAGTCCTTCTTAGGGTCCTCTATGGCCTGCAACCTGCTCATGTTTTCCCCTGAGGCTTTTGGAGCAGGACTTCTGACCTCACAGCCCTCCTCTTGCTCTATGCTTCGATCCTCTTTGCCCCCAAAGTAGGAGTCTAAGGTTGCATTTTTCTGTTTAATTTGTTTCCTTTGCCTTGGCATGTTGCCACTTAATTACTTGACTTTTGGGCTTGTTGTCACAGTAAGGCCTGGTGCCAGACAGGGGAACTTTTGTCCTGAATGTGTAGGGGGGTGCCAACTTCCATTTCTGGCAAGCTGGAAATCCACCCATGACCTCCACCCCAGATCACAATCCAGATCCAGGGAGGTTAAAGCAAGAGCAATTACCCCCCCAAGACTGATCGCTGGATCTCCCTACAGTTTGCAGGCCAGGAGCTGGAGCTGCCTCTGAAAACTACCAAATGGCGTGTCTCCTCAGCAGCTTCTAGCCCCCAGGGGAGGAAGCCGATGAGTTCCCCAAATACTGGTCCCAAAGTCCATAGGGCACTAACCTCTCACTTTGTCCTAGGCATGTCTATGTTGATAATTCTGGAATCGCCACAGCTGCTGGTGTTCTGGGGTCCCTCCAGCCGGCCACTGGCCCTGCCTCCCTGGGGCTAAAACCGCAACTCAGGCAGAGCTGTGAGCACTGGTCTCTGTGCTGCTGGCACTGCGCTGGTCCTTCCTGCAGGGCTGCTGGGCTGTCCTCAGCGGGAGGTTAGCTTCTCTGTGTCATTCTTTGGGTGCTGGGCCTCCAGAAGTTGTTCAGAGTCCCCTTTTACATAGTTTGGAGGTAGTCTGGGGGAAGAGTGGCTTGGACACACTGTTTCTACCCCGCCCCCTCGTGGCCCACAAATAATTTTTTTAAAAGAAATATAAAGGGCGGAGCCAAGATGGCGGAGTAGAAACAGCTCGTCCAAGCCTCTCTGCCCCCAGATTCCCCACAAACTATGTAAAAAAGGACTCTGAACAACTTCTGGAGCCCCAGCACCCACAGAACAACACAGAGAAGCTAAACTCCCGCTGAGGACAGCCCAGCAACCCTGCAGGAAGGACCAGCGCAGTGGTCTGGGAGCCGGCAACGCGTAGAGTGCAGAGCGCAGGAGCCCAGCCGAGCCGAGCCCAGGTCCGCATGAGCCGAGGTTTTAGCCCCAGGGCAGCAGGGCCAGCAGCCGGCTGGAGGAACCCCAGAACACCAGGAGCTGTGGCGAATCCAGAATTATCAACATAGACATGCCTAGGACAAAGTAAGAGGTTAGTGTCCTATGGACTTTGGGACCTGTATTTGGGGAATGCGTCAGCTCCCTCCGCTGGGGGCTAGAAGCCGCTGAGGAGACACGCCATTTTGTAGTTTTCAGAGGCAGCTCGGGCTCCCAGCCTACAAATCGTGGGGAGATAGAGCGATCAGTCTTGGGGGGTAATCGCTCTTGCTTTAACCTCCCTGGATCTGGATTGTGATCTAGGGTGGAAGTTGTGGGTAGGTTTACAGCTTGCCAGAAACGGAAGTTGCCCCCCACACGTTCAGGACGAAAATTCCTCTATCTGGCCTTAAAGCCATAGTGTGGCAACAAGCCCAAAAGTCAAGTAATTAAGTGGCAACATGCCAAGGCAAGGAAACAGAAAAATGCAACCCTAGACTCCTATTTTGGGGGCATAGAGCGGAAAAGGACTGTGAGGTCAGAAGTCCTGCTCCAAAAGCCCCAGGGGAAAACATGAGCGGGTTGCAGGCCATAGAGGACCTTAAGAAGGACTTTAAAAATCAAATAAGAGAAGTGGAGGAAAAATTAGAAAGAGAAATGAGAAGGATGCAGGAAAAGTATGAAATGAGGGTCAACAGCCTGACTGAGGAAAAACAACACCTTAAAAAATAGACTAGCTCAAATGGCAAAGGAGGCCCAGAAGGGCAATGAGGAGAAGAATGCCTTAAAAAGTCGAATTTGCCAGATGGAAATAGAATCTCAAAAGTTCACTGAGGAGATTCATTCCTTCAGAGTTAGACTGGAGCAAATGGAAGCTAATGACTTTATGAGAAATCAAGATGCTGTTAAGCAGATCCAAACAAATGAAAGAATAGAAGGCAATGTGAAATATCTCATGGGAAAACCACTGACCTGGAAAATAGATCCAGGAGAGACAATTTAAAAATTATTGGACTACCTGAAAGCCATGATCAAGGAAAGAACCTAGAAATCACCCTTCAAGAAATTCTCAAGGAAAACTGCCCTGATGTTTTAGATCCAGAGGGCAAAACAGAGGTTGAAAGAATCCACCAATCACCTCCTGAAAAAGATCCCAAAAAGGAAACTCCCAGGAATATTATGGCCAGGTTCCAGAATCCCCAGATCAAGGAGAAAATACTCCAAGCAGCCAGGAAGAAACAATTTCAATATTGTGGAAACACAATCAGAATAGCCCAGGACCTGGCAGCTTGTACACTGAGGGGTCGAAGGGCATGGAATACGATATTCCAGAGGGAGAAAGAGCTGGGAATAAACCCAAGGGTCACCTACCCAGCAAAACTGAGTATTTTGTTTCAGGGGAAAATATGGTCATTCAGTGGAATAGAGGACTTTCAAGCATTCTGAGGAAAAAACCAGAGTTGAATAGAAAATTTGACATCCAGACACAAGAAGGAAGAGATGCCTGAGAAGGTAATCATGGAAAAGAAATCAAAAGGAACTTATCAAAGTTGAACTATTTACATTCCTATATGGAAAAGTAATATCTGTGACTGATGATATCTTTCTCACTATGAAAATAATGGAAGAAAGGGGTGTGGTCATATGAATACATATGTGAATGTGTGTGTATATGGTTACAGTTATATATGGATAGAGGGCATAGGTTGAATTTGTTGGGAAGGGAGAATACTCATGGGATGAAATTATGAGGTGAGAGAGGAAAGTGGCAAGAGGAGATGGGGAGAGACAGGGTAGGGTAAACTATCCCATGTAGAAGAAGCAAGGGGAAGTGGTTGCAAAGGAGGGGGAGAATAAGGAAGGTTAAAAAGACAAAACCACATTCCCATTGAATTTGGTTCAGGGAGAAAATGACATACATACTAAATGGGATATCTCAACCTGCAGCAGGATAGGGGAAGGGGGATGAGAGGAGGGATGATGGATGGGAGGGCATCCTTGGGGGGAGGGGAGGTTGGAAGTACCCACTATAGAAGAGGGACAGGATTATGTAGGGAATGGACCAGGTGGGGGGTGGGATGAGTGGGAGGGAATTATAAGCAGCCTTGTACAATATATCTACCATGATAATGTTTTTCATAGCTAGACATGTACAACATATACTGAATTACTTATATCCCAAGAAGGAATGGGTGACAAGGGAGGAAGGAAATGGATCTGAAATTTGAGGTCGTAACATTAGATGTTTCAAATATATATATAAATACTATTATTAATACTCTTTTGCCTATAATTGGGAGATAAGATATGCAGGCATTGGGACACAAAGATTCATCTTCCTCTAATGGAAAAGTCGATAGGGGTATGGGAGAAGGTATGGGAGAGAGCAGATTGGAGGAAGCGATATCTTGTGGGACTGCTATTCTGGGAGGTTGGGTAGGGGAATAACAGGGGGAAAATGATTGTAACTCAAAATCTGGCGGAAATGAATGATGTAAAACAGAAGTTAATAAAACATTTGTTCAAAAAAAAAATATAAGGAGGGAGAGATTACCTTCCACTGAAGGATATCAATGAAAGTTTCATGGGGTATTTGGTTAGTACCAAAGCTACACCTTCAACAAGGAGAATTTAAAGTAATGGAGGTGTAGAGAGAGCATGTATTTCAGGCAAGGACTGATCAATGCTTTCTTAAAAAATTGTTTATAAAGGGAAAAAATGTTTAAAATAGAATACAAGGGAGAATTTTGAAAAATCTTTTAATTGGCACTAATAGTTTAAAAAATAAAATAAAATGAAACATCTGATTCCCTTTATTCCTGTAACCAATGATTCATTTTCCAAACCCTTCCTTTGACACCCATCCAAATCCATTGTGTGAGATCACTGTTCCCACAAACCTTACTTGTGATTGAAGCAAGGTCTAGACTATGTCAGCTGCAAGAGTTCCAGGTGCTTGTGATTGTTGTAATTAAAATCAGCAGAGCTGAAGAAATCAACCCAAAGCAGCTAAGTCCATATGATTGCCACATAAAGGACAGCTAGCAGCTTCTTATTTGTTAGTGTGAGAAAGAAAGTCCCCTTCCTCCTCACCCCCTCCCCACCTTAGGTGATATAGTCAAAGAAGGCCCAGAATGTAATCAAATGGTGTTAATGAGGTGTTAAACTTACTGTTGAGATCCAACTATGCCCTGATCCCTTTAAGAAGTATACATACCTCTCTGAGTCAAGAAGCGAACAACAAAATTGATTGAGCAAGCAAATTAGCCACACCTCTGAGGGGTTTAAATCTCTAAGCCCTAGACAAATTTCAGGACTCTAGACTTGGAGGCCAGGGGGAGAAGACCCGGGTTCTTCTATTAGAGAGTATGAGGGATTTCTTTCCTCATTCCTTATCTGTTATCTCAGTAGAAGGACTTGACCAATAGAGAGACATTGCATACAGTAGGGAACAGAGTCACACATGATGTCTAGATGGGATACAAGAGACAGTCACCTACAGGAGGAAAAGAACTTTATGGAGTAGGACCCCTGACAGCAGAGAAGACAGCCAGATCTGTATGGAGGAGGCTTCAGGAAGCCTGCTGAATGACCTATGTCACAATGATGCTACACCCCAGAGGAAGCTTGGCAGGAACTGCACAAAGAGAGAAGGGGCTTCTAAACTTTGATGTACTAGGAACTGTGTGTTCCATTTCCCACGTGTGTATCTGATACATGTTCTCACCACCACTGACCTTTTGGTTTTGTGCCCACTGTTCCCATGTATTTATGGAAAAGTGAGTCCAAGGTTTATGAGAGAAATATTTTGTACCAGTTGTTCTTACTCTAAGAACCTTGCAAATGTCTTGGCTGAGAACTAATTGTGTCTCCTTTTGTGACTATTGATTGGAAGAATAAAGGTATTCAGTTGTTCAGTCATTTTTTAGTCTTCATTCTCTATTTCTGACTCTTTGTGACCACATTTGGGTTTTCCTTGGCAAAGATACTGGAGTGATTTGCCATTTCCTTCGCCAGTTCATTTTACAGATAAGGAAACTGAGGCAAACAGGATAAAGTGACTTGCCTAGGATCACATAGCTAGTAAGTGTCTGAGGCTGGATTTGAACTCAGGTCTTCCTGACTTGAGAGCAGGTGCTCTGTCCAGTGCCTAACCTAGTTGCCCCCTTATAAAGGTGCAGGTTCTAGCATTATAGTGTTAAAAGTGTAGACCCATGGGGTTAATCCCTAGAACCTGAGAATCAACATGCAGTGAGAAAGTTGGAGGATTTTTAGCGAGGTGCTACACATAGGAATATGTTCCCTATTAAGGGCTGTTTAAGGAATTACAGTCACCTCTAATTCCATTCTGAATAAGTTAGAAAACATAGACTTTGGAGCTTCTCTTAAAAGGATCTTTTTCTGCAAAAATCTATGTGGTCCATGTGGAGTTTCTTTTAATGTGTGTGCATAGAGCTTGTGGAAAGGAAAATTCCAAGGGAAAATTTCCCTGGCAAATCAATCTAGTAATCAGGAAAACATGCCAGTGAGTTAGACTTGCTCTCTAGATCTTCATCATGCTGATTAGATTGGCTCACAGAACATATATTTCCAGAGAAATACAGGCTACATCCTGCTTACTCCTAAATTCACCCACCAAGGAAATTCAACTATTTTCTATAGGGGAAAGAGACAGGTCAAATGAGTTTATTCCTAGGGATAGAGACAGGCAGATGCTGCCGATGATTCAACACAGCTGGGAAAATGCTTATCCCATTTCCAGTTTGAAACCGACCTTCTCTTCCCTGGTAAGGTGCAAAGAGCCCTAGGCTAGGAGAGAAGATGCCTGGATTCTTGTCAAAGTCTGATACTAATGAGTTCTCTGACTTTGGGCAAGCCAGTTACACTCTGGGCCTCAATTTCCTCACCCATAACAAGAGATCCCTACAGTCCCTCTTAACTCTGCTGTTCTACCAGTCCCAAATTTGCTTGGAGCAGACAGGTTATCCAAGGCTGGGTAGTGATCTCTTGATAGAGTCAACTGTCCAAGGAGCACTGGGATGCAGAAGCAATCTCGCTGTCTTTTCCAGCCCTAGGCAGGTTAGGAATACAGTTCTCTAGAGAACCAAGGCTAAACCATTTCTGCACTGGCCCTCCAGATGTTTGTTCTATGCCCAAGGTTTTCTTCTAGAAGGGGATGGCTAACACACTGTCCCTCCAACACATTGTGCTTTTGTTGGTATCTATGACTCCAGTCAGGGAAAATAGTTGAGTATTAGAATTGGTGCTTACTGGCAACATCAGCTCCCTGACATGTAAAAGATATTTCTATAATAAAGTCTTTGGACTTAAGAGGCCAGGGAGAAGGAAGTCATCTGGAATGGTTCAGTCCTCCTTGTGGAGCACAATAATGTGTAATTCGGCGTGTCTCTCATTGTATCCATTGTACAAAAACCCATGCCTGGCATACTCTGACTCCTAGGTCAAAGATGATACCATACAGATAGTATATTGCAGCTGTGTGTACCCCAAAACTGTGTGCAACAGAGATCCTTACCCAAATAATATGCAGAGGCTTCTCAAGGTAGAAAGCTGAAAAGAACGGTTTATTATGATTTCCAGAAAGGACAACCCACCCCTACCTCTGACAAATAGTCAGGGAGGAAGAGCAATTTACAAAAGGAAATGGCAAAGTTATAAAGCCCTAACCCGGAATTCTCCCCCACCCCCTTCTGACCCTTCTTCCATTGGCTGGAAGTCAGGTGTACAATCTACCTCAAGTACCGGAACAAGGAAACAGGAGACCACCCAATGTACATTTGAGAAAGTACTTGTGTCCTTATTTGGCATGTCATATGCTGAGGTGTCACTGAGGAGAGGGGTGTCTCCCTACTCCTCTGAGTTCTGAGTCCTTGTAAATTGTGTGATTTCTGGTAAAGGGGAACTTGGGCCTGTTTCCCACAAAAAGCCTTACTAGATTTTAGAGTATAGTCTGAGTTTTCACCTCTCTCACTCGCAGCCAAAGACAGAATAGGAAGTTGGCTTTGTCAAGAATGTTTAGAACAAAAATGATGAACCACAGACTTGGGGTCTGAATTTTAACTTCAATCATTTCCTAGACCAGTTTGCATTTCTTTGAAGGTGCAGAAAACATAGCCCGTCAAAGGCAAAACAACAGTTAGCATTCATATAACACACTAAGGCTTACAAAATGTTAACAGATATCATCTCATAGCAAAGAAAATGAGGTAACAGGGATTACTATTCCCATTTTACAGATGAGGAAAATGAGGCAGAAAGAAGTAAAGTAAATTGTATCCAGGGTCACATTGCTAGTGTCTTAGGGTAGATTTGAATTCAGGTCTTCCCAACTTCAAGTAACATTGATTCTGAGAACAAGCAGATTTTGTTATATATTGGCCCATTTCCATCAAGTTCTAGAGGGCTGACTTCCTTCTAATTTTCCCCAGGTTCTTCCCTATCCTCACCCAATTCTGTTCTCTCAACAGACAAACACACATCATCACCACCCTCCATATTCTGATTTGGGGGTACTGAATAATGAATGAACCTATCTGCCTCAATTTATACTGGCCCCACAGAAGGACCAGTTCTTCTTATCTGTACAATGATTATGAAAACTTTCCATTAGTTATCCTCATGGTGGAATGGAAAGCAGACTTGGGGTCTGTAATGGAAATGCAGATTTAAAGATCTTCCCTGCCCCTAGCATAAGTGCACCTGGAGCCTGTGGTGGGAGGCTTGTTTTTCAGGAAAGCCCACACCTTGATACTTTGTGATTGGGCAGTGGGTCAAGGAGGTTGTTACATTCTCTGAGCCAAGAGAAGGCTATATAAGCCCTGAGGAGAGGCTTTGCTTTGGGGCTCACTTTGAGAAGTGTTGTGTGATTTGACCAGATGAGACTCTGGGAAGCCGTTGTTGAGAGCCCCCCGGCTTTGAAAACCCAGATGTTGATGCTTCCCTCTCTGGTAACTGTGATTTGGTATTGATGTATGTAATGTTGGGACAGTTTGGAAGCCTGTCTGTAACTCTGAAGTTCTGTAACTCTGAAGTTTGGGGTGCTGACCTTTTCCCCTGAACTAGGTAATGTGTGTTTGTTTGATTAAAGTAAGCTTGTTAACCCATTCTGAATTGCTTTCCTTTTGAAAAGCAGATCTAAGAACCTGTGTTGGCAGTCACCCTGGGGATATTGGGGTGCTTGCTGCTACAGGGTCTCTTGTCACATCTCCAACCCTGACTGGCTAGCCACATGACCTAGCTATGTAATCTCTCTGGGTCTCAGATTCCTCACCTGAAAATAGAAAGAGTAATGCCTTCTCTGCCTATGTCAGAGGGATATTGTGAAGAACAAATATGATAATGTATGTGAAAGAGCTTTATCAACAAACCCATTACATAAACATGAAGTTCCATCTGGTGGTGCATTCTTTGGCCATAGCCACCCATTAAATAAAGAAAACTACATATGATCCCAAGTCATGTGTCAGCCCCTTCTGCTCTTGCAGTGACCCTGTTACACAGCATGGTAGAAAAGGAAGCAGACAGTGGTACCCAACATCCCATTTTTGTACCAGCTATCAATATTAATCTATTGGTATTCTGAAGCAATGGTGTGAAATTCAAATAGAAATATAGGCCACTAAATTACATAAGGATCCCTGCAGGCTGCATATTGACTTAGTTTAAAAATGTACTATTATCTGTGTTTTATAGTATATTTATTTATTTTGTTAACTATTTCCCAATTACATCTTATTCTGGTTCTGGCTCCACTTAGGAATGTTGTGGGCTACATAATGGTATCTGCCACCTCCGCTCTCAATCACCATCTAAACGATTTAAGAGACAAAAGTTCCTGGGAAGATTCATACTCATCTCAGTTGGTTAATAAATGCCAATGGCAATTGTTTTTTGCTTTTGCCCCTAAAAACCAGACAATAAGCTCCCCCCCATTTTCCCAATAAACCCCACTTAGATAAGTAACACTGGCTTCAAATAGCTCCATATCACCTGGGATTATAGATAAAACCCCATCGTGTTCTCTTTGTTAGCTAACCTTGAAAATTTTTGGAATACTCCAATCTCATACTCCATTGTCCTCAACCAATCACTGTGCTCTGGAAAAGACCTGGAACTAGAGGGAGAAGAACATAGGATCATAGATTTTGAGTTGGAAGGGACCTTGGAAATCCAGTCCCCTTTATTCTACAGAAAGGTTAAGTAACTAGCAGAAGGGTCAAAACAATACCCTGCTCCCCGCCAGTTGCCAAACTGGAAATCTCAAAAAGGATAGATAATCTCAGAGAAGAGAAACCTGGGAAGCCATCCTGGGAGCTATAATATGTCTACCTCCCCTTGGGGGAACCGTCACATATTGTCACAGTCAGGACACAGATTCAGAGCACCCTAGTATCCCATTCTCATTTCCATCCAGTTATAAAAACAATCCCTTAATAAAATATCTTTTGAACAGAAAAGTTGTGGCATATGTTATGTGTATTTCCTTTTCCATTTCTAGTTCAGGACTCTGGGTTACACAGAATCCACTTACTTGAAGAGGCATTTAACACTAAGTGAAAGAACCTAAGGGTAGGAGAAACTGATCAAATTGATCCCATGTTTAAGTGCCATGAATTTTTTTTTTTGGTTGTTCAGTCATTTTCAGTCGTGTCTGATTCTTCATGACCCCATTTGGAGTTTTCTTGGCAAAGAAACTGGAGTGGTTTGCTCCAGCTCATTTTGCAAATGAGGCAAATAGGATTAAGTGACTTGCCTAGGGTCACACAGCTAATAAGTGTCTGACAGTTTTAGATTCAGGAAGATGAATCTTCCTGACTTTGAGTCCAGAACTCTACCTACTGAATCACCTAGATGCCTGGCACTTTTGAAATTTTTAAAATATTTAAGAGCTGACTGATTGTCCATAGTCACATACTTGGGTGAAAGGTACAGAGAAAGCAAAATTCCAAAATGTTTGCTGTTTGTTGACTAACAAGAAAATTATTTTGTTTTAGTAGAGCAAAATGATCTCCTTCAATAAGATATCTCCTACGCAAATGTCAAAATCATTAAAGGGACCTTGAAAGTTATACCAACAGAGATAATAAGCTGATTTCATGACATTCTGCTTAGTAACACTAAGGCATAAAATGAAGAGACTCACTAATGATGTTTCCAGTATCATAGAAGATGGTCAGTGAAAGAGGAATCCCAAATGAATGACAAAGTTTTCCAGATGTACTTGTTGGCACATGACAGTTTACATCAAATCTGAAAACACTGCTGAAACTCCCCAAAGAGATCCATACTCAATCCAAATCAAATCCGGCATAACTATCAATATAGGAAAAACCAAGTGGATGAAGAATGGTTACTGTCCTGACCACAATGTCCAGTTTGATGAGTAGCCCATGCTCACTGTAAACCATAATCATGCTCACTAAGCACCTTTTTATTGACCTTTGAGGGTAACCTAACAACTTCAATTTTTGGTAGACCTTTGTTGGTCTGAGACACACATGCCCATACAAACATACAGAGGAATTTTATAGAAGTCTAAAAGTGAGCAATAAGTTTTGAATAGTTTCTGAGTCACCATTTTTTTTTCAGTTATAACATTCATCATTTTCCCTCAGGCATTTGATAGCTTTCCTTTTTCAGATATCTTGAAAATTGGCTCCTTCACAATCTTGAAAATTTGTTGCCACCAGCATATGGCCACCTCTTCTTGATCTAGTCTAGCATTCTTCCCATCTTTTTCTTTAATCCCATTTCTATTTCTTTATGTAGGAACTTCAACAGCAAAGTTACTATTGAACCCTCAACAAAAGAGAGGCACATGTGTATGAATATGTGTCTTGGATAAACAGAATCTCCAAAAGGTCACCTTAAAAGCGCAATGAAGAGTTATATGGTCACTGTAGGTAGGCTATGTCAAGGAACTATTTCATAGGAAAAAAAAACTACTGTAATGGATGCCATCAGAGATGAACCACTGGAAGAGGAGGTATACTGGTCATGTAGTGATACTGAGGAATAGCTGATGTTAGCTCCATCGGTTACCCATGCAATATCCAGAGATCTGAAAGAAGGCCCATGGCACATGGAGTGAACCCACTCTGTCCTCTTTTTAAGTCATGAGAAGATATCAACAATAGTCACATAGGATGAAAAGTCTTGGGCAGATTGAAATCTGCACTGTTGGAGAAAGTAGTTTTTAGGAAATCACATATAGAGTGTTGAAGATATATTTGCATTAGAGAATCAGAATTCTAGTAGATCTTGACAGACTAGAGCAATAGACTAAAATCAAATAAGATGAAATTTCATGAGGATAAATGAAAATAAATCCTAAACTGTTTTTCAGGTAATCAACTGCACAAAGTCAGGGAGTCATAGTGAGATTTCTTGCAAAAAAGAAGAGGAAGAAAGTAGCTAGTAGCATACAAACTCAATATGAATAACAGTATAACATGGCAACCAAAAAAAACCCCTCAATTTTAAGGGGCCTTGTGTCCAGAACAAACTTTTTTCGCTTAAGAAATGTTTTTCTTGATGCTTTTCTTTTGCTATCATTTATGTATTATATTCTCCTTTCAGGCAGTTAGGTAACAATGGATAAAGCGCTGGGCTTGGAGTGAGGAAGATCTGCATTCAAATCCAACCCTGTATACTTACTAGCTGCCTGACCCTGGGCAAGGCACATCACCTCTATTTACCTCCATTCCCTTGTCTGTGAAATGGGGATAATAATCATAGCTACTTCTTATTTGTTGTAAGAACCAAATAAGATTGGGGCGGCTAGGTGGCGCAGTGAATAAAGCGCCGGCCCCGGAATCAGAAGGACCTGAGTTCGGAGCCGGCCTCCGACACTTAATCCACACAAACAAAAACCTAGCTGTGTGACCTTGGGCAAGTTACTTAACCCCAATTGCCCTAAAGGGGCGGCTAGGTGGCGCAGTGAGTAAGAGCGCCGGCCTCGGAGTTGGGATGACCCGAGATCAGATCCGGCCTCAGAAAATGAGCACCCACGCATAAATAATGACTAGCCGTGTAACCTTGAGCAAGTTACTTAACCCCAATTGCTTTAAAAAAAA